>WAAF01006443.1:95042-239212 GCA_013400475.1 Tricholaema leucomelas | reverse complement strand
GTTTCAGGCTTGAATGAGTAATAATAATTAAAAAAAGATAAATAGAATTATTTCACATTTTGGAGGCAAAGAAAAAAAATCCCACTCCTACTATGGGAATAATTATGAGAAGAATCCTCTAGGATTCATTATTTTCTTTTTTTTTGAGTGCAGATCCTAGCTCCTCAGATTGGGGAAATGCTCAAAATGCCTCTATAATCCTGCAGGTGGGCAAGGATTACCGAGCCTAAAAAAAAAAAGGTGGAGAAAAAAAATAAAGTAATAATAATTAGAAAAAATATTACAGAGACACAGACAGAGAGATACAGAGATATAGACATACAGATATAGAGATGTAGATACATATAGATACANTACATATAAAATGGAAATATATATATATTAAACATATATTTTTTAAAGTATTATTTCAGGATTTTGAATAAATCTGAGGAAGAGAAGCAGAGTTGCTACACGCTTTGAAGGAGAAGCAGAAATGGAGAATAAAGATGAAGTGATAGTATTTGGGACAGAAATAAAAGAAAACGGAATCGAAAATAAAGAATATGGACAAGAAAAAAAAAAGAAGAGGAGTTTGGTAATAGAGAAGTAGCACTAGAAATAAAAATATTTACTTTCCCTTTGATGCATCTGCTAAAAATAACAGAAATGGGGGGGGGGGAAGGAACATGTTAAATATACACAGTGATCAGAAAAGCTTCTTGGAGTAAAAACAGAAGAAACCTAGGAAATTAAAAGTAGAATACATGAGAAGGGAAAGAAAAATGATAAAGTCTACTATAAGGATATAGTTCTTCATACTGATCACCAGCTCAGCTGCCCAGTACCCCAGACAGACAACTTATGGAATGCCCACCAGACACTGAGTCCAGCTCAGGCCATGAAACATTTCTCAGAGCACTGAAGTAAACAAAATGTTTACTTCACCAAAATAAGGTGTCAGAAGCAAGGAGCAAAGTAAAACATGGTATCTTAGGCACCCACGAGAGAGAGATTTCAGGTTAAAGGTCTACAGGAAAATCTCCACAACTGCACCCCCATGCCGGGAATGTGGTGAGGGGTGCCAGCTTCCCTGCACTCTGGCCTTCCAAAGCCAACGGGGTAGATGCGAGTGGAGGATAGCAGAGACCTCAGCTCACACTCCTGTGGTAGTAGCGTGTTAGGATGCCCCATTCTTCTCAGAGAAAGGGTTCACAAGCTTAGAGATATTCCTTAATGTAGTGGTCCAACACATCCCCAAATCTGCTTGACCACTCCCCAGAACTGGCAGCCTGTTCTAGTGGGAGATGTCCCTGCCTATGGCAGGGGGTTAGAACTGGATGAGCTTTGAGGTCACTCCCAACCTAAACCATTCTGTGATTCTATGAAGGGAAGACAAACACTTTGCAGAAGCAGAAGTGTAATGCTGTTCATGGCTGTTCATGTCAGATGGACTACATTTGCACTCTCAAGCCTGAGAGATCTATGGGAAAAGGTCTGCACACACACACTGCCCAGATTGAATCATGTCAGGAAATTGGAATTCATAGAATCAAGCAGGTTGGAAAAGACCTCCAAGCTCATCCAGCCCAACCTAGCACCCAGCCCTACACAATCAACCAGACCATGGCACTAAGAGCCTCATCCAGGCTTTGCTTCAACACCTCCGGGGACAGCGACTCCACCACCTCCCTGGGCAGCCCATTCCAATGCTAATCACTCTCTCTGTGCAGAATTTCCTCCTAACATCCAGCCTAGACCTCCCCTGGCACAACTTGAGACTGCGTCCTCTTGTTCTGTTGCTATATTGCTATTGGGTGTCTGGGAGAAGAGACTGACCCTTTGCAGCAGTAACAGCGAACGCCCCGAGTTACCCAGGCTGGAGACCCAATGTGCTCAGCTAATGTAAGCCTGTGCCTCTTGGTCAGTCTGCAGTCAGATGGAAAGGTGAAGCTTTGCATTAAACATACATAAAGCAGCAGAGAGAGTGGCTGAGCCAGGCCAGGCTAAGTACCCACGTGTGCTGGGCACAAGGATAATGCCATCCAAGGAACTGCTGTGCCAGAAAATGATGTACTCTTTCATCCTTAACAACCAAATAAAGAATGGGAAGTCAGTACTTGGGAGCTACTCTGGCAAGCAGATCTCCAGGAAACAAGGTTCCCCACAGACTCCTCCTTGATCTTAAATCCTAACGTGAAACATTTATATGCAAGTCGCACCTGGCCAGCAGACGTGGGAAGGCACTTTTATCATACTGCCTCCATTGCTTTCTTCAATAATAGATTTGCTCTGCTTTCCCTTTCCCCTTCTCCTGGAAACAGAAGACTTGCTCAAGAATGGTTCTGTACTCTTTGTGTGTGTGTGTTTTTCTTCAGGTTTTTGGTTGTTGTCTTTGGCTTTTTAAGCTGTTTATAAAAGCAGTCAATCTTCAAAACCTCAGCATGGCAAAATCTTGAAACCCATCGACCACCTCAAGCTACCTGGCTCTGAATTGCATCCCCAGCATTGAAAGCAAAAATATGGAACCAGATTACATTAAGGATAATTCAGCAAGGCCTTTGACACCGTCTGCCACAAGCAGCTCCTGGCACAGCTGGCAGCTCGTGGCGTGGACAGATTCACTGACATGGGCCAAGAACAGGCCGGAAGGCTGGGCCCTGAGAGTGGTGGTGAGTGGTGCCACATCCAGTTGGCAGCTGTCACTGGTGCTGTGCCCCAGGGATCAGTGCTGGGCACAGTCCTGTTCAATACCTTTATTCAGGTGCTACCTTCAAGTAGTTGCAGACAGCAATGAGGTCTGCCCTGAGCCTCCTCTTCTGCAGGCCGTACACCCCCAGCTGCCTCAGCCTCTCCTCACAGGGCTGTGCTCCAGGCCCCTCACAGCTTTGTCGCCCTCCTGTGGACACCTTCCTGTATCTCAACATCTCTCTTGAATTGGAGCGGCCCAGAACTGGACACACCACTCAAACCGTGGCCTGAGCAGTGCTGAGCACAGGGGCAGAATAACCTCCCTTGTCCTGCTGGCCACACTGCTCCTGAGCCAGTCCAGGATGCCATTGGCTCTCCTGCCCACCTGGGCACACTGCTGCCTCATCAGCTACTCTCTGCCAGTACCACACTGACAAAGGCAGTAATTCACATTGCTTCTCATCCAAGTGTCTCTGTGTGTGTTTTTCCTCAGGCTTTCCAATCCCTGTTTAAGGAACTATGCTCATCTCGGTGTCAAAATTCAATTTATCAGATCCAATATATGTTAAAGGGCTCACAGTACATAAGAGCTCAAACAAGATGATTTGATCATCCCCTCTGGACTTAAACCCCGTGGTTCTGTGACACCTAGCAGTGAAGTGAATGAGTTTTCTGTCTCTTTATACTACAACCAGGATGATTTAACTATATGGTTTCATACAGAGTGTAAGACAGTCTTCAGCTGCAGTCCCTTGCCATTCAATGCCTCGTTAGGTATCTTCTCTGAGAACTTCCTTCAGGAAAGGGTAAGCTGAAGGAAGGAGGAGAAGTTCATCAGATCTGAAGATAAAATCTACTAAACTCAAATACAGGCAGGACAAGAACTGGGCTGGCAGTGAGGTACATTCAGGAAAATACCCTGTGGTCAAGGGCTCCAAGACTTGGAACGGATCCTGCAATGCAGGATGGGATGAGGGAAGCTGGTGGTAGAGGAAATTAAAACTGCAAGCAGAAGGACAGTATGGTACTACTACTACCTGGGGTGAGAGCCTGACCCCTGGAATAACCAGAGATAACAGGAAACCTGCAACTTCTGAAGTGGTATCAGCTCATCTAACCCGACCCTGGAGAGTACTGGGCTCAGAAGAGAGCAAACGAGGGAGAACCGGAACAGGGGAGAGCCAGGAGAATAGACAGGAAAAGGAAAAGAGTGCTGAGGTAGCTGAAAAGAATAAAGAGAAATGAGATGGAGGATTTAAGGTAGAACATGGGGACACAATACAGTGGCAGGGAAGAGAGTGAGGACTGAAGCAGGGAAAGGAGTAGTCAGACAAGGAGAGGGAGATCCTGTTTTTGAGGAGCCAGCCAATTAGCCAAGACTTCCTCCCAAGGGGCACCGATGGGACAGGAAAATGCCTTGACTCCCAGCAAGAGATTTGGGAATCACAAAACTGGTTTGATTGGAAAAGACCTTTAAGATCATCAAGTCCAACTGTTCTCTAACTCTTCTGGTGTTAAACCATGTCCCTCAGCACCACGTTTGTGCCTTTGAAACACCTCCAGGGACGCACACCCTTTCTTCCTGTCTGCTGACAGACAGTCAGAGGGAAAGAAATCTGCTGCTGCTGTTGACAGCATAGTTAGCTCAAGCAGCAGATGGTTGTCAGATGTATCCAAAGATGCCATCTTGCTGATGACCCCTGTGGGAAGTGTTAGGATGCCACAAACCCTAGTTTGGTGGTTTCAGTTTGCTCTCCTGGATTACACAGAATATGGAGAAGAATGTTGTGCTGCTTGTGCATAAAGACATTCACAGCACAAGCTGCACCAGACCTACAGACCTCTGCCCCTTCTTAAGGGGCTCTTGTGTGTACAATCCTCCTGATGCACACTGTTCTGGGGTGATCACAGTTGCACAGCCAGTGCTGCTGTTGCCCTCGGAGCTTGGTCTCATTGCGGTGGTGGTGGTTGTTGCTTGCATTACAAACAGTGCAGAAGATCGGTGGCAAATTTAAGAGATCACTGGTGGGGGGGAAAGGAGGAAGTATGTTCTTAGCATCAAGATAGTTGAATGCTACCTGAAGAATAAACTCCTGTATCTGCCTCTGTCATAGAATCACAGAATCAACCAGGCTGGAAGAAACTTCTAAGATCATCGAGTCCAACCTGTCACCTAACACTTCTAATTAACTAAACCATGGCACAAGTGCCTCATCCAGCCTCTTCTTAAACACCTCCAGGGATGGTGACTCCACCACCTCCCCGGGCAGCCCATTCCAATGCCAATCACTCTCTCTGGGAAGAATTTCTTCCTATTGTCCAGATTAAACCTGCCCTGGCAAAGCTTGAGGCTGTATCCCCTTGTTCTGTTGCCTGGGAGAAGAGACCAACCCCAGCTGTCTACAGCCTCTCTTCAGGTAGCTGTAGACAGCAATGAGCTCTGCCCTGAGCCTCCTCTTCTGCAGGCTGCACACCCCCAGCTGCCTCAGCCTCTCCTCACAGGGCTGTGCTCCAGGCCCCTCACCAGCCTTGCTGCCCTTCTCTGGACACCTTCCAGCACCTCAACATCTCTCTTGAATTGAGGAGCCCAGAACTGGACACAGCACTCAAGGTGTGGCCTGAGCAGTGCTGAGCACAGGGGCAGAAGAACCTCCCTTGTCTTGTTGGCCACACTGCTCCTGAGCCAGCCCAGGATGCCATTGACCTTCTTGCCCACCTAGGCACACTGCTGGCTTATGTTCAGCTACTATCTACCAGTACCCCTAGGTCCTTCTCTACCTGGCTGCTCTCCAACCAGTTTGTCCCCAAGCACAAGACAGGACTCCAAATGGAAACCTTAACTAATGATTTCACGTGATCACAGAGTCATTCAGGCTGGACAAGACCTGTAAGATCACTGAGTCCAATCATCAATCCAGCACTACCAGGTCACCACTAAACCATGTCCCTCAGCACCATGTCTACAGCGTTTTTAATCCCTCCAGGGATACAGACTTCTCACCTACCATGGGCAGCCTGTGCCAGCACTTGACAACTCTTTTGGGATAGAAACTGTTCCTCGTGTCCAACCTAAACCTCTCAATGAAGCCACTCTGGGTCCCCTTCACTCACTGAAGACCACAAACTTCCATTAGTGGTCTTCATAGTGAATTCAGTGGAAGATATGGAGTTTAGAAGTTTTATCAATAGGAAGCAGCACTCAATCCCTCCAAACCATTACAGTTCCAGGTAAAACCAACTGCAACAGAGCTTCTGGGAAACCTACCACTTGATACTCTGAAAGTATCTGGAGGCAACTACCTGAAAGGAGGTTGTAGCCAAGCAGGGGTTGGTCTCTTCTGCTAGGCACCCAGTGACAGAACAAGAGGACACAGTCTCAGACTGCACCAGGGCAGGTTTAGGGTGGACATTAGGAAGAAATTCTTCACGGAAAGAGTGATTTGCATTGGAATGGGCTGCCCGGGGAGCTGGTGGAGTCCCCATCACTGGAGGTGTTTAAAAGGAGGCTGAATGAGGCACTTAGTGCCACAGCTTAGTTAATTAAAAGGGTTAGGTGATAGACTGGACTCAGTAATCCTAGAGATCTTTTCCAACCTGGTTAATTTTGCGATTCTGCGATTTGTCAGACTTGAGTGACCTGTTGTAGTGGGAGGTGTCCCTGCCTTATGGCAGGAGGTTGGAACTGGATGATCCTTGAGGTCCCTTCCAACCTAAACCATTCTATGCTTCTACGCCAGCAGGCTGTGTGTGACCTTAACTGTCCTCTGAAACGCCTCGTTCCCTGAAAACTCAGCACAGAATTGCCGGCATCTGCGTGCTAAGCCAGCGGCTCCTCGTTTGCCTGCCGGAGGGCGAGGAGCAGCTGGGGCCGGGGGCTGCGGGCCGCTCGGTGGCCAGGTCCGCACAACCTCCTGGGCGGCGGTGACGCAGAGCAAGGCTGCCATCTAGTGGGCGCTGCCGAACCGCCGCACGCCTCCGGCCGTACGCTGCCGCTGCAGCGCAATCGCACAATCCTGACACTTGGAAAGGAGCTTCCAGGTCAAATCCAAGCCCGGTGCTAAATCTCTCTGCCTCTCTGAAACACCCCCAGGGGTGCGGATTCAACCATCTCGCTGAGGAGACTCATGCCTGCAGCGGCAACAGAACCAAATACATTTTCCCTGGAGAAAGCTCCCTTGTTGTTCAGAATTGGTCTGAGGGTAACACTGAACGGTATTTCAGATGAGTGGTGGTGCCATGTAATTCAGGGGAGATGGGAACAGACATGAAGGCAAGCCCTGTGAGGAGAGGCTGAGGGAGCTGGGGGTGTGCAGCCTGCAGAAGAGGAGGCTCAGGAGAGACCTCTTTGCTGCCTACAACTACCTGAAGGGAGGCTGTAGCCAGCTGGGGTTGGTCTCTTCTCCCGGGCAAGCAGCAACAGAACAAGGGGACACAGCCTGAAGTTGTGCCAGGGGAGGTCTAAGCTGGACATTAGGAGGAAGTTCCTCACAGAGAGAGTGATTGGCATTGCTACTTGATTGGCTAGGGCTGGGTGCCAGGTTGGACTGGATGAGCTTGGAGGTCTCTTCCAACCTGGTTGATTCTATGATTCAAAGCATCCTCTGCTGTTGCTAGAGATGTCAATTTAAGATGACAAACTCTAACTTGAAGTCCCAAGTGAGCATATCACAGAATGATGGGGGCCAGAAGGGACCTCTGGAGATCATCTAGACCAAAACCCTGATAATGCACCTAGAGCAGACTGCACAGGAATGTGTCCAGGTGGGTTTTGAATGTCTCCAGAGAAGGAGACAAACTCTTTGGGCAGCCTCTTCCAGTGCTCCAGCACTCTCACAAGGAAGAAATTTCTCCTTAAGTTCAAGTGAACTCTCCTGCATTTTAGTTTGTACTCATTGTTCCTTGTCCTGGCACATCCTTTTATCCCCCACCCATTAGCTATTGATCAGCATTGAGAAGATCCCTCTCATGCTACTCTCCTCCAGGCTAAGTAGTGCCAGGTTGCTCAGCCTCTAAGGAACAGGCTGTATGGCAGTAGCTTGTCCACGTGCCAAAGGAAAGCAAAGAAAATACAGCTAGGACAAAAATGTCTAAAGGGTTACATAAGCTGAATCGTTTGAGAGAAAAAGCAGCCCTCTGAGTAACCAAACACTGGGTCCTGGCATTAGGTTATTGGTGTTGTTATTCTTCTCCTATGTGACTGCAGTCATCTTGAATGTCTGCTCACCCTTCTGAGGTCCAGGCTAAAGCTATTTATAATTGTGGGATAGCAGTGCCAGTGCATCACTGAGCAGGACGTCTCTTACTGGAAATGAGCCTGCCTTATTTACTAGCAACAGAATGAGTAGCTCATAACCTATGAGAACAACAAGCCCAGTTCTTAGAGGGGAAGTAGCAAAATGAAGAGAGACGCCTTAAGATGCATTCAGAGGTACTCAAAAAGCTCCTAAACCCCAAGAAGGAAAACCACCCTCCCTTTTAATGTAGTTGTCCTCACTTAGAAATAGCTGAGTGAAGAGCAAGCCAAAGACTCAAGCATCAATCCTAAAATCAGCTGTCAGATGTTCTTTCTAGTCAAGACAACAGGGACACACTTCTCATGGCAGGGGGTTGGAACTGGATGATCCTCGAGGTCCCTTCCAACCTAAACCATTCTGTGATTCTATGATTCTCCAGAGGTGAAAAGGATCCTGTGGCCATTTGAGCTGAATTTCCAGCTCAAACATTAAAAAAAAAAAATGGAACAGAGAAACTTAGAAGTGGAAGCTCTGAGTGGAGAGGTGAACATTGTAGGGAAAGGCCACAGAATGGCAACAGTGGATAGGTTAATGTAATTTCACTGGAGCATCAAGAGCTTTGGGTCCGGAAGCACAGCTTGGACCTTCCCCTTGATGCTTCTGCTGTGCCTGCTGCTATCTTCCTCCACCACTGTTTTGGCCGCTGCTGCTTTTGCTGCTTCACCACCACTTGACCCCTTAAATCATTGAATCAGCCAGGTTGGAAGAGACCCCCAAGCTCATCCAGGCCAACCTAGCACCCAGCCCTATCCAATCAACCAGACCATGGCACTAAGTGCCCCAGCCAGGCTTTGCTTCAACACCTCCAGGCACGGTGGCTCCACCACCTCCCTGGGCAGCCCATTCCAATGCCAATCACTCTCCCTGCCAACAACTTCCTCCTAACATCCAGCCTAGACCTCCCCTGCCACAACTTCAGACTGTGTCCCCTTGTTCTGTTGCTGGGTGCCTGGGAGAAGAGCCCAACCCCACCTGGCTACAGCCTCCCTTCAGGTAGCTGCAGACAGCAATGAGGTCTGCCCTGAGCCTCCTCTTCTGCAGGCTGCACACCCCCAGCTCCCTCAGCCTCTCCTCACAGGGCTGTGCTCCAGGCCCCTCAGCAGCTTTGTCACCCTCCTCTGGACACGTTCCAGCACCTCAACATCTCTCTTGAATTGAGGAGCCCAGAACTGGACACAGGTGTGGCCTGAGCAGTGCTGAACACAGGGGCAGAAGAACCTCCCTTGTCCTGCTGGCTACACTGTTCCCAATCTGCGCCAGGATGCCATTGGCTCTCTTGGCCACCTGGGCACACTGCCGGCTCATCTTCAGCTACTGTCTACCAGCACCCCCAGGTCCCTTTCTGCCTGGCTGCTCTCAGCCACTCTGTCCCCAGCCTGTAGTGTTGGTTAGGGTTGTTGTGGCCAAAGTGCAGAACCCTGCACTTGGCCTTGTTCAGTCTCATCCCCTGTCCAGGTCCCTCTGCAGGGCTCTCCTACCCTCCAACAGATTCACATCTGCTCCTAGCTTGGTGTTATCTGCAGACTTACTGATGCTGGACTCAATGCCCTGGTCCAGATCATCAACAAAGATATTGAACAGGACTGGGCCCAGCACTGATCCCTGGGGCACATCACTAGTGACAGCTGCCAACTGGATGTGGCACCATTCACCACCACTCTCTGGGCCCAGCCCTCCAGCCAGTTCTTGACCCATACCAGAGTGAATCTGTCCAAGCCACAAGCTGCCAGCTGTGCCAGGAGCTGCTTGTGGCAGATGGTGCCAAAGGCTTTGCTGCAGCCCAGGTAGACTACATCCACAGCCTGCCCCTCATTCACCAGACCCTTCACCCTTCCTCATCTTCCTTAAGCTATTCTATTCCCGTAGTTCTCTCCTTATACTGTTATATTTTAAACTATAAGAAATACAATTTCATTTTTGCTGACTTCCCAAAAAAATCCATGTTGTAGTCAGTTTACTCTACTGGGTAGAAGGATCCAACCCTCAGCCAGGACAGGTTCATTATCACAACAAGAAAAGCTTAAGAGAAGAGATCTGGTGTACATTTCCAAAAGAGCCTTGCTCACAAGAGCCTCATCACCACGCAGCAGCTCCACAGAAATCCCAGAATAAGACCTCTCAAAAGGGTTTTGCTGGAAGTTTGAAAGAGATTCTTCCCTGCAGCCTGGCAGGAGAATATTTTCACAGAACCAGGGAGGACAAAAAAAAAGTCCTATTAGGATATCAGCTGACACATTCTTGTATCTTCCACAGCCTTCTCTCTTCCAGCCCCTTGAGTGCTGCATCAGTCAACACTTCCCAACCTCCACATTCCCTCCACAATCAGACACCAGCGTTCCTGCCATCCCCTGCCAAGGGATAGGCAAGTTTGACACATACCTTATTTATTTTGGAGGTCTGATAAGCTGTGGTTCTTGGCATTTCTAAGCTTGGGGCCAGCCTTATTTATCACCAGTTCTGAATGAAGGCTATAAACTGTCTATGGATGGTGCCTTAAAGGAAAGCTGTGCGAAGGGAATGGTTGAGGACAACATCTGTTTAATGATAGAAGCAAGTGAGCTAGCAGGCTAAGGAGTCAGCCCCAGCAGTGCTGATAGGAGCAGAGTGTTTGCCACGCTTGGCGATAACAGGAGGCTATTTATACCCTTTGGTGTACAGGCCAGACACAGCACTAAGCACAGCCGAGAGGGAGTAAGAATACACACCTATGAGCAGTCTTAACCCTTTTAGCATTCTCAGGTTACACAAATCAGCCACTTCCAAGGTGCTTTTAGTAGAATTGAAGAGAGCCAATGGAAATCCACAGCATTCCCAGAGCTGTGAATGCTTTGGGGCATTCAAATGTTGCCCAGAGAGAAAGCTACTTTGCACTGTCAATGTCGGCAGGAAACACATAGCAGAGTTTCCAAAGAGTATCCCCATGTCACAGCAACCACATGGATTGCTGCCTACAACTACCTGAAGGGAGGCTGTAGCCAGGTGGGGTTGGGCTCTTCTCTCAGGCAAGCAGCAACAGAAGAAGGGGACACAGTCTCAAGCTGTGCCAGGGGAGGTCTAGGCTGGATGTTAGGAGAACATTGTTGGCAGAGAGAGTGATTGGCATTGGAATGGGCTACCCAGGGAGGTGCTGGAGTCACTGTCCCTGGAGGTGTTGAAGTAAAGCCTGGATGAGGCACTTAATGCCATGGTCTGGTTGATTGTCTAGGGCTGGGTGCTAGGTTGGACTGGATGAGCTTGAAGATCTCTTCCAACCTGGTTTATTCTGTGATGGGGAAGGGGGCTCATTCCTGCATGGTGTTCCCTCTTGCCTCAGCTCATTGTGGTTCATCTCCAGCATTTGCAGCTGTGTGTTGAGGGGCAGCTCTGCTCTTTCAGATGGCAGCAATGAGAGAAGTCTTTGTGCAGAGGTCACAGCTGCATGACAAAGAGCAGAGTAACACTATAAATACCAACTTCTTACAGTCATTTCTCTTTCAGAGGGGTTGAGAGCTGCAGTGCCACATTAAAGAACATGTGTGGTAACTAACCCCTATACTGCAAAATCAATACAGTCACAAGTCTCCTTGGGGGTCTCAGTCTAACTCAAAGCCTGTATTTCCACGTCTACAGCAGAAGATGTTTAACTGGGCAGTTCATGTTGCAGGCGTCAACAAGACTCAAGAAAGTGCTTTGTCCTGGTTTGAGAATAACCTGTTGACTGAAGAGCTGTTTCTCTAAGGAAAGCTAAAAGCTTCTGGTTAAGTCGATTAGGCAGCCTTAAAGACAGTACTGATGTGTTTTCTATTCAAGATACAGCACCAGCCTAGAGGAGATTTGAGAGGGTTGCAGGCTAAGAAGGATAACCTGCAGCCGAAGTAGATTAAACACTAGATGACACATTTCATTATCAGGGATTAGCTGCATCTTCTATTTTACCAGGGTTATTTGGTGTGGGTTTGGGTTCTGCTGCCTCCTTGCGTGGTTTTGCAAGCTGTTAAAGTGTGTCCATAGTAAAAATCTTCCTGCTTGAGCTGTTTCTTTCCTCCCAGGCAAATCTGATACCCACTACTGTGGCAGAGGAGCTGCCCCTCTGTTTCTGTCTCTTGTAGCGGCTGAGTGTCCACATCACCAATACTTTTTCAAGCTACAGGAACCCTTCAGGCTACAGTGGTGTGTTCATCCCTGAGACATTTCCAGTTCTTGGAAATCCTTCTTGAGGTTTGGCTACCAGGGAGTACCCCAGTGACAAACTACTCCTAGCAGCTGGCTCACAAACCACTAGTTTTATGACTCTCAGGTGCATGTTTGCCAGATCTCTGCAGTGTAAAACGTTTGATGGTGTCTGGCAGTGTCTGGCTCCATGTCGGGAGAGGAAATGAAAGCTGAAACAAGTAAAGGAAATCAGAGCTTTTCCTTCATTCCTCCTACACAGGCATTAAAAAGAAGGGGTGTGTGGGAGGAACATAAACAGGGTAACCCACTTACATTCCCTTGGTTCCATTTTCTCCATCCAAAAGAAATCAGAGTTCAAATGAAACATGAGAAGCTTTAGCCTGAAAGCAGAACATCTCAGAAAGTGTCAGAGGTTGTTATGGGAATGAGGCCAAAGTGAGGTTAAAGAACCTTCCCGAGTGCAGCAGTTATGAAACATCTACAGATTAATTATCCTACCTGCCCTGAACTCTAACTACAGATGCACATTCAATCACTACTGACCAGAACTTGCTGATACCTTGCTGTAAGCTGCATGTGTCTTCTGAGCACATCTACCAAGGACAAGTGCAGAGTCCTGCACCTGGGAAGGAATAATAAACTGCAGCAGTACAGGCTGGGAGGTGAACTGCTGGACACCCTACCCTAGTTCAGGGCAGGATCTTGATGATAGGTCTCTTTTTCTGAGTGCCTCTGCTCAGGAACCTTTGTCAGGAGTGATGGAGAATGGGCCCCGTTTGCTCAAAACTGGCATGCTTGAATTAGCCAAGCATTCATTCCTAAGCTCCCTTTGGAGACTAGGAAGGGCAGCTAGGAAACTGCTGGAGAGATTTAGGCTGAAAGTGTCAAGATGCAAGTTGTGTCCTTACCAGTGACAAAGTACAAGACACCTCTGTCTTGCTTACCAAAGCATACCCAGTGTGCTAGTTTGAGCCTAGCTGGGATATCTTAGTGAGAGGAATTAGATGATAGGCTGTGAAAAGGAAACGCTGCTGATGTCTGCTGCATTCATAGGCTTGCTGAGATGTAGAAGAGCAAGGACACAAACATAGATAACAGAGTTCCTCTCTGGTTCTGGCTGTCTCCCTTCTTTCTTACCTGCTGTGTAACAAATCCATCTGCTTCCTAAGCCCCTTGGCTGATACAAGCAGATAGTTACAATATTTACAGCTACAGACAGAAATAGACAAGGTAAAAGTAATACAGAAACACATCAGCCCTCCCAGAAACCAGAGCCCCCAGGAGGGGCTCCCAACCACCCTTCCATCTTCTTTCCACCCCTCTACCTTATCCCAGAGCCTGCCTCACTTGTAAGCTGAGTTTGGAGGATCGGCCAGAGGGGTTAGAAGCAGAAGGCTTAGTTACACAGAAGCAGCCTAGGGAGAAAAAGCACAGGCACCAACAGACACAGGCACTGTCTTACCTGTGTTCTGTGTCCTTGTTTTTACACATCTCAGCAAGCCTATGTGTGCAGTAGCCACCAGCATTGTTTCCTTTTCACAGCCTATCCTGGGATTTCTCATTCAAACATTGCAGTTTGCCTCAAAGCAGCACAGCCAGCAGGATGCTGTGTGTCTCACCACTTCTCTTATTCTGACATGATTCTGCGCTCTGACACATGCATTTGCCTTCCTAAACCTAGGAGTGGGGGCATAATTAAATCACAGAATCACAGAACCTTAGAGGTTGGAAGGGACCTCTATAGATCATTGAGTCCAACCTCCCTGCCAAGGCAGGATCACCCAGGTTAGTTTGCACAAGAATGCATCCAGGCAGGTTGTGAATATCTCCAGTAAGGGAGGCTCCACAACCCCCCTGAGTAGCCTGTTCCAGTCTTCTGTCCCCCTCACAGAGAAAAAAATTCCTCCTTACGTTTCCATGGAACTTCTTACGCCCTCACTGTAAAGAAGTCTCCTCATGTTGAGGTGAAACCTTCTATGTTCCAGTTTGTAGCTATTGAATCATAGAATCAACCAGGTTGGAAGAGACCTTCAAGATCATCCAGCCCAAGATGTGTGTGCCTAACACGCGTTGTCTCTAGACCTCATCCCAGTGTAGATGACTGGTGAGAGCAGCAAGCACTGCAGAACGCAAGAGGTATTCTTGTAACTCACAGCTCTCTGAGCACCAGGGGATCACTAACATCTCCTCTGGCCTCTGACAATACTTTGACTAAGGAAAGCAAACCAGCTTTAGGGCATGGGGAGCCGGTTGGGTTTTCAAGCCCTTGTGGCTTACTTCTGGGGCAAATAATCTATCTTCAACTAGAAACATCTGTATCTTTTAGAAGGATGTTGTGAATGCTGCAGAGCAGTTCATGATTTTGAAGACAACTCTAACTTGAACAAACAACTGTCTGAGTTTGTCAGAGAACTGTTCTTCCACACACAGAGGTGTTTAAAGATGGCTATTAGAAGCCTCCAACTTCAGAATGTGCCCCAAAACACACCACTAAACTGTGCAGTTCGAGGAGTCCAAGCTGTACTTCTGGTTTTCAAGGTTATCTGTGGGGGTACAATTAGACACCTGAGTGGTCATCAGTAACCTGATAACCTCCCTGTAGATATGAGACAGGCTCACAGGATGTCAGGGGTTGGAAGGCACCCAAGGAGATCATCCAGTCCAGCCCCCTGCCAGAGCAGGAGCACACAATCTAGCTCAGGTCACACAGGAACACATCCAGACAGGCCTTGAAAGGCTCCAGAGAAGGAGACTCCACAACCTCTCTGGGCAGCCTGTGCCAGTGCTCTGGGACCCTCACAGTCAAGAAGTTCCCCCTTGTGTTGAGCTGGAACCTCCTGTGCTGCAGCTTACATCCATTGCTCCTTGTCCTATCCCAGGGAGCAGTGAGCAGAGCCTGTCCCCCCCCTTCCTCACCCCCAGCCCTCAGAAAGTTATAAACATTGATTAAATCCCATCTCAGTCTTCTCTTCTCCAGACCAAACAGCCCCGGGTCCCTCAGCCTCTCCTCATCAGGCAGTGCTCCAGTCCCCTCATCATCCTCATAGCCTTCTTTTGGGCTCTCTCCAGCAGCTCCCTGTCCTTCTTAAACTGGAGAGCCCAGAACTGAACACAGGAGTTGGTTAGTCTGAAGAAGAGGCCCAGGGGTGGCCTCATTGCTGTCTACAACTACCTAAAGGGAGGCTGTAGCCAGCTGGGGTTAGGCTCTACTCTCAGGCAAGCAGCAACAGAACAAGGGGACAGAGTCTCAAGTTGTGCCAGAGGAGGTCTAGGCTGGATGTTAGGAGGAAGTTGTTGTCAGAGAGAGTGATTGGCATTGGAATGGGCTGCCCAGGGAGGTGGTGGAGTCACTGTCCCTGGAGGTGTTGAAGCAAAGCCTGGATGGGGCACTTAGTGCCATGGTCTGGTTGATTGGCTAGGGCTGGGTGCTAGGTTGGACTGGCTGAGCTTGAAGGTCTCTTTCCAACTTGGCTTATTCTATGATTCTATTCTATACTCAAGATGAGGTCTCACCAGGGCAGACTAAATGCACAGACACATGCAAATGCAGCTGAACTCCATGATGTCAAAGGTCTTTTCCAACTGGAGCAGCTCTGTCTGAAATCCAGGGTAATGTCACATACACAGCTGTGCAGACTCAAACGTTTGGAACTTGGTCCCTTAAGCTGCCTTAGTGTAGCAAGTGAAATGCTACAAGGGTGAGCATGCACTCGTGCAGCTGAGCACTCCTGCTTGCTTTATTGGTTACCTTATGAGTTAAGACCATGCTGCTAGAAATTCTGCCAGGGAAAACTGCAGCTCCACGATAAGGCTTTTTGTTGCTGTTGACATTTTCTTCTCTCAGAGCTGAGGAGTGAATCCCCATTAGTATTGTTAAGACTTTAAAAACTGTTTTCCTTTCAAGCAGCTGGCTATAAACTTTGCAGGGAAATCAGTCAGCCCTCCCCGGTTGGCAGTCAAAATGAGTTTGGAGCCAGGGAAAATAAATACTTCAAGATTATACTTCAACTAGGAGTCAGTTGTATTCTGGTTCATGTCCTTAGAATACAAGGAGGAATAAGCACACTCCTCATATTCTGTCCCTTCTGTGAAGGGCTGTTGGGCTGATGCCCCCTTAGGGGCTGCAGTGCAAAGCTCTGCGAGTCACCAACTGACTCATTGTGGGACCTGTTTGGAGAACTTTTGGAGTTCTAAACACGAGGTGCTCATGGGAGCCGAGTTCTAGGTACCTTTCAGATCTCCTTGCACTGGTTGGCAGCTCTGGTTCGTGCTAAGGTAATCAGGCTTGTGCCTGTTAGTCGAGGTAAACCCCCAGGGCAGCCCAGGTGTGCGGCTTCAGGGACTCAATCTTCTAAGCACTGAGCCAAAATGGATAGCTCTGATTCTCTTGATGGGGAGCCTCACTGTGCTGCTTTGAGGCTAATTGGAATATTTCAGTGAGAGAAATTAGACTATAGGCTATGAAGAGTAAACAGTGCTGATGGCTACTTCGCTCACTGGCTTGCTGAGATGTATACAAACAAGAACACAAACATAGATAAGACAGAGAGTGTGTGTTGGAGTTGGTGCCTGTGCTTTTCTCCCTGGGCTGCTCCTGCATAACTAATCCTTCTGCTTCTAACCCCCCTTGCCGATCCTCCAACCTCACCCTGCACATAGGGTATACTCTGGGGTAAGGTAGAGGGGTGGAAAGGAGGTGGAAGAGTGGTTGGGAGCCCCTCCCAGAAATCAGAGTCCCCAGGAGGGGCTCCCAACCACCGTTCCACCTTCTTTCCATCCCCTACTCTTATCCCAGAGTCCGCCTTCTGTGCAAGGTGAGGTTGGAGATTCAGACAGGGGAGTTAGGAAGCAGAAGGATTAGTTGGGTTATACAGCAGAAGCCCAGGGAGAAAACACAGACACTGACTCCAACAACTGTCTCCTATCTATGTTTCTGTTCTTGTTGATATACATCTCAGCAAGCCTGCAAGTGCAGTAGACATCAGCACTGTTTTCTTTTCACAGCCCACGATCTAATTTCTCTCATTAAAATATTCCCATTAGCCTCAAACCAGCACAAGGGGTGAGATTCATTTCTGAATGGCCCCAAACCAGGACACCCTGCAATAAAAACATGTACCTTGAGTTGACATCAGCCAGCACCACACACCTAGAAACCAGCCTGTCAGCTTAGAAGCTGCCTCTGGAACCCTGTGCACATGGTTCCCATTTGGAGCAGTGACTCAGGCCTTAGAGCATTCAGGAACAACAAAAGAGCTTCTTTGTGTTCAGAGTCAAACCCACAGTCCTCACACCAAGCATCCAACTTATCTTCTGAATCTGAGCTGCTCTCCCTCCTCATGCCAGAAGAGACCAGCCCAGTTTTCTGGGTGATGAAAACCACTTTCAGCTGACTCGGTCATGGCCAGGACATGCAGGGTTTAGCCGGCTGCCTTCGGACGTGCTTGCTGCCCCTGCTCAGCAGTACTCACACCACCTACATTAAGGACCTGACATAGATATTTCCTCCTGATAGACAACAGCTAAACTGGGATGTTCAGACCAGAACTTCAACCAGGTTGGAAGAGACCTCCAAGCTCATCCAGACCAACCGACCAGACCATGGCACTGTCTTGTCCAGGCTTTGCTTCAGCACCTACAGGGACAGCGACTCCACCACCTCCCTGAGCAGCCCATTCCAATGCCAATCACTCTCTCTGACAACAACTTCCTCCTAACATCCAGCCTAGACCTCCCCTGCCACAACTTCACACTATGTCCCCTTGATCTGTCCCTAGTTGTCTGGCAGAAGAGCCCACCCCCACCTGGCTACAGCCTCCCTTCAGGTAGTTGCAGACAGCAATAAGCTCTGCCCTGAGCCTCCTCTTCTGCAGGCTGCACACCCCCAGCTCCCTCAGCCTCTCCTCACAGGGCTGTGCTCCAGGCCCCTCAGCAGCCTTGCTGCTTTCTCTGGACACCTTCCAGCACCTCAACATCTCTCTTGAATTGAGAGGCCCAGAACTGGACACAGCACTCAAGGTGTAGGCTGACCAGTGCTGAGCACAGGGGCCGAATAACCTCTCTTGTCCTGCTGGCCACACTGCTCCTGATCCAGGCAAGGATTCCATTGCCACAAGTTAAAAGTAATGCAGAAGCACAACAGCCCTTCCAGAAATCAGAGTCCCCAGGAGGGGCTCCCAACTACCCTTCCACCTTCTTTCCATTCCTCTACCTTATCCCAGCATTTGCCTTACATGCTAGGTGGGGTTGGAGGATTGGCAAGGGGGGTTAGAAACAGATAGCTTAGTTACACAGAAGCAGCCCAGAGACAGACACATGCACTGTCTTATCTGGGTTTGTGTTCTTGGTTTTGTACATCTCAGCAAGCCTATGAGTGCAGCAGCCAGCAGCACTGTTTCCTTTTCACAACCCATAAGGTAGTTGTTCTCACTAAAATATTCCACTTAGCCTCAGACTAGCACACAACTTACCTTTAGCTGTCTCCGGCACAGATGTGTGTGAGAGAGCTCTGGCACAGGCAAGTTCCTACCTCCCTCTGTTACCTCGAACTCCCTCCATGTCATTTTTACAGAAAGGACACTTTGCAAGCAGGTCACATCTGCTTAACATGTGGCTGTACAAACATCTATTGTTGGTATGCTGCCAGAGACAGTCTGGGGGCAGGAAGGACACCTGGGAACCAGATGGAGCTGCAGACTCTTTAAGGCACTCTTGCCCCTAAAGAAATGCATTTGAGTTTGATGAGACATTCTCTGGCCAACACTATCAGCCAAAGAGGCTCTTGCCCTGTCTCTCCCACTTTCTCCTTCTCCCAGCTGCTTCCCAAAGCCACCCATCATCCTGCACAGCTCTTTGAGTGGCTATTTTCTGAGCTAGTTTCACGAGCTGACCTGGCCTCATAACAATACATCACATTTCTCCCTCCTACTCCCCTGTAAATCTGACTTCCAAATGGGTTCTGTTCCCTGACCTGGTTCACAGGACAGTCACACTGGCAGAACTGAAGGGATTACAGACAGGAAAAACAGTCACCAGTAATAACCACTCAGTGTTTCCACGAAGGAACTTGGTCTGACAACTGCTATTAAAGTTAAAATTAAATCCTTCAACTACAAACTCTATCTAGAAGAAACCCATTAAAAAAAAAAAAAAATCAGTCTGACAGATTAAAACCAAAAAGGTAATAATAATAACAACTAAAAGCTTATTAAATTGAAGGCTCTGAGTCCCAGCAGAGAAATATCAGAAGTACCACAACAGTAAGGCTGGAAAGTTAGAGGGCAACCTCACATTCACTGATTTGAGAAGGGCATACCCCAAATCTTTTCCTTCTCCTCAATGGCTCAGTCCTGCCAGACAGTTTTAAGAGGAAAGGGAGTTGTTATCTCTCCTTCACTCAGCAAAGGGGAGAGGGAAGGAGGAAACAAGGAAAACCAGAATGAACCCCTCAAAACCACTCCACTCAAACCTCAAGCCTCTCTGGAGGTCTAATTTCAGGGAAAAGCAACCCCTGACTATTAGCTGGGAGTTGCTTGTTCTTAACGGTCACGCCATGGGAAGAGGCTTTCACAACAGCTCCCCAAGAACACACAGAATTCCACAATCTTCCTGCCTCAATGACTCTCAAGAAACCAGCCACACATTTAAACTTCTCTTTTCTATGTCTTTTCTTCACCCCCCCCATCCCCTTTCAAAACTCCCAACTTTTTGCACCTTTTATTTTCAGCTCTAGGGCTCTTGCCAGGGCTGGAAGAGCCTGAGGATGCCATATGGTATTGAGACACCCAGAAGCAATATTGCATTCCCTCATTCCTTCTCTGGCAGTGCTGTTCACATTGTGATACAATAGCTGGAAAATCATTTAAATTAAAACAAAAAAATCCATGGCCCTCTTGCTCTCTTTTCCTGCTCTCCACCCCTTCCCATCCTTCCCTCTAAGAGGCTAGCTTGTCAGCACCCTGGTTGCCAGGACCGCTGATGCTGCTCCGGTATGCTTAGCCCATTTCTCTGTGTGTCAGATTTCTTTCCTTTTCTAGCCATTTCCTCTCCAGCACACCAATAACCACACACATTTTTCCTTTGGCCTCACACTGCCTCCTTTCTGTTGCCTTCTTCCCCCCCCCTTCTTCTCTGGCTACATTTCCTTTTTTCCATTTCAAGCCAGAGGGCAAATGTGCAGTGACCTCTTTAGCTGGCACCAGGACCTCTCCTATGACTAGAGAGGAGTCAGTCCCTGCAGGAGAGGCAGCCAAGTCCTTTTCCCAGGAGGGGACATTCACCTCCTCGCAGCAGCTTCTCTCTGCTGAGAAGTTGAACAGAGTCAAGTCAAATTTAGCTATTGATTAATCCTGTGTTTCTCTTTTCTTCCATGTGAATCTATGGCCTCTTTCTGTGAAGCATGGATTTTCTCAAGGGAATGAAGGGGCCATAATAAAGAGAGCTTTCCCCCACGTTTTTATCCTTAAAGTACAAGCTACATCTAGAAGAAACCCATACAAAACTCAGCTCATCAAATGAAAAAATAAAAGGTGATAATAATTAAAATTAAAAGCTCATTAAACTGAAGTGTCTGAGTGCCAGCAGAGAGAGATCAGGAGTGCCACCAGAGTGCAGCTGGAACATTAATCTCCTTCAAACAGTGTTTGCTGTGAGATGCGTTGCTTTCAGGCAGCAAGGGTTCAAGCACGCTGCTTCCCAGCCAGGTTGCCTATGTACTGCTTATGAAGCCAGGGGAAGCAGGAACCAGACACAGAGGGGAAAAAATAGTTTGTGAGATAATTTTCCCTCGGCATTAGGATTCAAGACTGAAATTGAAGGAGGTCAGGCCCAGGTTTTGTTCAAAACTATTTGTGAAATTACACAAATCTATTTGTGAAATAAGAGACAGGGAGCTGCTGGAGAGAGCCCAAAAGAAGGCTATGAGGATGATGAGGGGACTGGAGCACTGCCTGACAAGGAGAGGCTGAGGGACCTGGGGCTGCTTAGTCTGGAGAAGAGAAGACTGAGATGGGATTTAATCAATGTTTATAACTTTCTGAGGGCTGGGGGTGAGGGAGGGCAGGCTCTGCTCACTGCTCCCTGGGATAGGACAAGGAGCAATGGGTGTAAGCTGCAGCACAGCAGGTTCCAGCTCAACGCAAGGGGGAACTTCTTGACTGTAAGGGTCGCAGAGCACTGGCACAGGCTGCCCAGAGAGGTTGTGGAGTCTCCTTCTTTGGAGCCTTTCAAGGCCTGTCTGGATGTGTTCCTGTGTGACCTGAGCTAGATTGTGTGCTCCTGCTCTGGCAAGGGGGATGGACTGGATGATCTCCTTGAGTCCCTTCTAACCCCTGACATCCTGTGAGCCTGTGAAACCTGCACCTACCTACTGCTCTGCTTAAGCTAGGCTGTGCTCCCCTACCCCAGTTCCACAGCACCCTTCCTAAGCGCCATTTCCATTTGAGTCACTTGTGTGTGCCCTGGCCCTCATAGGGCTTCCCTGGCCCCCATAGGGCTTTCCTGGCTCCCTCAATCAGCGATGGCCACAGCACTCTGAGCTTCAGAAAGTGCCAATTCAGCAGGAGTTGAGTGGAAAGGAAGCTGTAAAGCTGACTCCATGACTACTAATGCTAGAATAAAAGTTAGCTGGAAAAACACCAAATGCCACATCCATCCACATGCTGGTTACACTGCTTGTTTGGCATTCAGAGTCTGTATTGCCCTCTCCAGGGCACAGGATAGGTTGGGATTTTAATTGCCTTTTGATTTAAATAGAAAGCTGAGACAAGTCTCAGACCTGGCTCTCCCCAGGTCTGTTGCTGTTCATAGAATCAAGCAGGTTGGGAGAGACCTCCAAGCTCATCCAGCCCAACCTAGCACCCAGCCCTGGCCAGTCAACCAGACCATGGCACTATGTACCTCATCCAGGCTTTGCTTCAACACCTCCAGGGACAGCGACTCCACCACCTCCCTGGGCAGCCCATTCCAATGCCAATCACTCTCTCTGAGAAGAACTTCCTCCTAATGTCCATCCTGAACCTCCCCTGGCACAGCTTGAGACTGTGTCCCCTTGTTCTGTTGCTGGGTGCCTGGCAGAAGAGCCCAACCCCAGCTGGCTACAGCCTCCCTTCAGGTAGCTGCAGACAGCAATGAGGTCTGCCCTGAGCCTCCTCTTCTGCAGGCTGCACACCCCCAGCTCCCTCAGCCTCTCCTCACAGGGCTGTGCTCCAGGCCCCTCACCAGCCTTGCTGCCCTTCTCTGGACAGGTTCCAGTACCTCAACATCTCACCTGAATTGAGTAGCCAGTTTCTGTGTAGCAGGACTCTGGTTTTCAAGGTTAATTCTGGCTGCAACAAGCAAGAGCAGGTCACAGTGACCTGCAGCACCAGAGCTGTCCAGCTGCCCACAAATTCCACGGGCTGCCTACACGACTCCAGCCCTGTTTTTCCTCTTTCCCTGCAGTGTCATAACAAACCTGATTAGCACACGATAATTTCAGCAGCTATTGAGCCAACCATTTGCAAGGGTTTTGCCCGGCAGCTGCCTTTGCAGAACTGATCTTAGCCGACGAACACAGCAACGCCACTTCCATTCCTGAAGAGAGAGTGATGAAGAGCAGGTCTGAAGCGCCTGGTGCTGGCTCCCTGTCACAGGAATGCCACACTCCACTTCCCTAGCACCCTGACAAGCCCAGCTGTGCTCGGTAGCTTTCACCACAGGCTGCATATCAGAACCAGTGAAGCTGCTGTGTGACATATTGGGTGTCCTGTCAGCACAGAAATGCTTTAACCTTCAGCTGGGCTCACATCAACTGTTAGGGGCTCGCACAGATCTAGGTAACCTCAGGAAAATAGTGAGGGGGAAGGAGGTGAAAAGTTACTGTGAATGAAGTACGTTGGTTTGAGGGAGCCGAGACACTCAGACCTTGCTGTAGTACTTTGGCAATAGGAAACAGAGTTCATGCTTTTGCTGATGTTGCTATAAAGTCCTCTGGGACTTACAGCTTCCAAATTGTGGGAATTGAACTTTATCATAACAGAGAACCCTGGAAACCAAACTTAAAAAAAAAAGGCAAAAGGAGACAAAAAGATGCCAAGATGCTACTTCTCCCTACAGCAGATCTGCCCTAGGAAAGTAAACTCTGCACTGGCAACGGCAGCAACAGAAAGGCATTTCTAACCCAAGCACCCTAAGACACCCAGGGAAACACAGCAGAGGCTGCAAGCACTGACACAGAAGCACAACTGGGATACAATGTGCACATCCAAGCTGACTTGCACTCAGGTGTTCAAACCTCATAGAATCAAGCAGGTTGGAAGAGACTTCCAGGCTCATCCAGTCCAACCTATCAAACAGCCCTGTCAACCAGACCATGGCACTAAGTGCCTCATCCAGGCTGTGCTTGAACACCTCCAGGGGTGACAACTCCACCACCTCCCTGGGCAGCCCATTCCAATGGCAAATCCAAGGTTAATACTTTGAGTGAAAAATATATGCACAAACGTTAGAAAGTAAGATACAAGCTAAAAATTAGCTGCACTTATTTCTTCTGTTGGCTAGAAGCAAGAGCTACCAGAATCATAAAACGGTTTAGGTTGGAAGGGAGCTCAAAGCTCATCCAGTTCCAACCCTCTGCCACAGACAGGGACACCTCCCACTAGAACAACCTGGCCTTGAACATCTCCCTGGGCAACCTGTGCCAGTGTCTCACCACCCTCACTGCAAAGAACCCTTTCCTAACATCTAGTTTCAATCTCCCCTCTGCCAGATTAAACCCATTAGCCCTTGTCCTGTCATTACAAGACCTTGTCAGTAGTCCCTCCCCAGCCTTCCTGTAGTCCCCTTCAGATACTGGAAGGCCACTAGAAGGTCTCCTTGAAGGAGAGAGGAACAAACTGTAGGGGCAAAAAGCTATCACCAGGCAGCAGTAGCATTCTGCAGAGGCAAAAAGCTGCCACCAAGCAAGCAGCAGTAACCTGCAAGGGCAAAAAGCTACCACCAAGTGACAACAAAAAAATCCAAACAAACAAACCCCCCCTAGCCTGAAGCCAAATCAAAACTGCTAATAATACAAAACTAAAACAAAACAAACCCCAAACAAAAACNCCAACCCACCAAAAAATACCATAAACCCAACACATGCCAAAAAAAAAAAAAAACCCCAGACAAAAACACAGGCCTCAACCAAAGAAAGGTAAAACAAAACAAAAAAAAAAAAAAACAAAAAGCAAAGCAAACCAATGCAAAACCACCACCCTCAAACAAAGAAAGAACCCCCCCAAGAACACTAGACACAGAAAAGAAGCTGAGTAGATAAAGCCATAAGGTAAATTGTCCATAAAAGAACTTGGCTTTTAAGAGCTGGACTAATTGCATACATTTCTCAAGCAAAATGGAACCTGGCTGTGAAAATGCAAAGACTGACAAAAATCAGGGCAAAATGATTCCAAAATATCAATAAACCTATTAAGAGCCATGTGAGAAACCGATCGATAGGGCAGGCAGTAGGGCACAGCTGCTCAACAGTCCACTTTAATACCATCAATAGCCCATGGGGAAAACTCAGCCTCTTGGTTTGGGAGCAAGAAACCAAAAAAAGATGAAGTACAAGAGGAGAGGAAAAAAAAAAGAATGAGTGAATTGTGAATTTGTTGTTTCCAGAGGAAAATGTACTCCTTGCAAGGCTCTTTCTGGTCTGAGAGGAGCATTTGGAACTGATTGGAGAGAGGTCTAGGCTGGATGTTAGGAGGAAGTTGTTGTCAGAGAGAGTGATTGGCATTGGAATGGGCTGCCCAGGGAGGTGGTGAAGTCACTGTCCCTGGACGTGTTGAAGCAAAGCCTGGATGGGGCACTTAGTGCCATGGTCTGGTTGGTTGGCTAGGGCTGGGTGCTAGGTTGGCCTGGATGAGCTTGGAGGTCTCTTCCAACCTGCTTGATTCCATGATCTGCACAGAAATTGCGAAGAAAATGATGGCTGTCCACTCAGCAGTTGGATGGCTGAGTTCTGGTGGTCTTCAGTTTCAGTAGCAAAAGTCCAAACCCTGCAGTCAAAGAGGTGGATCAACATTCTCACCTCTACCAAGCTCCTCAGCCCTTTGAGAAAAAGCTTAGCTGTCATGCAACAGCACTTGGTTTCCTTGAAGCACTCCTAGCAAATTCCAAGGGCTCAGTGTGCAGAGCTGGGGATTTATTTTCGGAAGTATTTCTGGAGGCAAACCCTCGGATGGAGCTGGGGAGGACTTGGCAAAAAGGGTTGAAGTTGGTAAGAAATAGAATTCCTAAACAAAGTGTGCTGCAAATAGGCCTCTCGCCTTTGACCACTGCCTGAGGCTCTGCTCCACCAGTGCCTTCCTTGTAGCTCCAAGGGAGCACAACCTAAACCTTCCCTGTGTGCCCATGGTCAGGACTCTAGTGTCTTAAACAATGTTTATAGTGATCAGAACTTATTAACTTCTCTGAAAACTATAAATCAAATAGAGCTTACTGACCCAACCTGAGCTGCAGTATTCTGGAGTCCTGTGTGCAGCTCTGGAGCCCCCAACACAAGCAGGACAAGGAACTGTTGGAGCCAGTCCACAGGAGGGCGACAAAGATGCTCAGAGGGCTGCAGCAGCTCTGCTATGAGGACAGGCTGAGAGAGCTGGGGCTTTGCAGCCTGGAGAAGAGACGGCTTTGAGGAGACCTTGGAGTGGCCTTCCAGTATCTGAAGGGGACCTACAGGAAGGCTAGGGAGGGACTATTGACAAGGTCTTGTAATGACAGGATGAGGAGTAATGGGTTTGAACTGGCAGAGGGGAGATTCAAACAGTCTGTTAGTAAAGGGTTCTTTGGAGTGAGGGTGGTGAGACACCGGCACAAGTTGCCCAAGGAGGTTGTGGAGCACACAAGCACAGGATGTGATCTTTGATCACATTCAGTTCTTCTGTGCTTCACAACCACCCTGGATGGGTTCAAGGCCAAGTTGGATGAGGCCTTAAGTGACCTGTTCTAGTGGGAGATGTCCTGCAGGGGGGTTGGAACTGGCTGAGCTTTGAGTTCCCTTTCAACCTAAACCATTCTATGATTCAGATGGGATCTGCGTATTCTCTACTGATTCATCAACGCAAGCAGCTTGGCAACAAACCACCTCCAAACTTGTTCTTGTTCCCTTTTGTGGATCTCGGCCTACTCTGCTTGTCTGACAGTGTTTTAAACCTGTTTCTGTATTCATCATGCATTAACATCCATGAATTTGGAAAATCTTTTGCTGGCAGTAGCTGCCACTGCAGGAATATTGTTACAGAGCAACAGTGCTTTACTTCGGCCAAAGATTGGTCTCTTTGCCTTTAAGAAGGCAGGCTGCAAATAAATGCATTTAAGTTTGAACTGTTGCACATTTAGAAGGCTTGCTGAGGAGCAGGAAACAGATCCAAAGAAAATATTTATCCCTAAGGTTTCAGGGCTGATGGAAACGGCACAGCTCCTGGAGCCTCACTGAAACACAAACAGTAAATGGGTTTACTGACCACTGACAAAACCTACCTTCTAAAACAGAACCATGGAATGGTTCAGGTTGGAAGGGACCTCAAAGATCATCCAGTTCCAACCCCAGTATTTGCAGGTTTCTGTGCTAGTTTGAGCCTGGCTGGGATATTTTGGTGAGAAGCATTAGACTATAGGCTGTGAAAAGGAAACAATGCTGATGTCTACTGCACTCATAGGTGTGCTGAGTTGTATAAGAACAAGGACACAAATACAGAGTCTCTCTCTGGCTTTTTTTTGGGCTGCACTTCTCTAACCCAACTTGCTGCCTGCCTAATCCTCCTGCTTCCTAACTCCCCTGGCTAACCCTCCAAACTCACCTTGCACATAAGGCAAAGTCTGGGATAAGGCAGAGGGGTGGAAAGCAGGTGTAAGGGTGGTTGGGAGCCCCTCCTGGAGGCTTTGGTTTCTGGGAGGGTTGTTGTGTTTCTGTATTACTTTTACCTTGTACTTTTCAGTATCTAGCTCTTTACATTGTAAATACCTGCTCCTATGTTGTGCTAAGCTGTGAATATAAAGCTTCGCCCAATTTCCAGATCGACTGAGTCTAGTCTGGGTGGGTTTTCTTAAGTGGGGGGGGGCGGAGGGGGGGAGGTAACACCCAAACCATCACAGTTTCTCATGTGCTGATCACTTCCATTGTGTTTGGATAATGTTAGAAGATGCTGTGTTTATCTTCACTATCCATCTGTGACACCTTGAATGGTACCCACCCTTCCACTCTTACTACATCACCCAGACTAGACTCAGCCCAGCAGGAAGTTAAGGACTGAAGCTTTATATTCACAGCTTAGCACAAGATACAAGCAGATAGTTACAATATTTACAGCTACAGACAGAAATAGACAAGGTAAAAGTAATACAGAAACACATCAGCCTTCCCAGAAACCAGAGCCCCCAGGAGGGGCTCGCAACACCCTTCCACCTTTCTACCCCTCTACCTTATCCCACAGTTTGTCTTACATGCAAGGCAAGTTTGAAGGATCGGCAAGGGGGATTAGAAGACAGAAGGGTGAGTTACAGAGATGCAGCCCAAGGAGAAAGCACAGACACCAACTGTGACAGAGACCCACTCTGTTATCTATGCCTTATGTTCTTGTTTTTATGGTGTGGTGATCAATGGCACAATGTCCACCTGACGACTGGTGACAAGTGGTGTTCCTCAGGGGTCAGTGCTGGGACCAGTGCTCTTTAACATCTTTGTCAGTGATATGGACAGAGGAATTGAGTGCACCCTCAGCAAGTTTGCAGATGACACCAAGCTGTGTGGCACAGCTGACTTGCTGGAGGGCAGGGATGCCATCCAGAGGGACCTGGACAGGCTGGAGAGGTGGGCCCAGGCCAACCTCATGACGTTTAACAAGGCCAAGTGTAAGGTCCTGCACCTGGGTCGGTGCAATCCCAGGCACAGATACAGGCTGGGTGGTGAATGGCTGAGAGCAGCCCTGAGGAAAAGGACCTGGGGGTCTGGGTTGACGAAAAGCTCAACATGAGCCAGCAGTGTGCACATGCAGCCCAGACAGCAACCCTGTGCTGGGCTGCATCAAGAGAAGTGTGGCCAGCAGGGCAAGGGAGGGGATTCTCCCCCTTTACTCTGCTCTCCTCAGACCCCACCTGGAGTACTGTGTGCAGTTCTGGAGCCCCCAACACAAGAAGGACATGGAACTGCTGGAGCGGGTCCAGAGGAGAGCCACGAAGATGATCAGAGGGCTGCAGCAGCTCTGCTATGAGGACAGGCTGAG
This sequence comes from Tricholaema leucomelas, assembly GCA_013400475.1. Lineage (NCBI taxonomy): Eukaryota > Metazoa > Chordata > Aves > Piciformes > Lybiidae > Tricholaema lacrymosa > Tricholaema leucomelas. Next base: position 210,855 of record WAAF01006443.1, on the reverse strand, counting down.
AGAGTTGGGGCTCCTCAGCCTGGAGAAGAGAGGGCTTCGAGGAGACCTTATAGAGGCTTTCCAGTATCTGAATGGAGCCTACAGGAAGGCTGGGGAGGGACTGTTGACAAGGTCTAGTAATGTCAGGATGAGGGGGAATGGGTTTCAGCTGGAAGAGGGGAGATTTTGACTGGATATTAGGAGGAAGTTCTTTACAGTGAGGGTGGTAAGACACTGGCACAGGTTGCCCAGAGAGGTTGTGGATGCTTCCTCCCTGGAGGCGTTTAAAGCCAGGCTGGATGAGGCCTTGAGCAGCCTGCTCTAGTGGGAGATGTCCCTGCCTATGGCAGGGGGTTGGAGCTGGATGATCCTTGAGGTCCCTTCCAACCTAAACCATTGTATGATTCTATGCCTCTCAGGAAGCCTAGGAGTGAATTAGCACACCATCTGAACTTCTATCTGCCTTCAGCTGAAAGAAAGAATTATTGTTAAGCAGCTGAAAAACTGCTTAACTTGAAAGTCTGTAGTCTCTATAAGAAGAGAGCTCATTTATAAGCCTTATTTTCTGTCACTTGCATGACCTTTTTCCAGAATGGCACTTTGAGTGCCACTTGCATTTTTTTAATGCAGCCTTCCTATTTAGTCTTATCATACTGCACCTACTGCTCATTTATGGTAACAAGGTGCTTTGCAATATCAAAGTATAAGTCAGCATGAATATCACTTTTAGATGAAAGCAAAACAAACCCAACTCTACCTTGTGTTGGAAGTCTCCAAAAGGATATGTCACTTCAAATTCTCTCAAGCAACACAGGAAACCACACCAGTGTACTATCAACAGGTAACCAAGACTTAAGAATGTCCTGTCCTTAGCACAATTTGTAACCAAACCTAGTTTACAACAGACAAATACCAACCTGCCTCCCTCAGGCTTTGTTAGAATCCTCCTGCTGCTTTGCAGGAAAGTTCATTGAAAAAAAAAAAAACAAACCCAAACCTGGTCTTGTCTTAGGGAAGATCAGAAATCTCAATGCAGCTTTTCAGTAATGATTGGGAAACCTCCCCTGTGAAGTTAAATTTCACCTCTGATTTGCTCAGATTTGCTCATTCTGGTATCTGCAGCATCGCATGGACCAAGTAAGATTTGTTTATTTATGAAAGACAAGCTTGAGGAAACTAAAGGCTTCATCATCTGCCTCAGAGAGTCATTAACCTTGTAAAAGCCCCATGTGTAAGTAGTTAGGGGAAGTACCAGCCTGCAGAATAGCAGACAGAGGAGTGCACTTGAAATGAAGAGATTTATAGTCGCCTGTGCACTCATTCGCTTCTTCGCAATTAGTGCTGGGGTGCCTCTAACACCAAACACAGCAGAGGCTCAGTCAGGATCATTTTTAGGTGGGGTTATTTCCATCTTAGTTCCTACAAGAAAATGCTTCTTAGACAACTCTTCATCTGCTTTTGAAGTGAATATGCTTTTAAGCACAGGCTCTGCCCTAACTGTGAGCCCTGTGGGCTCTGCTGTAAAACCAAACTTACACTGCAGAAAGAAACACTTCTTCAGCCACTGCCCAAGCAGTAGAGGACAGTAACAGGATGTTCTTCAAGTAAGATAAACATTTTGGAGTTGGGGTAGATGATCTCCAGAGGTCCCTCCCAACCTCTACCATGCTGCAATTCCTGCATCCATCAGTGCCATTTATACATTGAGTTACTTCAATTTTCAGCGGAGTTGAAACCAAGACTGTGTCTGCCTTGTGTTTACACAGCAGGATTAGAAGAGGAGGATAAATGAGGGGTCCCTGGCTGGCTGAGGGTTACAGAAATAACAGAAAGACCTCATAAAAACAGATATAATCCTGCTTCATGTCTGCAGCTCCAAAAAGCTCAAGTTTGGCAGGCACACGCTCTGGTTAAACTTCCATATTTGGGAAGAAAAAAACCCAAGGGAGTACTAGTGAGAAGGCTGAGAGAAAAGCAGTGCTCTCTGAGAAGACTTAAGTTTCAGATAAGCCGAAGCAGGCACATATTAACTGGGCAAGAATCAGACTGATGGCCTGATAACCATTACTTCCAACGGAAGGGTTGGGACTCTGAAATGTGTTTCCAGTCAACTTTTATTAGGCAGCAATATTTAATATCTGAACACAGCCTTCACGCTTCCTTCCCCTTTGAAGCCTGGAGTGCTGTGGCTGCACACAAGCATGGAACTGGAGGGCCCTCTGTTCCCTTTGGTGAGCAGCCTCCTGCTCAGAAGCCAAGGCGGCGGCAGTGCCAGTTGCTGGTTGAAAACCAGCTCCATTTTCCTGGAAACCGTGGAATCAACCAAGCAGGCTGGAAGAGACCTCCAAACTCATCCAGCCCCACCTAGCACCCAGCCTTAGACAATCAACCAGACTGTGGCACTAAGTGCCCCATCCAGGCTTTGCTTCAACACCTCCAGGCATGGCGACTCCACCACCTCCCTGGACAGCCCATTCCAATGCCAATCACTCTCTCTGACAACTTCCTCCGAACATCCAGCCTAAACCTTCCCGGCCACAACTTGAGGCCGTGTCACCTTCTTCGGTTGCTGCTTGCCTGGGAGAAGAGACCAATCCCACCTGTTCTGCTGTGGTCAAGAGGGTCTACAGAGATGCCAACCCCTCACAGATCTTCAATACACTGCCAAGTGCTCCATATCTGCCACACAACTCTTGGCTTCTTTTCTCAACATATGCTAGCTGCAGCCCCACTACATCCTATTTGGTGTCTTCAGGAGATAGAAGCAGGCTGAAAGGAATCAGCAAAGCTCTGGAAAATCTCTGTAGCTGGGAGGCTGGGTTAGATAAACAAGGTCCTTGCAGCGGTTTATGTACATGTGGCTGCTGGGGCCAGATTGTACACAAACAAAACATGACCAGGAGCAACTTAGGGCCTAACTACTTTTTATATTCACGCAGCATTCAAAGGAAAGCTGGAATTTGGAGAGGGATTGTCGTGGTGGGTGGGGAGGAGTGGTAGTGTTTTGTGTGGTGGATTTGTTGGTTTGTTTGGTTGTGGTTTTTTGGGGGGGGGCGGTGTTTGGTTTCGTTTGTTTGTTTTCTTTCCCCTAGAGCAAAAGATCTCCTGAAAAGATAAAAAGCTTTTAGAATCATAGAATGGTTTAGGTTGGAAGAGACCTCAAGGATCATCCAGTTCCAACCTCCTGCCATAGGCAGGGACACCTCCCACTAGAGCAGGTTGCTCAAGGCCTCATCCAGCCTGGCCTTAAACGCCTCCAGGGAGGAAGCATCCACAACCTCCCTGGGCAACCTGTGCCAGTGTCTCACCACCCTCACTGTAAAGAACTTCCTCCTAACATCCAGTCTAAATCTCCCCTCTTCCAGCTTAAACCCATTCCCCCTCGTCCTGACATTACCAGACCTTGTCAATAGTCCCTCCCCAGCCTTCCTGTAGGCTCCCTTCAGATACTGGAAAGCCACTCTAAGGTCTCCTCGAAGCCTTCTCTTCTCCAGCCTGCAGAGCCCCAACTCTCTCAGCCTGTCCTCAGAGCAGAGCTTCTGCAGCCCTCTGAGCATCTTGGTGGCCTCTTCTGGACTGGTTCCAACACTTCCATGTCCTGCTTGTGCTGGGGGCTCCAGAACTGCACACAGGACTGCAGGTGGGGTCTGAGGAGAGCAGAACAAAGGGGCAAAACCCACTCCCTTGCCCTGCTGGCCACACTGCTCTTGCTGCAGCCCAGCACAGGGTTGCTGTTTGGGCTGCACTCACACTGCAGGCTCATGCTGAGCTTTTCATCAGCCGACACCTCCAGGTCCTGTTCCTCAGGGCTGCTCTCAGCCATTCCTCACCCAGCCTGGAGTTGTGCCTGGGATTTTGCCCACTCAGGTGCAGGACCTTACACTTGGCCTTGTTGGATGTCATGAGGTTGGCTTGGGCACACCTCTGCAGCCTGTCCAGCTCCCTCTGGATGAATCCCTGCCCTCTAGCAAGTCGACTGTGCCACACAGCTTGGTGCCACCTGCATACTTGCTAAGGGTGCACTGATTCCTCTGTCCACATCACTGACAAAGATGTTACACAGCACTGGTGCCAGCACTGACCCCTGGAGCATCTCTTTTTGGACTCCACAGCCCATTTTGCTTAAGTTGTACCTGCTGAAGTAGCTGGCTGAGAGAAAAACCAGTTAAAGCTGTCCCTAAACTCCAATCAACCAGACTTGTGGGTTTGGTTCAGCCAAAAACCGCTCAGTGCTGTTGCAGAAAAGTGAAGCAACAGAGAAGAGAAATTGGGAACAGATTTTCTGAAGTGTTTCTAATGCATCTTCATCTTTTTTTCCCCAGAAAACTTGTAAGCAGTTTTCTCACACATATGCATACAAATGTTTAGATGTAACTTGACGGAGAAAATCTGTACAGTTCCCTAATTATTCTTCAAAGCCACAAATGGTTTCAAACATCTTGGCAAGGAAATCCAACTGAGTGCTTTCAGAAGGGCAAAGTTCAGCTGTGCACTCCTGGGCTAATTTATTGTGCCATAAAAACTTGAGATCAAAAAGACTGCAGAATGATGAAGAGCAGAAAGAACAGCAAGGACTACAGCCTGTGCTAAAGGATATAGCAGTGCATCAAGTGCATTTAGTTATGTCTAAAAAGCCTGGAAGTAATTATAGCTGAGGAGCTGCGCTTTGACCGAACGTGGAAAATTAGTAGATGTCCCCAAAAGGTCCAAATCCATGATATAAGAACATGAATTAAACCCATCCTTTGACAAGAATTTCTTCCAGCAAAAACCTAAGAAATACTTGAGAAAAAAAATGACTGCAGTCCCTAAGTGACAAGAGAGCCAAAAGGGAAGGAAGGAGTCGCCCTGCAAACCAGGCCTTCCAAACAGATAAAGCAGCAGGGCTCTGGAGAAGCTGCCAGCAGCCAGTTACATCATTTACTGCAGCCTCTGACCACATTTCAAATGGCCTCGGAGTGCAGAATGTTCTTCAGATGAGACTAGCAGGCCAATTGTGAAAGGAAAAGGATTCATCTTTCACCATCCCCTCTGCAGCTTTCTTTTCACTGCAACAAAAGGCTGTTTCAGTTAGACCTGTGCAGATTCTCCACACTGAGGCTGGTTCAGAGTGGTTTTATGCAATGCCAAAATCTCCAGGGATTTGCTTCCCTGCAGGCCAAAGCTCTCCCAGTACTGGGATTGATTTGTTTGGGTCAGGCTGTGCTTGCTGTCTCTCCCCTCAACTCTCTTGAGAGCGCTCTTTCTCTCTCCTTCCAGAGAGTTGAACCGCAGCCTACCACCCTTTCAGACTGGATCCTGAGGCTACTGTAGCACACCAGAAGTGCATCCCCTTGGCACATCTCTCCTTTCTGATGGGGCCCTGCAGTTCCACACTTGATTTTGTAGTTAACTACACCCTTCTGTGCTCCCCCTTCCTCATTTTCCAGCCATGTTAACACAAGACCCCCAGATGCAATTGCTGCTCCCCAGATGCATAGCCCTGTGACGAGAGGCTGAGGGAGCTGGGGGTGTGCAGCCTGCAGAAGAGGAGAGACCTCACTGCTGTCTACAGCTACCTGAAGGGAGGCTGTAGCCAGCTGGGGTTGGTGTCTTCTGCCAGGCAAGCAGCAACAGAAGAAGGGGACACAGTCTGAAGTTGTGGCAGGGGAGGTCTAGGCTGGATGTTAGGAGGAAGTTGTTGTCAGAGAGAGTGATTGGCATTGGAATGGACTGCCCAGGGAGGTGGTGGAGTCGCTGTCCCTGGAGGTGCTGAAGCAAAGCCTGGATGGGGCACTTAGTGCCATGGTCTGGTTGACTGTCTAGGGCTGGGTGCTAGGTTGGGCTGGATGAGCTTGGAGGTCTCTTCCAACCTGGCTGATTCTATGAATCACAGAATCAACCAGGTTGGAAAAGACCTCTATGATCATGGAGTCCAACCTATCACCTAACCCTTCAAAGCTAACCCTGGTTGATTTGATGATACTACAGCACAAACCATCTGCCTGGGGCAGGAAACGAGCTGCAGACTGGAAGTGAGCATGTAAAGATTTGTAACGGCAACAGTGCTCGTTGTTAGCAGTCATCTTCATTCCTGGAACTAACTTGGTGCACTCTCCTCAGCCTAGGAGCCAAGCCCTAGAACATATTGCATGTCTTAACAGCTGGAAAGCATGACATAATTCCAACCAATTGATTTCATGTCCAACTCTCATTTGCAGTTAAGTACAGTACTCTATAGCTGACTGTCACAAATGAAATAGGACCCAGCCTAGATGGCAAATGCTTGTAAACAGCTCACTACTCGGAGAGCAATCAGGTAGTCATTCTGCTCCTTGCTGTTTAAGCACAGTAAATGTGGCTGAGGGAAGCACACAAGACAGCAAGCTTTGGCAGGGAGCTCACAACTGTTACACAGGCACAGCTCCTGCTCAGTACTGTCAACAAAGCAGGCACCTCTAGACAGTATTTAAACAACAACTAACCTCTGCTTTGCCACAAGTATGTTTGGTCTTTAAATGAAACAGTATCATGAGACAACACTATGAAGTGGGCTACAGCTCTGACTGAAGGGGAAATGGTCATGGAATCATGGAACAGTTTAGGTTAGGAGAGACCTCATAGCTCATCCAGATCCAACCTCCTGCCATAGGCAGGGACACCTCCCACTAGAACAGGTTGCTCAAGGTCTCATCCAACCTGGCCTTGAACACCTCCAGGGAGACTGGGGAGCACAGAAGCACCAAATGTGATCTTTGATCATATTCAGTGCTTCTGTGCTCCGCAATATCCCTGGGCAACCTGTGCCAGTGTCTCACCACCCTCACTGTAAAGAACCCTTTCTTACATCTAGTTTTCATCTCTCTTCTGCCAGTTTAAACCCATTACTCCTTGTCCTGTCATTACAGGACCTCATCAACAGTCCTTCCCCAGCCATCCTGTAGCCTCCTTCAGATGCTGGAAGGCCACTAGAAGGTCTCCTCAAAGCCTTCTCTTCTCCAGGCTGCAGAGCCCCAGCTTTTGTAGCCTGTCTTCATAGCAGAGGTGCTCATGCAATTCTTGTAGAGTTCCTTGGCAAATCTCCCTGTTTACTTCAGGATTTTCCTCCCACCTAGAACTAGGAGGTTAGAAACAGAAGAGACCAATTGCAGAGCACCCACACACAGAGGAGACATCCTTGGGAGAAAAGGAGTTGTTCTGAGAAAGGACCAACCTGCTTGCAAGCATCAACAGCCTAAGGTATGGGCAGCCCTCAGGTACACAAAGAAAGACCACACACACAGAGCTTTTTCCTAGCCCAGCAGAACACTGCTGACAAACTGTTAAATGAAACACCTTAAGGGAGTGATTAATGCATCAAGGAAAATGATTTCTGCCTGAGTTTTGCAATGGAAAAATATTTTGAGGAAGAGAAAAAGAGCTGAAGTGAAAGAAAAACGAAGAGCTTAAGAACATGGCTTAAAGTACTCGATCCTGACTCTTCTCAGTTGTAGTCAGCAGGGAGAATTGCGCACAAGTTGCACTCCCCTGTGCTGAAGGCAATCAATGCATCCCATTCCCCCACCTCTGGACAATGAACAAGACTCTCTCTTTAAAGGAGCAAAGAGGTTTGGGAAGAGACAAGTCTCTCTTATACTGAACTCTTAATTGAAAGAACATGGCATTACTCAAAGCAAAATCGTAATTAAAACCACTCTGCATTTCTTTTGCAAGCAAAGTCCTTTTGTCTGCCTTTTACAGATGCATCTGACACACTCCCTCCCCTTGCCTGCAACCTCATGCAGGCTTTGTTTATACTGTACAAAGCATGAAATTGTTGCCCTTAATGCTTTGTTCTTTGCAAGAACTTTAGCAACATTTCTAAACGTATTTGTAAGATGATAAAGGGCAGAGTTAACATGTGAAAAACACATGAGTGAGGCCATTTGCATGCACACAAACTGTGCCCAGGAGAGACCGAAATCAGCACCGCAATGACTAGCTGCTGTTTTGTCCTCAGTGCACCTGTAATCACAGAATGTCCAGTTCTAGGCTCCTCAGTTCAAGAGAGAGGTTCAGGTACTGGAAGGTGTCCAGAGAAGGGCAATGAAGCTGGTGAGGGGCCTGGAGCACAGCCCTGTGAGGAGCTGGGGGTGTGCAGCCTGCAGAAGAGGAGGCTCAGGGTAGACCTCATTGCTGTCTACAGCTACCTGAAGGGAGGCTGTAGCGAGGTGGGGTTGGTCTCTTCTGCCAGGCAAGCAGCAGCAGAACAAGGGGACACAGTCTCAAGTTGTGCCAGGACAGGTTCAGGCTGGATGTTAGGAGGAAGTTGTTGGCAGAGAGAGTGACTGGCATTGGAATGGGCTGCCCCGGGAGGTGATGGAGTCACCATCCCTAGAGGTGTTCAGTCAAAGCCTGGCTGGGGCACTTAGTGCCATGGTCTGGTTGACTGGCTAGTGCTGGGTGCTAGGTTGGACTGGATGAGCTTGGAGGTCTCTTTCAACCTGGTTGATTCTGTGATTCTATGAATCATAGAATCAACCAGGTTGGAAAAGACCTCTAGGATCATGGAGTCCAACTTATCACCTAACCAATTCTCACATGACACCTGAATGGTTCTGATGGGAAACCAGATGCAGAAACACTACTTGTATAAAGCCTCCATCACCAACCACCAAAAGTATCTACCTCTGCCTGCAGCACACAAGGAAGTTAGCCTTATTTTGCAAGGCTTTAAGGAAAGCTTACTCTAAATTGAGTGTTCTGATAGTAGACCCTCTCTCTCCTTCTCAATTGAAAATTGGAGGCCTGAAAGAGCATCATACCCTAACCAACAATGCCACTGAAAATGAGAGCCATTCTAATCGTGTATTCCTCTAACATCTTAGGTTCAAGCAGAAGACAGCTATTGCCTAGAGCATAGAACATAGTGCCTTTATTTTTTACCACCCAGAATGCTTCCAAGTGTCTGCCTTTAAGACCACTTGTAAACAAGCCAGCAGTAAAGTCATCCAAAATCCAGACCTTCTTTTATTCTTCCCTGAAGAACAAGATGGTGAGACCTGAACAGACAATTTTTGACTTGATAATACTTCCATGCTTTCCCTTCTATATGTTACCCACAAAAAGAAAGGCAGGCTGAAAGGTCAAACAATGGAGGAACCCACCACAGCTTTCCAGAAACATGGCAAGGACATAGCAAGAAGACAACACAAACACTGGAGGAGGAAGAAATACACATTTACATAGACCTAAAAGGCACTGGGTTGGAAAAGACCTGTAAAGGTCATCTACCCCAACCCCCTTACAACGAGGAGAAACTTCTTGAACCAGATCACACTGCTTAGAGCCCCATCATGGCTGACCTTGAATATCTCCAAGAATGGAGAGGGCCCCAGAGCTGGACACACAGAGTACTCCAGGTGAGGTCTAACCAGAGCAAATCACTCCTCTCAACCTACTACCCACACTTCTTTTCAGCACACTTATTAGAAGTACTACACCATCAAAGATATTTCTAAATGTAAATTACATACCAGAAAGAAAAACCAGATGGCTGAAGCAAGAGCACACAGTTCACCACTCTGGCCCTCTCCACTAGCTAAATAAGAAGACTCTCCTCCCACGATGCACCCAGAGCACAGGTGAAATCAATCACCCAGAGGTGCCTTCAGCTGAGGCAGACAACTCCAGGAGCTTAAGTAAGAATCTGGTGGTAAAGGCAATGAGTCCTTGTGGAGGAAAAACAAGGGCTGGGGCAAGATTCTCCAAGCAGAAGCAGTGTGAGGCACTTTCAGAGTTTCCTGTAGTTCACTCTCTCTGTCACCCCTGTAGGTATTTCTGCTGAACACTTCTGCAGTCTCTGTACTGTGAAAGTAAATGGTACCCTTCTCTTTTGAAAAGGAGACTCAGAGGTCACCCCAGCTGCTTGTTTGATCTAATGAGGCATTGGTTTAAAGGACAACAACCTCTCCAACAGGGGCCTCAGCACAGGACCCCTACTGTCAGGCTGAGAGGCCAGCAGACAGACAAGAGTGCCTTTACCTCCACCTTATGTACTTCACTGACCTCAAGATCTGTTCCTGCTTTTGTGCTTTCCCACCCCTTTGCTCAGTCATGACCTTCAAACTCGACACATTAATCCAGCCCAACCACTTCACTGCTTGGGAAGTCTCAGGTTTGAGCTGGACCTATCCTATACATCTTATCTCTTAAGTGAGTGGATTTTTCACACACTTCATAGAATCAAGCAGGTTGGAAGAGACCTCCAGGCTCATCCAGTCCAACCTAGCCAATCAACCAGACCATGGCACTAAGTGCCCCACCCAGGCTTTGCTTCAACACCTCCAGGGACAGCGACTCCACCACCTCCCTGTGCTTGATCATCTTAAAGCTTTATTCCAACCAAAAGGAGATGATTCTATGATTGAAGGCTGTCTGGCCGACTGTGCGGGTGAAAAGGAAAGTCTGGTTGATCCTATGATTCTATGTTGACCAGGCATGAATAAGGGGTTCTGCTTCAGTGTCTGTTCAGAGGGCTTGTGCTAATTTGAGGCCAATTGGAATATTTTAATGAGACTCTATGATTCTAAACCAAAGACAGCTGTTTTATCTCTGGAAAAGAATCAGTACTTGAATGCCACCAAACAAATTCCCTTTACTGCATCTTGTTTTCTTGAGGTCTCAACATTTTAAGAAAGCTATTTGAGGTGAAAAGAGGCTTCTAAGATGAAGCATATGATTTTCCAAACAAACTGTCCTTGAAACAAGACATTCTCAACTAGCAGGCTTCAAGGTAAAGCAGGCAGCTGAAGAAGGTTGAATTACAGTAATTGATAAATGCCTACATGAACTTGTCTGGATACACCCCAGAGGGTTCTAATCCATGTGCTATTTGTTGATGGGGAAGAAGCTAAAGAAGAAGAAAAAAACAAACCAGGACACTCTATTGTGTGCTTGCAAATGTCAGCTTTTAGAATCCTGAACCCACATTGCTGAGTTTCAGCTTGTTTTCCACTCCAGTTTGGGGAGGATGAAAGGCTCCCACTGCAAGATTTATAACAGCAGCAGTGTGAGTTACGAAAGCACAGAAGTGTCACTTGGAGCACATGAAGACTCTAAATCTGCCTTGCTAACTGCAAAGCAGCTGAGCACAATTTGCTCCAGTGTTTCTGGTCTGGATTTTGTAGCTGAGGTCAGGCACAGAGTCAGGCAAAAATAAATCATAGAATCATAGAATCAACCAGGTTGGAAGAGACCTCCCAGATCATCCAGTCCAACCTAGAACCCAGCCCTAGACAATCAACCAGACCATGGCACTAAGTGCCCCAGCCAGGCTTTGACTGAACACCTCCAGGGACAGTGCCTCCACCACCTCCCTGGGCAGCCCATTCCAATGCCAATCACTCTCTTTGCCAACAACTTTCTCCTAACATTCGGCCTAGACCTCAGCAGCCTGCAGAAGAGAAGGCTCAGGGCAGAGCTCATTGCTGTCTACAACTACCTGAAGGGAAGCTGTAGCCAGGTGGGGTTGGGCTCTTCTGTCAGGCAAGCACAACAGAGCAAAAGGGGACAGTCTCAAGTTGTGGCAGGGGAGGTCTAGGCTGGATGTTAGGAGGAAGTTGTTGTCAGAGAGAGTGATTGGCATTGGAATGGGCTGCCCAGGGAGGTGGTGGAGTTGCCATCACTGGAGGTGTTGAAGCAAAGCCTGGCTGGGGCACTTAGTGCCATGGTCTAGTTAACTGGACAGGGCTGGGTGCTAGGTTGGACTCAATGAGCTTGGAGGTCTCTTTTAACCTGCTTGAATCTATGATTTGTTTTTTAGTTTTCGTTGGTCTGTGGAATGGGAAAAGGTATATATTGGATAAGTCTATGATGCAAAAGTGAGATGTGAGAAGAAAAAACTTACCCAAAAAAAGCCTTAAAAACCTCTCAAACAACTTTTAAACCTCTGAGTCAATCTTTAACCACAACAATTAAATCATAGAATGATTTAGGTTGGAAGGGAACTCAAGGATCAGCCAGTTTATGGCAGGGACACCTTCCACTAGAACAGGTTGCTCAAGGACTCATCCAACCTGGCCTTGAACACCTCCAGGGAGGTTGTGGAGCACAGAAGCAACCAATGTTGTGATCACATTGATTGCTTCTGTGCTCCACAACCTCCCTGGGCAACCTGTGCCAGTGTCTCACCACCCTCATGTGAAGAACCCTTTCCTAACATCTAGTTTGAATCTCCTCTGTGCCAGTTTAAACTCATTACCCCTTGTCCTGTCATTACAAGACACAACTTCTTCACCCTCCCCTTCTTTCCACAAGGGCTATTTGAACCAGCATGTGGACTCCTGCAAGCTCTAAGCAAATCCTCCCACTTCTTTAACCCACAGAGCTATACTAAACCTCGCTTAGTGTGCATAACACTGAACCTTTCCCCCCCCCAAATTCTTCCACTTAGAGGAGCAGCTAAAGGGTAGGAAAAGAAACAGCTGGATTCAAGAGTATCAGATATAGGAACAGAATTCAATTTTGTCAGTAGTATATCAATCCTTTCCAAGAAGTAATAAAGAGCTTGAAACGGGGATAAAAGTGACCTTCAGAGATGGTGAAAAGGTAGCCAGGCTCTGGGACCAGGGCACACTCTTCTGTGCAGCAAGGCAGTGCTCTGCCTTTTTCTCATCACAGCTCTCCCACCACCAAGCCTCCTCAGGCCTGCAGCAAAATACTTCTTGGAGCTTGTTTCTCAGTGAATTGGACAGAAGTGTTTTCATAAGCTGAAGCTGCTTTGTTCTTTGGGCAGCTCCAGAGTCACTGGTGCTGCTGCCAATAAGCTGAAATCTCTCGCAATCTCTTGAGGGGCTTCAGAGAGCTGGAGGCTCCAGGGAAAGAGGAAGCACTCTGGCTCTTCTACAGGAGTTAAAACAGAGGTATGGAGAGTGCAATGACTTCCATGTGATCCTGAGGAGGAATTTTTTTCCCTCTGAGGGTGACAGAGCACTGGAACAGGCTGCCCAGGGAGGTTGTGGAGCCTCCCTCTCTGGATGTATTCAAGAACCCTCTGGATGCATTCCTGTGTGATCTGCTGTGGGCAATCCTGCTCTGGCAGGGGGGCTGGACCAGATGGTCTGCCGAGGCCCCTTCCAGCCCCTGACAGTCTATGATTCTCAAAAAGCACTCAGCTAGTGACCAAACTAGAAACAAAATGGAGCAAACACCCATGCAAGGGCAAATGTAGAAAAAGCCCTAGAAGTACAACAGAGGTAAGGATAATCTCCTCCTCCCTTACTCCCCTTCATAGGTAATATCTACTTCTAAAACCTTTGAATACTGTTGGAAAATTTGGGGAAATCTGAAGCATAAATTCAGTCTCTTCAGCAATTTCAGTACCTCAGCACTTTTATGGTAGCTCTGCCAGTTTGGTTCAGTCCTAACCTACTGCATTCCTGCCACGATGCTGATCTGGCTGTTGTAGTAGTCTAAACAAAGCATTCTTCCAGTCGCCTTCCTTGGCTTACAGCCCCATCATTTATTATGTTATAGCAGGCAGTGTTAGGAAGGTAAACAGCTCAGCTTAATTCTGTCTTGTTTAAATTGGCCCTTGAAATGGGCCACACTTAAGAATTCAGCACTTAGGACTCAATGAAATATTTTGTTCTATGGTTTGACTCTTTACCTCTAGAAACTTTGGTTTGTATAGACAGCTGCAAACTTACAAGAGAGAAAATCTCACAGGAATCACAGAATCATAGTATCAAACAGCTGGCAAGAGACCTCCAAGCTCATCCAGTCCAACCTAGCACCCAGCCCTAGACAATCTACCAGACCATGGCACTAAGTGCCTCATCCAGTCTTGTCCTGAACACCTCCAGGGATGGTGACTCCACCACCTCCCTGGGCAGCCCATTCCAATGCCAATCACTCTCTCTGACAACAACTTCCTTCTAGCATCCAGCCTAGACCTCCCCTGCCACAACTTCAGACTGTGTTCCCTTCTTCCGTTGCTGGCTGCCTGGCAGAAGAGCCCAAACCCACCTGGCTGCAGCCTCCCTTCAGGGAGCTGTAGACAGCAATGAGGTCTGCCCTGAGCCTCCTCTTCTTCAGGCTGCACACCCCCAGCTCCCTCAGCCTCTCCTCACAGGGCTGTGCTCCAGGCCCCTCCCCAGCCTTGGTGCCCTTCTCTGGACACCTTCCAGTACCTCAACATCTCTCTTGAATGGAGGAGCCCAGAACTGGACACAGTACTCACAGTTTTCTAAGGGCTAACAAAAGATTCTCCCAGAAAGACAGCAGTAAGTTTGGCTGACAAATCAGCTACTCAGAGGGCTGACACGCCAGACTGAATGCTTGCATGGGCCCACAAAATTACCTGGCTCCTGGCTCCCAAAGGGACTTCCCAAGGAGAGATGGCTCAGCCATTCAAAACATAGCATTCCCAGTTCCCAGGCACTTTCTCCCGTAGGTGCTGAAGTGTCATGTTCAGAGTCAACAGCTGGATTGTTGGTATACTGAAGACTCATCTGTTTGCAAGCTGGAGCCAGGAAATGCATTTTGTCTTCTCCTTGCCCAAAGGGGTTAGGTGGTTTACCACAGCAAAGGCTTGTCTAGGCTGGAGCTGTCTGGACCAAGAAGGAAATTCTGCAGAGGGAAATGTTGAGGTAGGAGGATGTGAGGCCTGGCTTGTGAAAGTCAGTGTCTGACAAAGCTTGTGGTTCCTCTTGGCTGCCTTCAGCTCTCAGGAGAAGAGGGGTCGGGGGCACTGGCGGTGAAGGCTGGGTTCCAAGAGGAGGATCCCAGTTTACCTCCCAACTAGACTGGACAGTAGCCAATGCAGCGCTGCAGCAGACTCTTTCATCTGGAGGAGACCATGGGAGAATAATCCTGAATGTTCTGGTTTTTAAACTCGAAGTGCAGCCAGAGAGATTTGCTTTGTGTCTCTTTCATTTCACAGGCTCCAAGAGTCGACGCAGAATTACAGAACGACATAGGTTATTCCCAAAATAAGGCAGCTACACTGAAGGGGCAGAAGCATCATCTCAGGGTCTGGTTTTGAACAGCACTGAAATCAGACTGCTTGGAAAAGAGAGACTGACCTTGAACTTGGCCACCAGAAGCATCTGTGAAGCCAGAGCAGAGAAGAAGGAAGCTGCGCATGTGCCTGTGCAGTCAGTGTCCTACACTGATGGGCTCCAGGGCACTGCACTGTTCAGTCATAGTATGGATGCTCTACTCAGACACATCTCCATGTTATGTTAGAAACATAGAATCAAGCAGGTTGGAAGAGACCTCCAAGCTCACCCAGTCCAACCTAGCACCCAGCCCTAGCCAATCAACCAGACCATGGCACTAAGTGCCCCAGCCAGGCTTTGCTTCAACACCTCCAGGGACAGTGACTCCACCACCTCCCTGGGCAGCCCATTCCAATGCCAATCACTCTCTCTGACAACAACTTCCTCCTGACATCCAGCCCAGACCTCCTCTGCCACAACTTGAGACTGCATCCCCTTGTTCTGCTGCTGCTTGCCTGGCAGAAGACACCAATCCCAGCTGGCTACAGCCTCCCTTCAGGTAGTTGTAGACAGCAATGAGCTCTGCCCTGAGCTTCTGCAGGCTGCACACCCCCAGCTCCCTCAGCCTCTCCTCACAGGGCTGTGCTCCAGGGCCCTCAACAGCTTCGTCACCCTCCTCTGGACACCTTCCAGTACCTCAACATCTCTCTTGAATGGAGGAGCCCAGAACTGGACACAGCACTCAAACTGTGGCCTGAGCAGTGCTGAGCACAGGGGCAGAATAACCTCCCTTGTCCTGCTGGCCACACTGCTCCTGATATAGGCCAGGATGCCATTGGCTCTCCTGCCCACCTGGGCACACTGCTGCCTCATCTTCAGCTCCTCTCTACCAGCACCTCCAGGTCCCTTTCTGCCTGGCTGCTCTCAGCCACTCTGTCCCCAGCCTGTAGCACTGCTTCGGGTTGTTGTGGCCAAAGTGTAGAACCCTGCATTTGGCCTTGTTCAGTCTCATCCCCTTGGCCTCTGCCCACCCATCCAGCCTGGCCAGGTCCCTCTGCAGGGCTCTCCTACCCTTCAACAGCTCCACACCTGCTCCTTGCTTGATGTCATCTGTAAACTTACTTATCCAATAGCAAACAAATTCTCTTCATTTATTTATCACAGTAAGTAAATAACATTTGTATAGAAAAAAAAACTTAGTTGGTGCTGTTTTCAGGATGTACAGCTAAGGAAGCTTGTTGAAACCCTACCAATGACAGGCAGAAATAGCTGTTCCTCTCCACTCCTCAACAGAAAATAAGAAGCCCTTGAATCTAAATATCCTGTCTTTCAGTATATTCCAGTCTAAATATTGATTCAGATCTTACTTTGACCATTTATAACACAAAGGACATGATTACATCATAGCTTTCCAGATTTCTGCATGGAAAGCAAACAGCTGCTCCCTAAGGAATTCTACTACTTCCCAGAACGTTAATAATACTACTAATAACAAATATCTGTAAATAAAGTTGCTTTCAGTAAGACCCAGGTCAAGGGAATTTCTTATCCCCTTCCCCTACCTCTTGCCCAAGCCCCATGCAGTGACAAGGGCATCTTCAAGCAGATCAGGTTGTTCAGGTGTGACCTGGAATGATTCCAGGGATGAGGCCTCCAAAACCCCCCTGTGCAGCCTGTTGCAGCACTCCACCGTTCTCATTGTGAAGAGCTTTCCCTTGATGTCATGCTGGACTCCTGCGTTTAGCACAGTATGGTCAATGTGGGCTTCATCTGCTGTCAGTGAGGAGCAGAAGTATACTGAAACACTGAAAAGCACTTTAAAAGCTCACAACTTAGATGCTGGATCATGCAGCTCCAGGAGGTCACACTGAACACTGCGTTTGGCAAGCAGGACTAAAATACAGGTTTAATGGGTGGCTGCAATCCCAAGCACAGCTCCAGGCTGGGTGGGGAATGGCTGAAAGCAGTCCTGAGGAACAGGACCTGGGGGTGTCGGCTGATGAAAAGCTCAACATGAGCCTACAGTGTGAGTGCAGCTCAGACAGCAACCCTGTGCTGGGCTGCAGCAAGAGCAGTGTGGCCAGCAGGGCAAGGGAGGGGATTCTGCCCCTTGGCTCTGCTCTCCTCAGACCCTACCTGCAGTCCTGTGTGAAGCTCTGGAGCCCCCAGCACAAGCAGGACATGGAAGTGCTGGGGCCAGTCCACAGGAGGCCACCAAGATGCTCAGAGGGCTGCAGCAGCTCTGCTCTGAGGACAGGCTGAGAGAGTTGGGGCTCTGCAGCCTGGAGAAGAGAAGGCTTTGAGGAGACCTTGGAGTGGCCTTCCAGTATCTGAAGGGGGGTACAAGAAGGCTGGGGAGGGACTACTGACAAGGTCTTGTAACAACAGGACGAGGAGGAATGAGTTTAAAGTGGCAGAGGGGAGATTGAAACTGGATGTTAGGAAAGGGTTCTTTGGAGTGAGGGTGGTGAGACACTGGCATAGGTTGCCCAGGGAGGTTCTGTAACACAGAAGCACCAAAGGTGTTTCACAACCTCCCTGGAGGTGTTCAAGGCCAGGTTGGATGAGGCCTTGAGTGACCTGTTGTAGTGGGATATGTCCCTGCCTATGGGAGGGGGTTGGAATTGGATGACGCTTGAGGTCCCTTCCAACCTGAACCATTCCATGACTCTATGACATAGGTGCTGTATCGTGCAGCTCAAGGAGGCCACACTGAGCGTGGCGTGTGGGAAGTAGGAGTACAAATGCAGGTTTATTCATTCCTGAGCCATGTGCTGAACTCTAGTCTCAGAAATATTTGGCCAAAACTTTCAAATGAGGAACACATTTCAAAAATTCACTTCCACTTCCCACTTAGAAAAACACAACTGAAGTCCAGGGAAACTTTGCTGCAATTAGGGGGATAACTCTATGTGTTAGTTTGAACTCTTTCTGAGTGCCTCTGCTCAGGAACCTTTGTCAGGAGTGATGGAGAATGGGCCCCGTTTGCTCAAAACTGGCATGCTTGAATTAGCCAAGCATTCATTCCTAAGCTCCCTTTAGAGACTAGGAAGGGCAGCTAGGAAACTGCTGGAGAGATTTAGGCTGAAAGTGTCAAGATGCAAGTTGTGTCCTTACCAGTGACAAAGTGCAAGACACCTCTGTCTTGCTTACCAAAGCATATCCAGTGTGCTAGTTTGAGCCTAGCTGGGATACCTCAGTGAGAGGAATTAGATGATAGGCTGTGAAAAGGAAACGCTGCTGATGTCTACTGCATTCATAGGCTTGCTGAGATGTATAAAAACAAGAACATAAATGTAGATTACAGACCTGCTCTCCAGTTTTGGCTACTTCCCTTCTCTGTCTCTAACCTGCTGTCTGTGTGACTAATCCTTCTGCTTCCTAATGCCCCTGGCTGATTCTTCAAATTCACCTGCACGTAAGGTAGACGCTGGGATAAGGTAGACGGGTAGGAAGAAGGTGGAAGGGTGGTTGGGAGCCCCTCCTGAGCACTCTGGTTTTCTGGGGGTGTGTTGTGTTCCTGTAGTACCTTTTTAACTTGCATATCTCTGTTTCTAGCTGTATGCACTCTAAGTACCTGCTTGTACATTGTGCTAAGCTGTGAACATAAAGCTTCATTAATTTCCCGTCTCGGTTGAGTCTAGTCTGGGTGATTTCTTAAGTGGGGGGTGGGGGAAGCAGGTAACACCCAAACCATCAGATCCTAGTACAGAGCAATGTCAGTTTATGTCTTTCACAGGTCAGACTCCGCAGGAAACATTCACTTTTCAGTCAGGGCCTTTGCATTCTACAAAAAATTAGATTTCATACTCTTTCTCTCTTCCAGTCAGAACTGTCTGCTTGTCACTGAAGCCTCCCAAGGTGCATCACATTCACAGCCCCTGCCCGTGGGTGTTCACATTGCTGAGTTCAAAAACCCATCCAGCTCTCAATCGTGCCACTTATGATTTTTCAGCAATATTTTGGTAATTACTTTTAGGCTAATTAATGCTGCCTGTTGGCCTCTCTCTGTGTGCCCCGGAGCCATTTGCTATGCTATGTTAGCAGGGAGAGTATTCTGCTGCTCATTTGGTTCCCTACCTGGCACCATGATGGATTCTGGGAGAAAAAAAACCTTGAGCCTCTGGTGCTTCCCTGCAGGGTTTGAATCCCTTCTGCAAAGCTGAAGCTGCAGCCCAGTTGGAATTCAGGAAGAGCTGCTGAATGGTTGGCAGGTTTGGTGCAGCTCGTTTCTGTCACACAGTAAGGGACTGGTTTTGTTGAATCTTGAAAGAAAAACTTGCCTGTTCCCACCAGCTTGCACAGGACACCGAGGAGCTCGTGTCAGGGCACTCACTTTTCAGCACTTTAAATCATAGCTGAAAGTAGGGAATGCAATTTAAGGGAAGACTACAGAGTCTCTCACTGCTCCTACTCAACCTTTCGGCCAGCTGTCACCATTTGTGACACAAGAAACAGCATGGGAACCCAGTGGCAGAGGTGGTGCATCGGCTCCCCCAGCCGCTCAGGAGAAACTGAATATGGAGAATGCAGTCAGAAGACAGGTCCTGCAATCACACCAAGGCAAGGCAGTGAAGGATCAGGCCCTTCATGCTTAGTGTAACACCCAACACTTGACCACAAAGTCTCCTCACAGGATCAGAGCAGGTAGTCTCTCGTTCTGAGATCTTAGAGTCATGGAATGGTTTAGGTTGGAAGGGATCTCAAGAATCATCCTTGAGTTACAACCTCTTGCCAGAGGCAGGGACACCTCCCACTACAAAAGGTCACTCAAGGTCTCATCCAACCTGGCCTTGAACACCTCCAGGGAGGTGGTGGAGCACAGAATAGAATCAAAGATCACATTTGGTCCCTCTGTGCTTCACAACCTCCCTGGGCAACCTGTGCCAGTGTCTCACCACCCTCACTCCAAAGAACCCTTTCCTAACCCATTTTTAATCTCCCCTCTGCCAGTTTAAACCCATTACCCCTTGTCCTGTCATTACAAGACCTTGTCAATAGTCCCTCCCCAGCACTACTGTAGGTCCCCTTCAGGTCCTGCAAGGCCACTCCAAGGTCTCCTCAAAGCCTTCTCTTCTCCAGGCTGCAGAGCCCCAATTCTCTCAGCCTGTCCTCAGAGCAGAGCTGCTGCAGCTCTCTGAGCAGCTTGGTGGCCTCCTGTGGACTGGCTCCAACACTTCCATGTCCTGCTTGTGTTGGGGGCTCCAGAACTGCACACAGGACTCTAGGGGAGAACATAAACCTGTCTGGCAATCCTCTGCAGGCAAGAATGTTGCCCTAACAACAAAATGGTTGTCTTAAGTACTTAGCACTTCTCTGTGTGTGCAATCAAAGATTTGCTCTGAATTTTCCCTGGATAAGCATTTATCCAGAAGTTGTCCTTTCCTGAAGGCCCTCAGCATTTGCAGGAGTTGCTGCATCATTCCTGTATGCATTTCTAGCTCGGTTTAGAACAACTGCAGATTTGGAGCTTCATTTCCTATACCTGGGACTTCCCTGCTCAGCTCATAGTTCATAATACTAATGGGATTTTTTCTTCCCCCCAATCTAATTACATTGCCTAAAGTTTCCTTTTCCTTTAGGTCATGTAGTTATCATCCAGAATGAATTATAATTCATCCCAGCTCCCAGCATTTCTCTTCAGCAGTTGGCTTGAGATTATTGGGCTTTTTTTTCTGTTGGACAGGCTGCAAGAACAGTTGCCTTTGAATCAAATTGATTAAAATTGTATAAAGGAAGTGATTTGCATTCCTGTTATGTCCACCATTGGCCTGATCCAGCGAAGGAACCCTCTAGGAACTGGTGAATTCTTTAATCTCTCCCTGAAGTAAGGTGGCTTTGCCGAGTCCCTGTGCTCCATTCAAAAGAACTCAAGGATCTGGCAAAACCAATCATTTCCTCTCAACCAAAAAGCCATGAAAAAAACCCCACAGTTCTGTAACCTGCTTAATCCACTCTAACTAATGCAAAGAGGAATGCTGTAGGTTGTCATTTATAATCTGGTTTCGCTTGCAGACTATGCAAAAGCCCTGTGAACCAAAGAGAAGCGGATGTGCCACACAGCTGCTGACAGGGTTTGCTGTTCATTATGGTATAGGCTGACTGAGCTAAAATGCCTAACAATCATGAAAAACAAAAAAAGAGCTCTCCAATGCCATATTTCTAGCACAATGAGCCAATTAAATTGCTTAGACCTAATCAGGATAGGCTCCAAAAGCTGCAAACTGAGGACACAGTTCAGAACATACTTCCATTTAGCTGAGGGCAAGGCAAATGTTTAATTCATAACCTACCTCCCCTGCTCCCTTACCACCTATACTGCCATATTTCCTGCACAAACTGAAGAACAGTGTCGGGTTCCGACCGTCCCTCAAGTGGGAGGGACACCTCCCACTAGAACAGGTGGCTCAAGGCCTCATCCAACCTGGCCTTGATCACCTCCAGGAAGGGATCAGCCACAGCCTCCCTGGGCAAACTGTGCCAGAGTCTCACCACCCTCACTCCAAAGAACCCTTTCCTAACATCCAGTTTCAATCTCCCCTCTGCCACTTTAAACCCATTCCTCCTCATCCTGTCATTACAGGACTTTGTCAATAGTCCCTCCCCAGCCTTCTTGTACCCCCCTTCAGATACTGGAAGGCCACTCCAAGGTCTCCTCAAAGCCTTCTCTTCTCCAGGCTGCAGAGCCCCAACTCTCTCAGCCTGTCCTCAGAGCAGACCTGCTGCAGCCCTCTGAGCATCTTTGTCGCCCTCCTGTGGACTGGCTCAAACAGTTCCATGTCCTGCTTGTGCTGGGGTCTCCAGAACTGCACACAGGACCCCAGGTGGAGTCCAAAGAGAGCAGAACAAAGGGGCAGAATCCCCTTCCTTGCCCTGCTGGCCACACTGCTCTTGCTGCAGCCCAGCACAGGGTTGCTGTCTGGGCTGCACTCACACTGCAGGCTCATGTTGAGCTTTTCATCAACCCAGATATAGGTTGGATTTGATGATCCTCGGGGGCTTTTCCCACCTGGATGTTTCTGTGATTCAGTGAGTCCACCTGAGCTGTTTCAGCACAGTCACTCTGCACAAGCCCACTTGAGATGAGAATGTGGCCAGCAGTCTCACCGTGAAGAGCAGCATAAAATGTACACTACTGACTTAAGGTCAACGTCCCTTTCACCCCAAAGAAGTCTATGATAGGAAATAATCTCTCACTCTTCACACTGATGCTACTGCTCCTCTCCAGACAATGGATCAAATGTCATTAATGTCAGTCTGTGGTGCTAGCACAGTGCACAAAAGGAGTGGTTTGATTTATTTTAGGGAGGTGACTGGGGACACAGCTCCTTGGCAGTTGTGTAAAGCAGACCAGAAAACCCTCCTGTTATTTAAAGAGCAAGATGAGGAAGTACCAGGCTCAAATAAAATCAGTATGCCACAAGATTCCATCCTGTCATTTGTCTTGGTGGTGTGAAATATGCACTTGAAGTTCAAAGAGGTCATCTGAAGAGCTAAAGGACACAGTGTCATAGGATCACAGAATGAGGAGGAGGTTGACAGGGAGGTTGCAGCCAGGTGGGGTTGGTCTCTTCTGCCAGGCAACCAGCAGCAGAAGGTGGCAACACAGATCTNCCAGTCCAGGATGCCATTGGCTCTCCTGCCCACCTGGGCACACTGCTGCCTCATTTTCAGCTACTCTCTACCAGCACCCCCAGGTCCCTTTCTGCCTGGCTGCTCTCAGCCACTCTGTCCCCAGCCTGTAGTGCTGCTTGGGGTTGTTGTGGCCAAAGTGTAGAACCCTGCACTTGGCCTTGTTCAATCTCATCCCCTTGGCCTCTGCCCACCCATCCAGCCTGGCCAGGTCCCTCTGCAGGGCTCTCCTACCCTTCAACAGCTCCACATCTGCTCCTACCTTGCTGTCATCTGCAAACTTACTGATGATGGACTCAATGCCCTGGTCCAGATCATCAATAAAGATATTGAACAGGACTGTGCCCAGCACTGATCCTTGGGGAACACCTCTACTGACAGCTGCCAACTGGATCAATGAGGTCACTCAGAACCCAAAGCTACTTGCTGTGTCATGCAGTTGGTTTTATGCTCTATTGCTTGCTGCTGCAGTACTGAATTCCTTCAGTCAAAGCATCAAGTTTTAGCAGTAAATGGATCACTGCACACATGGAATGGTCTTTGATGAGCAGCTTTTCTTAGGAGAAACCCCAAACCTAACAAAAAACCCCAACACTTTCACACTGACACTGCTAAGTCTTGAAGAGAAACTGCCTGTTTCAGCAGGTGGAGTGACTCAAAGCAACTATGACACTGAACTGGAACAAAGCAGAATTATGTTACAGCTTATTTATGAAATCTTAGTGGAAATGATAAACAAACAAAGCTGTTCTATGAGAAACACAAAATAGCCTTAAGGCTGGAGAGAGAAGTTGTGGCAGAAGACACTTTCTCTATCAATTTGTGTGTGAAAACTCTGGTGCGAGTTGGAAGCCACATTTTAGAAGCAATGATGACTCCATGAAGTGAGAGATCTTCCTAATACAGACTTTGACTTGTAACATTCCTGAACAGCTATCTGATCGTTTAAGTCTGCTGCTCACTGTTGCTGCATTGCAGAGAACAAGCACAGCCTACTTTATTCACAGGCTGTTGACTAATCATGAATATCTCCACATTCTCCTCCCAGCTAACCACAAGAGGATGGCAATAGGACGTTACAGTCAAGGCAGTAAAACAAGCCCAGCCAGTCCTAGCCAGGAGAAAAGCTGTTTCAGTAGTATTTGGTAAGCTGAAATGCAAACTTCACGGTTTTGTAATTTTTCAGATGTTTGAGGTACTTTGTTGTCCTCCAAGTCACCAGAAACATATTTTCATGCTGACAGCCAAAAGCAGCAACCATTTTGTAAGAGAGAGAAGACAGAGGGCTCTATGTGGCTGCAGGGGTTACCTCCACTCGGTACTCTGTCTTGTGGCTCCTTTGAGAAGGAAGAACCGAAAAGGTGAAGTGCCTGTACGTTTAAATGTTGTGTCTGCATATATGAAGTTGCTAGAGCTTCCTGCCTGGCCCAAAGCTGGTTCCTCCTTAGTAACACTGTCAGTATGGTCTGAGTTGTAAACACAGCACAGACTCTGAGGGGAATGCAGACAGAGTCCCCGCTCCAGATCACAAGAGTCCCAAAGCATTGCAAAAGGCCAAAGTAAACAACCGGACACACCACCACCACCACAACATTCTAACCACTTATTGCCAGATCTAAGCTCAGTACCCGTGCTTGCTGAGGGACACAGAAGGGCAGCATCGCCCTGCTATGGCATGCAGCACGAGGAAAGGCAGCCTTGCTGGCAGGCCATGCAAGCAGGCTGCCGGGGAGGTGCTGCAAGAACCGTTCCTGAAGGTGCAAGAAACACCTACGGATATGGCACTCTGGGACGTGGTTGAGCTGGTGTGGTGGAGTTGGGTTGATGAGTGGATTTGCTCTTAGAGGTCTTTTCCAATCTTAATGCTTTTATTATTTCTCTTCTTGCCTTGAGAAACCCAAACTAATAAGTGCAGAATTCCACTGAGCAGTGCGAGGGAAACACTGAGGATGGTGAGACACCGGGGTGGGCTGCCCACAGAATCAACCAGGCTGGAAAAGACCTCTATGGAATCATCCAGTCCAACCTACCAGCTAACCCTTCTAATTAACTAAACCATGGCACAAAGCACCTCATCCAGCCTCCTTCTAAACACCTCCAGGAATGGGATTTCACCACCTCCCCGGGCAGCCCATTCCAATGCCAATCACTCTCTCTGACAACAACTTCCTTCTAATATCCAGCCTAGACCTCCCCTGCCACAACTTCACACTATGTCCCCTTGATCTGTCCCTGGTTGTCTGGCAGAAGAGCCCACCCCCACCTCGCTACAGCCTCCCTTCAGGTAGTTGTAGACAGCAATGTGCTCTGCTCTGAGCCTCCTCTTCTGCAGGCCGTACACCCCCAGCTGCCTCAGCCTCTCCTCACAGAGCTGTGCTCCAGGCCCCTCAACAGTCTTGCTGCCCTTCTCTGGACACCTTCCAGCACCTCAACATCTCTCTTGAATTGAGAGGCCCAGAACTGGACACAGCACTCAAGGGGTGGCCTGAGCAGTGCTGAGCACAGGGGCAGAAGAACCTCCCTTGTCCTGCTGCCCACACTGCTCCTGAGCCAGCCCAGGATGCCATTGGCTCTCCTGCCCACCTGGGCACACTGCTGCCTCATCTTCAGCTACTCTCTACCAGCACCCCCAGGTCCCTCTCTGCCCAACTGCTGAGATGCTGTGCATGCCTCATCCCTGGAAGTCTCTAAGACAAGGCTTATGAAAATAATCACTCTTACTTTCTGTGGTGAAGAAACATCATGATGAATATCACTTACAGCTGAGAAGCTTCCTCAGCATACTGACCTGGCTCCATCCACCTGAAATCAGACAGCAGCGTATGTCATATCCCACATGCTCAAAATGATCTCACTTCCCCCTCAGTGTCCAAGATGTCAATGAGTATTCTGAATACTCAACCTCCAGTTCCCTTCAGAAAATTTCCCACATCTGAGAGACATGACCCATGCAAATATGTCCTTGTGTACACACACACACACTCATGCATACAAAGCTCGGGTAGGGCTGTGTTATTCCACTGCCAGACAGGGGTGACCTCATTGCTGTCTACAACTACCTGAAGGGAGGCTGTAGCCGGGTGGGGTTGGTCTCTTCTGCCAGGCAACCAGCAATAGAAGAAGGGGACACAGTCTGAAGTTGTGCCAAGGGAGGTCTAGGCTGGATGTTAGGAGGAAGTTGTTGTCAGAGAGAGTGATTGGCATTGGAATGGGCTGCCCAGGGAGGTGGTGCTGTCCCTGGAGGTGTTGAAGCAAAGCCTGGATGGGGCACTTAGTGCCCTGGTCTGATTGACTGGACAGGGCTGGGTGCTAGGTTGGACTGGATGAGCTTGGAGGTCTCTTCCAACCTGCTTGATTCTCTTCTGTTCTATTTCCCAGTCAATGGCTAATCCTAGGGATTCTTTAAAAGAGGTTGCCATAAGACTGTCACATAAATGGAGCTACCCTGTGCATGAAGGCAAGGGCTTCCAGTGAGTGCAGATGATGGGAGAACTCTGCTTCACCTCACTCAGAGGTGAAATTACTCTGCACCAAGAACCAGGTACATGCAGGCTCACTGCTAAATACTCTCCTATAAACACTACTTTGTAAACCAACAATGCTACAGTTCCAAGCCCATGTCATTGGAGACAAAAGTCATATTGTCCTTAGACAGAGCTAATAAGGAAGCCTTTTTCAGGACACACTTTTTTCCCCAGCAGTTGGTGAAAATAAAGTATGAGTGATTCAAGCCCTAACTCTTACAGGCACTGGTGGCCTAATTATTTAACAGTTCCTGGACTGCTGATATTTCCAGCCTGTGGACTCAGTTACCAGCTCAGACCTTGGGAATTGTGTTACTGAAAACAGCTCATTAAATAATGGAATACAGGCTTTGAAAGGCCTCTGAGATGTTTACCTTTAGGAATAAGACCAGCATTAAGAGAATTCTAATAAAATATTGAATGAATTAAGGGACTTCCTTCCTCTGTGCGTGGAGGTTACATTGAAATCCCCTCACTGCATAGCAGCCTTAGGCAACACAACCTGACTTGACATCCTGTTGCCTTGAAGAGGATGAAGTAGTCAGGTTTCTCTACATGAAAGGCAGGCAGGACTCCTCCTTCTACTCTTGACTTGTTCTCTAGGCTCCCCAGTTGAGTAGGGCTGCAGTGCTTGAACTAAAAAAAACCAGAAGATTTTGTCTGCCTTTCCACTGGATTTTAAGTGCAGGTGTGTTTATTGTCTGGCATTGAAGCTCCAGCAAAGCTAACCTGTGTCTGTGAAGCTCACAACTGAGGCAGCCTTAAGCCACGTCAAGCCATACAAGTCTTTGTAAGAGCAAGAGGTGCTGGCCCTGAGTCAACACCTAAAGAGATTGAAGGCCTGCAGGGTCATTTGTAAGTCAGGCAGCACTGAGGAAAGCCGAGACAAACAGGTTGCTGCTGAGCCTTCAAAAGCTCTCTGACAGTCAACAGCAAGAAACAGCAGGAGGAATTTTGCAGATGTGTTCCAGTAAGTTTCTCCTTTCCCTGTCTTAATCTTCAGAAATCTTTCCAGTGGTAAGAAGCACTACAAGCTAGGCTTTGTCCAGCTGCCTGAGCCCTGTGATCCATCAGCAGCACTGCAAAGGTCACTGCCTCCAGCCAGCCGCTTCTTCAACACCTCCAGGGATGGCGACTCCACCACCGCCCTGGGCAGCCCATTCCAATGCCAATCACTCTCTCTGACAACTTCCTCCTACCATCCAGCCTAGACCTCCCCTGCCACAACTTCAGGCTGTGTCCCCTTGTTCTGTCCCTGGGTGCCTGGCAGAAGAGCCCAATCCCACCTGGCTACAATCTCCCTTCAGGTAGTTGTAGACAGCAATGAGCTCTGCCCTGAGCCTCCTCTTCTGCAGGCTGCACACCCCCAGCTCCCTCAGCCTCTCCTCACAGGGCTGTGCTCCCAGCCCCTCCCCAGCCTTGGTGCCCTTCTCTGGACACCTTCCAGCACCTCAACATCTCTCTTGAATTGAGAAGCTCAGAACTGAACACAGCACTCAAGGTGTGGCCTGAGCAGTGCTGAGCACAGGGGCAGAAGAACCTCCCTTGTCCTGCTGGCCACACTGTTCCTGATCCAGGCCTTGTTCCAGTGAGGCCAAAATGAATGTGACCCTGTCTGACCACTACCCCAGCATGGTTTCCCTAGACCAAGCACTGTCTGGTCCTACAGCATGCAGAGAGAGAGCTAAAACAGAGCAACAGAGCTCCCTGCAGCTGTTTTCCCTCACCTGTACCTCAACCTTGGCTGGCATGGAGTAGTTAATTCCCCTCATCCCAGCTAATCCTCCTCTGCAATAGAGGATCAAAAGGCCTGAATTCTTCACTATGATTAAAAGATAGATAAGTAGGAAATGCTCAAGGGAGTCACTGCATAAGAGGATCTCTGTCTCCAGCACCAGGGTACGCCAAAAAGACAGCAGGACTTGTCAGACCAGTCAGCTTTCATTTTTACAGACATCTTGGTCACATCTTTCTCTGAATGCCTGATCTTCTTTTGTTTTCCTTGTAAGAAGTCATTCCCAATACTTGTTCCTGTACAGTTGCTACTCCCACGACACGCTCTCTGTCAGATTTTGTCTCTGTACTCATCACCTCGGCCAGGATGTAGATTGTTTGGCACAGGATGTGTGACTTGCACAGGAGTCATTAATTCTTGATGTGTCTGCAAAGCTCTTGATCTTAGTCTTAGTCTTTTAAGCAAAGTTTTAAAAGGGGAAAGGGAAAGCTCAGGCTGCAATGCTAATTTAGCTTTTTGTTTGCCAGCGGCAGAGGAGGCAATAGGCAGCACTGTCCCACCTCTTCCTGCCCGTGAAAACGAGACAGGGATTGGAGAAACTCCCAAATTCTATCCCCAAGGGCTAGAAACGTCACAATTACGGCTGGAGCCATCAAGACCATTTAGGGTCCAGTGAAGTTTCTTCAACAGCTTCC
Source organism: Tricholaema leucomelas (assembly GCA_013400475.1). Classification (NCBI taxonomy): domain Eukaryota; kingdom Metazoa; phylum Chordata; class Aves; order Piciformes; family Lybiidae; genus Tricholaema lacrymosa; species Tricholaema leucomelas. Next base: position 182,330 of record WAAF01006443.1, on the reverse strand, counting down.
AAAAAAGCCATTGACCTAATCCCAGACAACACCAAGACCTCTGTAAAAGCCATTTGATGCCACAGGTATCTCTTCCGATTATTTGTGCAGTTACATTTTTGCTGCCCTTTTTCAGCTGCTCTGTAAGGAGGCCAATGCCTAAGAGCAGAGTGGTGCAGGCTGATCTCCCTTGTAGACTACATAGCCTATGTTTAGACATTAAATCCAACTGTTAACCCTTCAGACCCATATTGCAGGCTAAAGGCTCCTCATAGGCCATACCCAGTGGAACTGTTCATGTTCTGGGAATCCAGTCCAACTGCTTTCAGAGGCTCACAGCAAACATCTTGAGTATAAGCACACAGCATTTAGAAACATAGAATCAAGCAGGTTGGAAGAGACCTCCAAGCTCATCCAGTCCAACCTAGCACCCAGCCCTGGCCAATCAACCAGACCATGGCACTAAGGGCCCCAGCCAGGCTTTGCTTCAACACCTCCAGGGACGGTGACTCCACCACCTCCCTGGGCAGCCCATTCCAATGCCAATCACTCTCTCTGACAACAACTTCCTCCTAACATCCAACCTACACCTCCCCTGGCACAACTTCAGACTGTGTCCCCTTCTACTTTTGCTGGGTGCCTGGCAGAAGAGACCAACCCCTCCTGGCTACAACCTCTCTTCAGGTAGCTGTAGACAGCAATGAGGTCTGCCCTGAGCCTCCTCTTCTGCAGGCTGCACACCCCCAGCTCCCTCAGCCTCTCCTCACAGGGCTGTGCTCCAGGCCCCTCACCAGCCTTGGTGCCCTTCTCTGGACACCTTCCAGCACCTCAACATCTCTCCTGCATTGAGGAGCCCAGAACTGGACACAGCACTCAAGGTCACCAGAGCAGTGTGGTTCTGTCTAATCCAGACAGACATAGAGCATAATGTGACACCAAAGAGGTACTGAAATGCTTTCACTGGCCCAGTATATCTGATCAGTAGTGATCAGAGGGGATCCATTATGCATCTATCAGACAAAAATACACGAAGTATTAAAGAAACCTTACCAAAAAGATCTACAAAAAAAGACTCAGAAGCTTTCCATTCCTGCATCCAGTTCTGGAGCCCCTATTACAAGAGGGATGTGGAGATGCTGGAGCATGTCCACAGAGGGCCACGAGGATGCTCAGAGGGCTGCAGCAGCTCTCCTTCAACGATAGACTGAATGTAGTTGAGGCTGTTCAGTCTGGAGAAGAGGAGGCTCCCAGGTGACCTTCCTGTGGCCTTCCAGGATCTGAAGGACGCCTACAAAAAAGTTGGGGAGGGACTTTTTAGGCTCTCAGGGAGTGATAGGACTGGGAGGAATGGAGCAAAGCTGGAGGTGGGGAGATTCAGACCGGAGGTGAGGAGGAAGTTGTTCAGCATGAGAGTGGTGAGAGGCTGGAATGGGTTGCCCAGGGAGGTGGTTGAGGCCCCATCCCTGGAGGTGTTTAAGGCCAGGCTGGACGAGGCAGTGGCCAGCCTGCTCTAGGGTAGGGTGTCCCTGCCCATGGCAGGGGGGTTGGAACTAGGTGCTCCTTGTGGTCCCTTCCAACCCTGACTGATTCTATGATGCTGTGAACTGCCTGAGAGGGAAGTGACCTGCCAGCCTAGTAAACAGATGGCTTTGTTTTTATTTCCTCTAATAATCTGGGCAGACAGTCTGCCTGTGTCAGAATCACAGTTATGCATGGTGACCCTTTGAACCACTGTTCAGTGTGTGTCCAGATATGTCTGATAGCTGGGCCAGGACATTCTAGTGCTTCTCCACAGTTATTTCAGGATATGACTGACTGCTTAGTGCAGATCTGTCAAATACTTTCAGAGTTGAGTCTTCATTAACATGGATTAAATTAAGCAGAAAGAACAGATGGCCACAGGAGAGGTGACGAAAACAGCTCTTCTGATTTGCCAGGCAGAATCTTTCCTAGTCCAGGCAGTGTGATGTGGACCTCAGTCTAGATTTCTAAGCAGCACTCAGCTCCAAGGAGTTTGGAAAGATGCTGCTTGAATGTCCGCACTTGGCAGAACCATAAGCTGACTGAGGTTGAAATGGACTTTCGGATGTCATCTGCTCCAGCAGGGCCACCTAGAGCCAGCTGCCCAGGACCATTTCCAGATGGCTTTCAGGTATCTCTAAATTTAGAGGGAGACTCCACAGCTTTTCTGGGCAATAAGTGGCATTGCTCAGTCACCCTCACAGCACAAAAGTGTTTTCTGCTGTTGAGAGAGAATCTCCTGTGCTTCAGTTTGCTCTTTCTGCCTCTTGTGGTGGAACTGAGCACCAGTGAGAAGAGTTCTGTCTTCTTTGCACCCTCCTTCCAGGTATTCATACACATTGATAAGAACTCTCCTGAGCCTTCCCTTCTGAGCAGAACAGTTCCAGCTCTTTCAGTCTTTCCTCAAATGAGCGTCTCTCAGCTATCTTAGTGGCTCCTTCCAGTAGTTCTGTCTCTTGGACTGAAGAACAGTGTGGCCTCAGCAGTGTTGAGCAGAGAGGAATCATCACTACACTCACAGAATCACTGTGGTTGGAAAAGGCCTTTAGGATCACAGAAGCATCACAGAATCAAGCAGGTTGAAAGAGACCTCCAAGCTCATCCACTCCAGCCTAGCACCCAGCCCTAGCCAATCAACCAGACCATGGCACTAAGTGCCCCAGCCAGGCTTTCTTTGAGCATCCCCAGGGACAGTGACTCCACCACCTCCCTGGCCAGCCCATTCCAATGCCAATCACTCTCTCTGTGATCATCAAGTCCAACCATTACTGTCACTAGGGAGAAGAGGCAAACGCCCACTTTGCTGCAACTTCCTTCCAGGGAGCAAGAAGGCCTCCTCTCAGCCTCCTTTTCTCCAGACTAAACAACCCCAGTTCCCTCAGCTGCTCCTGAGACTTATTCTCAAGACCCTTCCTAAGTATCTAATGTAACATGACCCACCAAATAAATACACAACACACACTGAAGAAATCATTATGAAGAAGAAATCTAGGACACAGATTTTTCAACAAGCCCAGCAGTGTTTTGCCCTTGGTAATGAAAGCCTGAGCTTCAGTATTGCTGGCAATTTCAGTAGCCTACTTTTGCTAACAGCTGATGCCAGCTGCAGAGCCCAAGCGTGACAGCGGTAATGGACAGGTGGACAACAGGAGCAAGCCACACAGTGTCTGCTCGGGGACCCAACAGCTGTCCACAGATGGGACACTTCTACTGCAGTGCCAGGGAGGAGTTGTCCCCTCCAGCATCCCCAAAGGGAAGAAGATGGTAGCAGGGTGGGAAAGAACAGGAGAATCTGGGAAGGTAGTACTCTCTATTCCCTGAAGTGGGGCTAGCTTTGGGCAGCTTGCTTCTATGCAGAGCAATAAAGTTCTTTCCTGCTTCAGGTGAAATTTGCCCCTAAGCTACCCAAGGGCTGATACAGACTGCACTGGCCTCAATCCAGGCTATAAATAATTTGCTTTGGTCTACACCTCAAAACTTCATTAATTGTAACCTTTCAAAACAAACCAACTCACCTTGAAGCAGTCACTTTGCCACCCCAATCATTTCCACAACGTTCTCATCCTTCAAGCAAACCCACAGGAGCACCTGGCCTTTACGAAGCAGACCCCAAACAATCAGCTCCCATCCTGTCCACACAGGACAGGCTTTTCTTCTTTCTGACTGGCTTTTAAACTCTCCTTGCTTTTTTCATACAGTACAGGGCTTCTATTTTATTCATTTTCCAGCCATCTGCTTTGGAAGTAGTAAATAAAAGCTGCAGGTTTCTCAGCAGGCTTCCTTCCCATAAATAAACCTGGCTTCCTGCTGTTCCTTGTGTTTCATTAGCCAGAAATAAGTGCTCACAGACCTGCGTGGCCCATTCTGGCACTCTGCTCCCAAGACCTCCCCTCAGCCTGACTTACAAAGGGCAAGGAGTTGGCTCTTAGAGCTGCTGACACATGGCTGGTGGAATCCACAGGGATGTGGTGCAGTGGTGGTGAGCACATCAATCAGAGATGGCAGCAAAATACATGTCATTGTAAGGACAGCTGAAGAGCTCGCTCTGAATTATCACCCAGACTGGGTTTTACCATACAATGGCTTAGGTTGGAAGGGATCTCAGAGCTCAGCCAGTTCCAAACCCCCCCATCATAGGCTGGGACACCTCCCACTAGAACAGGTTGCTCAAGGCCTCATTCAACCTGGCCTTGAACACCTCCAGGGAGGTGGTGGAGCACAGAAGCACCAAATTTGATCTTCGATCACACTGGGTGNAGCCTGTCCACATAGCAGAGCTGCTGCAGCCCTCTGAGCATCTTGGTGGCCTCCTCTGGACTGGCTCCAACACTTCTTGTGCTGGGGGCTCCAGAACTGCACACAGTACAGAGTTTTCTTGCTTTTATCAAGGACTATAACGAGAAATGGATGAGCTTGTTGGTCTCTTCCAACCTGGTTGATTCTATGATAAAGAGAGCTTTCCATGACAACCACTGGACAGAGGGCACAACCACAGCACTCCCTATGGCAGTGTAAAGCAGCAGAAACAGTCAAAATGCCTCTCAACTGTGTAACTTGCACAGAACAAGACCTACTGATGTCCAAAGCAGTTAGCATCGCTGCTTGATGATTTTTAACTCCAGACAGGTTTTAAATGCAATTTGTTACTGAGTATTAGCAGTACCATAAACCTGTACGAATTTTATTCCCAGACTGATGGCCTTTAGGCCTAAAATCCTGCCAAGACAAACATTTCACATTCACTGCAGTAAACAAGAGCTCTGCAAATGTAGAAGGAAGTCATTTACCAGATGTTACTATTTGTCTTACGAGTCTGTCATTGACTTTTGCTTATTTTCTCTTGACCTTGTAAGGCTTCTCCCATACACACTTGGCACAGAAAAACAAAATGTGAAACCTCTGGAAGCCAGCTCTTATCCAGCTAAAAAGTTCCTTGAGGCCTGATACATCTGTCTCATGGGTGCGTCAAAAGACTGCCCCAGAGCATTTGGCCAGCACAAAAGGATCCTTATGCTGTACCTCTTGGCCTTGCCATATGCCTCCATGCTTCACTTGCAAGGTTCTCCAAGGCACTGAACAAATAGAATCCCACCTGAGAACTGCAGCTCCATTACCTCACACAGCAAAGAAAGATGATCTGTGCTTTACTTATGACAATAGATCCTTGCTATTATTAATGGAAGAGTCTGGAACTACAGCATCAGTAATCCAATACCTCAAGGCAGAGATTTCCATCTCAGACTTAAACCAGCATTCTCCTGTTCCCTCCTAAATCAGCAGCAGCCTGCTGGTGGTGATAAAGCTCCCCAGCACTTGAAGTTCACATGGTCACTTACTGCTGCATCTGCTCACATACATCCCAGCACAAACTCCTGCTGCATTAGCTAACCCTAGAGGCTCTCCTATGGATCACCTATGCTGGGTGCCTTCCACTGCACTGAGAATCCTCCTCTCACTCCAAGGTGGAGCTAGCACATACCAGGTTCCACCAGGAATCTCACTGAGCTCCTGAAGCCACTGAGACAATGCCACACAGCATTGAAAGGCAGATAGTGTCCAGAGCTGGGTTAAGAATTGGCTGGAGGGCTGGGTCCAGAGAGTGGTGGTCAATGGTGCCACATGCAGTTGGCAGCTGGCACTAGTGGTGTGCCCCAGGGATCAGTGCCGGGCACAGTCCTGTTTGATACCTTCACTGGTGATCTGGATGAGGGGATTGAGTCCAGCGTCAGTAAATTTGCAGATTACACCAAGTTAGGAGCAGCTGTGGGTCTGTTGGAGGGCAAGACGGCTCTGCAGCGGGATCTGGACAGGCTGGATGGGTGGGCACAGTCTAACACCATGAGTTTTAACAAGGCCAAGTGCAGGGTTCTACACTTTGGCCACAACCCCAAGCAACACTACAGGCTGGGGACAGAGTGGCTGGAGAGCAGCCAGGCAGAGAGGGACCTGGGGGTGCTAGTAGAGAAGAGCTGAATATGAGGCAGCAGTGTGCCCAGGTGGGCAGCAGAGCCAATGGCATCCTGGCCCGGCTCAGGAGCAGTGTGGCCAGCAGGACAAGGGCAGTCCTTCTGCCCCTGTGCTCAGCACTGGTTAGACCATACTCTNGTGCCAGGGGAGGTTTAGGCTGGATGTTAGGAGGAAGTTGTTGTCAGAGAGAGTGATTGGCATTGGAATGGGCTGTCCGGGGAGGTGGTGGAGTCGCCATCCCTGGAGGTGTAGAAGAGGAGGCTGGGTGGGGCTCTTAGTGCCATGGTCTAGTTAATTAGAAGGTATTAGGTGATAGGTTGGACTCAGTGATCTTGATGTGTCCAACCTGATTGATTCTGTGATTCTTTGATCTTAAAAGCCTTTTCCAATCAAAAGGATGCTGTGATTGTGCACACATTTTCTTTCTAAAAGCAAGCCAAAGTGTCCTGGACCCAAAAGACACTGAGTTTGCCCCACAGGTAAAGAACAAGCAAACATCAGTACCTTTGAGCAGGTGTGCTCAGGCCTCACTACTGACAGCCAGGCTTCCTCTCTGGATCAGACAAGGAAACAAGGAAACAGAAAGTCTCTTTCCGTGCCCCACTGATTTCAGAAGTAGGAGCTTCACTGAATGGTACAGCAGGAACTGCAGTGGCCAGCATTTTGTTCTGCTTCAGCCAAGTTGGGAAAACAAACAAAACCCCACAGAAATCACCACAAGACAAACCAAACCAGCACTCGAGCAAACAAAACCCACCAATAAATTGCTGGAAAGGACCCATCTGAGATTTCCCAGAGCAGGCCTGGCTGTGCTTTTCAACACAGCCCAGCAGATACAAAACTGACCACATGCTACTGCTGTGCTGCTGTTGGATTGCCAAGAGGGGTTCTTGCCAAAATTCCCTTGTTTCAAAACTTAGGGGAATTTAAAGGACAGGATTAGATTTAGATCCAGATGACAGCCCAAACCGAGTTGGGAACAATGTGGAACTGAAAAAGCTGACTGGTACTTGGAGAATTGTGTTAGAGGACAGTATGTTCCAGCCCACAGGGGCATCTCTGGACAAGGCAAAACGCTTCCTCAATCTCTTCTCTCTCTTCCTCTATGCTCATTAAGTCCAGAGATAAACTGGATGCTGTTTTAACATATATCATTCCAGTGGGAAGTTTAAGTTTTGTGTACATCAATACCTGGAGAGGTAGGTATTCACCCAAATGCAAGTCCAAGTTCACATGAACACAAGCCCACTGATGCTCAAATCAAGTGTTTCATTCAACTCACCTTGCACTGTACTGTAAGAGAAAGTGTGCTTGGGTCAGAGAGGTGGAAACCTTACTTGTATCAACCCATACTGGCACATCAGAGGCACAGATGGCTTCACTAGGTCAAAAACAAACAAAGTAGAAAGAAGTTACAACACTGTGCAAAGCACAACCCTATTGTATTTGCTGCAGTGCCACTTGAGAAACTCATCTTCTCCAGGCTTAACTACAAACGTGCACAGTGAGCACAGTGAAGGGTAAGAGGACTGAGGTGAATTGTTCTTCTGCAGTACTAAAGCTAGGTTTAGTTAATGAAGATTAAGGGAATGGGTGAGAAAGATGTCAAGGAAAGAGACAACAGGGGCAGAAAGAACCTAGGAGAAAGCTGGCAGCTAGATAGCACAGTCTATGCAGCTGCTGAGAGAGCCATGAAAGAGAACAGAGATGGAGTCTGGCCAGTGCAACATGCTAGAGGGCAGGGATCCATCCAGAGGGAGCTGGACAGGCTGCAGAGGTGTGCCCAAGCCAACCTCATGANAGCTCCCAGCACAAGCAGGACACGGAACTGTTGGGGCCAGTCCACAGGAGGGAGACCAAGATGCTCAGAGGGCTGCAGCAGCTCTGCTCTGAGGACAGGCTGAGAGAGTTGGGGCTGTGCAGCCTGGAGAAGAGAAGGCTTTGAGGAGACCTTGGAGTGGTCTTCTAGTATCTGATGGGGGCTAGAGGAAGGCTGGGGAGGGACTATTGAGAAGGTCTGGGAATGACAGGATGAGGAGGAATGGGTTTAAAGTGGCAGAGGGGAGATTGAAACTGGATGTTAGGAAAGGGTTCTTTGGAGTGAGGGTGGTGAGACACTGGCACAGGTTGCCCAGGGAGGTTGGGGAGCACAGAAGCACCCAATCAAAGATCGCATTCGGTGCTTCTGTGCTCCACAACCTCCCCGGAGATGTTCAAGGCCAGGCTGGATGAGGCCTTGAGCGACCTGTTCAAGTGGCAGATGTCCCTGCCTATGGCAGGTGGGGTTGGAACTGGCTGAGCTTTGAGGTCCCTTCCAACCTAAACCACGATTCTATGCTGACAGTATGCCGAGGAACAGGGACTCTGAAGCGGCAGAGCAGAGACTCTGAAGCGGCAGAGCAGAGACTAAAGTCAAATGAGCTTGATGAACGTTGCATGTAGGGCTGCTGCTGTACCAGCAAAGGGGTTTCAGTCTTCTGGAAGCAATGAAACCTTTTGATCTTTGAGATCAAATCAGACCAAATTACTGAAGGGTCACTGAAGCAACTCATTGGAGCCACTGACTTGACTTCTCTCAAGCAATAAGTAAAGCTTACGCTTTGCAAGCCGGTGCTGGATATTTAAAAAGGAACAAAGTGACAAAGTAGACTTTATAGAGACATAGTGCCCAGCTTCCTAACTTTTATAAACCAAGCCTATCACAGACCTTTGTTCAGCTGGCTGATTTTCAGTAGGAACTTCCAGAGTTGCTTTGGATTTTCTGGCAACTGTATTTTCTCAAGACAGCCTTCCCCTGTCTGTTTCCCAAGAAGCTTTAATGACAGTGACAGGGCAGAAAAGTAATAACTGATTGAGATGTGTAAGGTAAGGAATCATAGACTCAACCAGGTTGGAAGAGACCTCCAATCTTATCCAGTCCAACCTAACACCCAGCCCTAGACAATCAACCAGACCATGGCACTAAGTGCCCCAGCCAGGCTTTGCTTCGACACCTCCAGGGATGGTGACTCCAGCACCTCCCTGGGCAGCCCATTCCAATGCCAATCACTCTCTCTGACAACAACTTCCTCCTAACATCCAGCCTAGACCTCCCCTGCCACAACTTCAGACTGTGTCCCCTTCTTCTATTGCTGGCTGCCTGGCAGAAGAGCCCAAACCCACCTGGCTACAGCCTCCCTTCAGGTAGCCGTAGACAGCAATGAGGTCTGCCCTGAGCCTCCTCTTCTGCAGGCTGCACACCCCCAGCTCCCTCAGCCTCTCCTGACAGGGCTGTGCTCCAGCCACCTCACCAGCTTTCTTGCCCTTCTCTGGACACCTTCCAGCACCTCAACATCTCTCTTGAATTGAGGAGCCCAGAACTGGACAAGTGGAAGTCTCTAACTGCAGGACTATTTGCAGATGTTCTTTTGCTCTACATTTAGAGACAGGTATTGTGATGATTTGCAAGTGAACATAACATGCAACAGTTAAAAAGCTGATTTTCCTGCTGGGCACTTGGCCAAGGCTTAAGAAAGCAGTCATGGGTTCCCACTACAGCATAGAGTATCTCCTGAGAATAGAGGTCTATTCATCATGAGCTCATATGAACTTTATGTTCCAGTTCTCAGAAAAGCATATTGCTCTCCTTGCTCATTGTCTACACATTCACTCCATCTGAACAAAATCTTGGGTTATTTACTAATAATTACAGTTTTGGGTTTACAAGAAACATTGGGTTTAAACTGCAATTGCATCAAAGTTTCTTTCTGAAGTAGAGGAAGAAAGAGAATTAGAAGGCAGAAGAAAGAACTAAAGAAAAGTATCATGCACTGATGTTCATACAGCAAGTAAGGGCCACTGATATCAGGATTCACTTCTCCAAGCCAGCAGCCTCTCTGCAGTTGCTATCTGCCCTTTTCTTTCTTCTAACACCGATTCAAAATGACTGACTCTAAACACATGAGACTGCTCAGGATTGCCTTGAATTATTTGCTTCTTCCTGAAACAAAGCACAAATTCATTTGAACTACCTAGTATTGCTTCCGGAGTGGGATGAACTTGGGAAATTACTCTGCAAGTCAGTGAGGAATATGTTCCCCAAGTGATAATTGCTTCCTGGAATGTTTCAGCTGTTTGAATATACTGCCTTGTAATACAGAGAAGGGTGATGAAGCTGGTGAGGGGGCTGGAGCACAGCCCTGTGAGGAGAGGCTGAGGGAGCTGGGGGTGTGCAGCCTGCAGAAGAGATTGGCATTGGAATGGGCTGCCTAGGGAGGTGCTGGAGTCACCATCCCTGGAGGTGTTGAAGCAAAGCCTGGATGAGGCACTTAGTGCCATGGTCTGGTAGATTGTCTAGTGCTGGGTGCTAGGTTGGACTGGATGAGCTTGGAGGTCTCTTCCAACTTGCTTGATCCTATGAGTCTATGACAATCATGCAACATTCATCAGTTTGCTAAAAGTATTCTGCTTTTAGGAGCTGTTCTTTCAGCTCATGCTTGTCCTGAGCTTTCCCACCTGTGGTACAAAATATTCTTGCAACTTAAATAAAATCAGAGCCAATCTATCCTCTGAGACACTGGGCACCAGTCACCATTTCTTAATATTACCTAATTGCACAACAACTTCAGTCTTCAGGACTTTTCTGAGCTGTTACAAATTACCTTACAAACACTGCATAAAAGCAAATTATACTTACCCACTGCTTTCCCTAATTATTGTTTGCAGGAAAGTATTAAAAAGGCAGAAAGTGTTTAGAGGTCTTCCTACTTTTTATTATCTGAAAATGGTTCTTGGAACCTTTTAGCTTCTTAGCAGTCCATGGAAACAGTGTCCTGTATCAGAAGCAGACCTAGAACCAGCCATGTGGCATGCAAAGTCTCCATTTGGGAGCATAGCCCTCAGATGATTCTGTTCAGGAATCAGCTGGTGAGGAATCAGAACTTTAAGAGCTCATATCCACATTTGTAACCCTGCTGCACACACACCATGAAGTTTTATAATTACCCAGAAGAAATCAGTAAAGATCCAATCTGGGGAAGTTTTGAAAGTAGCTGATTTTAGACTCCCTGATTCCCATCTATGAGATGAAGTCAAAATGCAGGTATCCTGCAGCAGGATCCCTCTCAGCGAGGCAAAACAGCCTCAGCATCTCTTAGGAAATAATACCTGCATTTGAAAAGCCTTATTAGTGACTGCTCCTTAGCCACACATGAAGTGGCAATAAACATTCTTCCTGCAATGATGTTAAGTAGGAACCACCAAACCCTTCCCTTTCGTTCTAGATGGAAGCAGATTTGTGCATTTGAGAGCATGATAAATATATTAAAAGCCATTTAGAAGATGCCAGGAGAGTATGGAGTGGGTGAAGATTCCTTCAGGCAAACACACAGCTGTCAGAAATCCCTGCTCAGAATTCTCACAAGGCTAACCTGAATTCAGATCTGTTTCTGAGAGTCAGCACTTGAAAAACAAATAAATCAATCCCTTTATTCCTATTTACTCCTATAAAAGCAGGCTTGGTGAAAACGTTCCAGCTAGCTAGGCAGCCAAAATTTCACAGCAGTGAGATGGGATGAACACATACACCAGGACAGATCTCATGAAACTCAAGTTTGACAGGAAATTGTACAGGAAGCTAATTTAGAGAGATCAAAATGAGGGTGGTATGTTCCCAGGACCCAGGGCAAGGCAGAACACTCACAGCTGAATTCTGTCCATATGGTAATTTGATCAGAGCAGAGAAAGGAAAGAAATAGTTGAGACTGAACATGTGGTATGTGTGTGTGTGTTGAGGCGGGGTAGGGGGGAAATCATTATGGGAATAAGAGTTCAGTATCTTTACAAACAAGCCAGAGCAGAGTCTCCAAATCAAAACCAAAGCTGCTTTATGATAGTAGGGTCAGAACTATTGGGATATATGCATCAGATACTGGCAGGAGGCAAAGCTGCTGTGCACGTGCTTGCATTTATCTGTTCCGCAGTGCACTAAGCTCACTCCTGCCTTAACACCATAAACTACAGAGCATGAGAGCAGAACCCAGCAGGTAACGGTGCACTTCAAAGCTCACTCCATTTTGGTGCATCAGCCAACTGTAAAAGGCTTGCATCTTCTCTAAGTGTACAGAAACAGGGAATGTGGCTGTCTGCTGTGCCCTCTGCAGTTCCAGAGCCCTGACGGAGAGGACTTCCCAAAGTCTCTGGGAAGCATATGTGGGCTGCAGCCTGAGATCGCACAACTGCTGTACACCTCCTTTCAGCCGCCTGGCCAGCTGTGGGAGCAGGAACTCTGATCATCAGTCAGAACAGCTTAATAACATGAAGGACAGCAGGGCCCAAGTAATCCAAGTAGGAGCAGGGAGCACAGCATCCATCTGAGCTGTGACACTGACCTTCCTGGGAAACCTCACACCTTGCAGTGCCCTTCTTGGTGACTAAAGCAAGAAATCCTGGTATTTCATTCTCGGGTTGGTATCATAGAATGGTTACGGTTGGAAGGGAACTCAAGGATCATCCTGTTCCAACCTCCTGTCATAGGCAGGGACACCTCCCACTAGAACAGGTCGCTCAAGGCCTCGTCCGGCCTGGTCTTGAACAGCTCCAGGGAGGTTGTGGAGCACAGAAGCACCGAATGTGATCTTTGATTGGGTGCTTCTGTGCTCCCCAACCTCCCTGGGCAACCTGTGCCAGTGTCTCACCACCCTCACTCCAAAGAACCCTTTCCTAACATCCAGTTTCAATCTCCCCTCTGCCACTTTAAACCCATTCCTCCTCATCCTGTCATTCCCAGACCTTATCAATAGTCCCTCCCCAGCCTTCCTCTAGCCCCCATCAGATACTAGAAGACCACTCCAAGGTCTCCTCAAAGCCTTCTCTTCTCCAGGCTGCACAGCCCCAACTCTCTCAGCCTGTCCTCAGAGCAGAGCTGCTGCTGCTGCCCTCTGAGCATCTTGGTGGCCTCCTCTGGACTGGCTCAAACAGTTCCATGTCCTGCTTGTGCTGGGGGCTCCAGAACTGCACACAGGACTGCAGGTGGGGTCTGAGGAGAGCAGAGCAAAGGGGCAGAATCCCCTCCCTTGCCCTGCTGCCCACACCGCTCTTGCTGCAGCCCAGCACAGGGTTGCTGTCTGGGCTGCACTCACACTGCAGGCTCATGGTCAGCTTTTCCTCAGCCCAGACCCCCAGGTCCTGTTCCTCAGGGCTGCTCTCAGCCATTCTGCACCCAGCCTGGAGTTGTGCTTTGGACTGCACCCACCCAGGTGCAGGACCTTACACTCGGCCTTGTTGAATGCCATGAGGTTGGCCTGGGCACACCTCCGCAGCCTGTCCAGCTCCCTCTGGATGGATCCCTGCCCTCTAGCAAGTCAACTGCGCCACACAGCTTGGTGCCATCTGCAGACTTGCTGGGGGTGCACTGATTCCTCTGTCCATATCACTGACAGAGATGTTACACAGCACTGGTGCCAGCACTGACCCCTGAGGGATGCCACTTGTTCTTATTCTTGTTTTCATCTTCTAACCAACTGAAAGCTCTTGTGGCTGAACCACAACCTGTTTGACTTTCCCTTTATTGTCCATGGACACAGGCAACACAGCTAACACTGGCACATGGAGTCATCTGAGCTTACGTTCATTCATTGAAGAGGCAAACCCCAGCTGTCTGTGCTTCAAAAGAAACATGTCCTGGGCTTCTTTGCAGAATCCCAGAGGCCACATAGCAAAGAGGAAGAATAGTGAATGGAGGAGGGGGAGGGGGAAGTACCCACAAGAAAAGTTAGATGTTTCCCACACAGCTGCAGGACTTCTTTGGAGCTTTCCACAACCAAAGCCAAATTCTACACTCAGTCACATCTGCAATATCTGACTGACTCCTGGAGACCTGTGGGTGCAAGGGAGTGAAGACCAGCACTCTGAGTTTAATCACTGGAAAAACAAGAGAAAGGCAGGTCTTAAAACAAAAACAGCAGAACAGCACCCACACACTAAAAAAAAAAGCATAGAATAAACCAGGCTAGAAGAGACCTCCAACTTCATACAGCCCAACCTAGCACCCAGCCCTAGACAATCAACCAGACCATAGCACTAAGTGCCTCATCCTAGGTTTGCTTCAAAACCTCCAGGGACAGTGACTCCACCACCTCCCTGGGCAGCCCATTCCAATGCCAATCACTCTCTCTGACAACAACTGCCTCCTAACATCCAACCTACACCTCCCCTGGCACAACTTCAGACTGTGTCCCCTTGTTCTGTTGCTGCTTGCCTGGCAGAAGACACCAACCCCAGCTGGCTACAGCCTCCCTTCAGGTAGTTGTAGACAGCAATGAGGTCTGCCCTGAGCCTCCTCTTCTGCAGGCTGCACACCCCCAGCTCCCTCAGCCTCTCCTCACAGGGCTGTGCTCCAGGCCTCCCACCAGCTTTCTTGTCCTTCTCTGGACATCTTTCAGTATCTCAACATCTCTCCTCAAAAGCCACATTCTTCTAAACCTTCCTAACACAAACCCATGAGAAACCTATTAACAAATCTCCAGGCCCCAATCTGACTTCCTCCACACAAAAATATAATGGGCACTAAAATGCAATTTAGAATGGCCCTAAGAGTTGAGTCACCTGGGGTGAGATTCGAACTGCACCAAGAGACAAAAAGAATTTTCCAAGTGACTTTGGAGTGATCAGGATTTCATTCCTTGTATGCTTCAGAGATTTTATTTAGTGTATAAAAATCAAAACCTATGCTTTGCTGAGTTCATTCTCAGAGGCACTAAGATGCTGGAATTAGACCAATTTTCAAGTTGTTAACGTGGGAGGGAACCTTTGCAACGCGATTTTAAGGCGAACAGGCAGGCTCCTGGTTAAAGGGTCTTTATTTGGCAACAGCAGACTGTGGCATGATTTGCCTTTCCTCATGCTCCTCTTGTAACTGTTATTTATTGCCATCACAGGGACGTGTGCTATAATTGGCTTCTGGCAGAGATGGGTGGAAAGAGAAAAAGCTTTCCAATCTGATTCAAAATAGGGTTTACTTTGTAAAACACACATGCAAAGAGTGCAGGATTACCTCTCTGCTCCTCAGCAGTTACTCAAGACCACTTAGACATTTCAGCCAGGCAGAATTCAAACATGCAATTTCTAGAGTGATTTTGATAAGGTCTCTGTGTACTCTGGGGTTGAGGTAATTATTTTGTCCATGTTTCCATGTTTATCAGACAGAATCCTAGAATCAGCCAGCTTGGAAGAGACCTCCAAGCTCATCCAGTCCAACCTAGCACCCAGCCCTAGACAATCAACCAGCCCATGGCACTAAGTGCCCCAGCCAGGCTTTGCTTGAACACCTCCAGGAATGGCAACTCCACCACCTCCCTGGGCAGCCCATTCCAATGCCAATCACTCTCTCTGACAACAACTTCCTCCTGACATCCAGCCTAGACCTCCCCTGGAACAGCTTGAGACTGTGTCCCCTTGTTCTGTTGCTGCTTGCCTGGCAGAAGAGACCAACCCCTCCTGGCTACAGCCTCCCTTCAGGTAGTTGTAGACAGCAATGAGGTCTGCCCTGAGCCTCCTCTTCTGCAGGCTGCACACCCCCAGCTCCCTCAGCCTCTCCTCACAGGGTTGTGCTCCAGGCCCCTCCCCAGCCTTGGTGCCCTTCTCTGGGCACATTCAAGCACCTCAACAGCTTTCTTAAATTGAGGGGCCCATAATAGAACACAGCACTCAGAGTATGGTCTAACCAGTGCTGAGCACAGGGGCAGAAGGACTGCCCTTGTCCTGCTGGCCACACTGCTCCTGAGCCGGGCCAGGATGCCATTGGCTCTGCTGCCCACCTGTTTTCCACCACTGGATTTTGGCTACGTAAATAGTATTTCCCTTCAAGAGACACACTTTGAGCGCAGCTCTTGCCTCTCCAAGAGTCACAAGTCAAATGAATGTGGCACTTCATAGTCAGAGTTAACAGCTGAAAATCAGGGATGTTGATCAGGGGTTCTGCTTGTGTCTGTTCAGAGGGATTGTGCTGGTTTGAGGCTAACTGGAATATTTAGTGAGAGAAATTAGATTATATTTTGTGAAAAGGAAACAATGCTGATGTCTGTTTCACTCAGTTTTGCTGAGATGTATAAAAACAAGGACACAAGAATAGATAAGACAGTTTCTATCTGTCGGAGTCAGTGCCTATTTTTACTCCCTGGTCTTCTGCTGCTCTGCTTGGATCTGTGTAACCCAACTAATCTTTCTGCTTCTAACCCCCCGGCCTATGCTTGCAGCTCACCTTGCACATAAGGCAGACTCCAGGATAAGATAGAGGGCTGGAAAGAAGGTAAAAGGGTGGTTGGGAGCCCCTCCTGGGGACTCTGGTTTCTGGGAGGGCTGTTTGTGTTTCTGTATTACTTTTTAACTTGTATATTTCTGTATAGAGCTGTAAATATTGTGTTAGGCTGTAAACATAGCTTCATTCCTTAACTACCAGCTGGCTGACTCTAGACTGGGTCAATTTCCTAAGTGTGGGGAGGCAGGTAACTCCCAAACCATCTCAGGGGTTACTGAATGAAATAAAACACAAGAGATGCATTAAAAAGCTTAATGGTATAACAGAATCACAAATACACAATCATAAGCTGCAAAAGACCCTCAAGTCCAACCATTCTCTAACTCTACCAAGGCTGGTGCTAAACCTCAGCACTCCATGTGGCCCTCAGCACCACATCTCCGCCTTGCTGAAACACCTTCAGAGGTGGGGGATTCAATCACTTCCCCAGGAGCCTGATGATCTCCAGAGGTCACCTCCAAGCCCTACCATTCTGTGATTCTATGATCCCGTGAAGAGCAGCTTTGTCAACAGACAGAGCTGATACACAATTAATTAATTACTGAGCCAAAAGAAACTGTATTCATTTTTATTATTATTACTTTTAACTAACTCCCTCTGTTCAGTAAATCTTCCACAGTTGAAAACCTTCTTCAGTCCCTCCCAATGTAAATGGCCAAGCTGAGAACCATCAGCACATTCACATCCTCTTCAGCCAAGTACACACTGTTTGTACTTCAGGCTAATCAGAACAAGACTTAGACAAGGGAACAAGGAAGGAAAACATAAGGAAGAATCAAACTGTGCAAAATAGAAAGCTGGCAGCATTTAACTGAAGCAGTTAGCTTCATTCTTTTCCCTTTCTATAAAGCTAAAGCTGCCAGCACAAGCTAGTTCAGAGTTTATCAGTCAATTAACAAATGACACAAAAATCATAGAAAACTGTCCTGAGCTCTACAGCACTTAGCCATGGCCACCAACTCATGTCTATTCTGCAAGAATCTGTCTTCAACATCTACATTCTCCTTACCTGCTCCTCACTGCCAAACCTCCTCTACTTGCTAAAGGATCCCTTCTTAATGTTGCAGACCAACTCAGCTGCCCTAGTTTAATGTCTAAGTGCAAGGCTGTATTGTTAGCAGGTGGGCTTGGCACGGGGGAGGGAAATGAGCAATGCATGCACTGCCTCTAGCAGAGCTTCAGAGGAGGGATGTGTTCATCTTCTGATTAGTGACAAGTAATGGATGGGTAGAGCCATCTTAAAATAAGGCAATTAAATTCAGAAGATGCTTGTTTGTGGCTCTCTTTGTACTCTTTTACTTCAAAGCAATCCAGGAGCAGATTCCGTTCACCAATGCCTCCTACAGAAAACCCAAGAGAATACCACAAACTTGCAGAAATGTTCCACTCTCTGTACAAAGATATTTTGAGCCTTATTTGAAGAGTTTAGTACCAGCTTGCTTTTATTGAGTGGCTGAAAACATCTGACTCAGCTATCTTGAAAGCAAAAACCCCATTTTTTCTTTCTTTAAAGCTGTCCCAGTACTGCTGCTGAGAGTTTCATCTGCGCCTCAGGGATGTTACACACAAAGAGCGGTTTAGTTGTCTGGGTTTTTTAATTGATAGCTTTAATTCCTCTGGCAGTTTGTCAGTACACAGAGGAGATCCCCTCTCAGACTTCTCAAGCCTAAACAGCCAGATGGGGTTGGTTTCTTTTGCCAGGCACCTAGTAACAGAACAAGGGGACACAGTCTGAAGTTGTGGCAGGGGAGGTCTAGGCTGGATGTTAGGAGGAAGTTGTTGGCAGAGAGAGTGATTGGCATTGGAATGGGCTGCCCAGGGAGGTGGTGGAGTTGCTGTCCCTGGAGGTGTTCAAGAACAGCCTGGATGGGGCACTTAGTGCCATGGTCTGGTTGTCTAGGGCTGGGTGCTAGGTTGGACTGGATGAGCTTGGAGGTCTCCTCCAAGCTGGCTCATTCTAAGATTCTGTGAACACGTCTGGGCTTTAGTGTATTCATAACACACTGTCCTACAGAACTGCAGAGCTTCCAACATGCAGAAGAGAACTTTAATTTCCCACCACCTTAAACATGACCTGGTGAAGTCTTGGTGTCATTCCATTTACTTATGGATTAGAAAAGATGAGTTTTACACTAATGCAAAAGGGGGAAACGTTTTCCCAGATGTTCTCCTCTAGGAAAGCATGATGCAAAGTACAAACTCACCAGTCCAAAGAGTACTTAAACTTATATTTGCATGCATTTAGTGGTTGTATTCCTTAAGCTGGTCTTCAAGGCCAGGTTGGATGAGGTCCTGAGCAACCTGTTCTAGTGGGAGGTGTCCCTGCCTATGGTGGAGGGTTGGAACTGGATGTAGATGAAACTGGATGGAACCTAAACCATTCTATTCTATAATAGCTACTTCCTGAGCAGTTAAATTGAATAGCATATCAAATCAATTAAGAGTTGATGAAAGTTTGTGACTAGGATAAGGAGTAGTTAAAAGTTTGAAAGCTGAGCTATAGTGGTTCTTGTTCCCTAAAATGCATTACTTTTATTTAATTACTTACTAGAGTTTTGGTTTGGGCTGCATTATCACAGAAAGCCAAGACCAGTATTTGCCTTACTCTGCCCAGGAATCACAGAGGTCTCCAGTTTCAATTTCTTTATCTGTACAAACAGAATAGTCTTGTGTTGCAGCTTGACATAAAGGACATGTTGAAGGACTTTTTTCTGGATGTTACTGATGTTCTTGATGCACTGCATTTTAACAGGTCAGAATACAATGGCATAAAACGAAAACGTAACTCTTAGGAAACATCAGACAGGAAAGAGAGACTGGCAAAAAAACCTCTCTCTTGTCCATTCTCATTTCACAGACTGAAAAACCTGGACAACATAAATACTACAGATGGAGGATTAATATGCCTGTATGTGATTGAATATATATTGGATGTGATTATTCATTCATCTGTCCATGGCTGCCCTTTATCTGAGAGGGCACAGGTTAATTCACAGTGGCTCAACACATGGAAGGCAGCTCAATTTCCAGTTATTTTACATGCACCAGTCTGTGCCCAAGTGAACAAGAA
This sequence comes from Tricholaema leucomelas, assembly GCA_013400475.1. NCBI lineage: Eukaryota > Metazoa > Chordata > Aves > Piciformes > Lybiidae > Tricholaema lacrymosa > Tricholaema leucomelas. Next base: position 162,999 of record WAAF01006443.1, on the reverse strand, counting down.
GGCGAACAGCATCCTGGCCTGGATCAGCAGTGGTGTGGTGTGACCAGCAGGACCAGGGAAGTGATTGTGCCCTGGAACTCAGCACTGGTGAGAGCATACCTTGAATACTGGGGTCAGCTTTGGGGCTCTTGCTACAAGAGGGACACTGAAAAGGGCAATGAAGCTGGTGAAGGGTCCGGAGAACAGTGCTGGGGAGGAGTAGCTGCAGGAACTGGAGTTTGGTCTGGAGAAAAGGAGGCTGAGGAGAGACCTTGTTGCTCTTTACAACTCCCTGGAAGGAGGTTGGAGAGAGGTGAATGTCAGTCTCTTATTCCTGGTAATGAGTGACGAGACAAGAGGAAATGTCCTCAAGTTGTAGCAGGGGAGGTGCAGGTTAGACATTAGAAGAAACTTGACTGAAAGGATCCTCAAACACTGGCACAGGCTCCTCTGGGAGGTGGCTGAGTCTTCATCCCTGGAGGTGTTTCAAAGAGGCAGAGATGTGGTTTAGCACCAGCCTTGGAAGAGTTAGAGAATGGTTGGACTTCATAATCTTATAGGTCTTTTCCAAGCAAAACAATTCTGTGATCCTATGCATCACTGATGGTGAGGTAATATGTGGACTAGCATATGCTAATCATCAGGCAGTAACATAAGATGAGGATTTTACTGTGTCAAAAGTAAATGTGCAAGCAGCTGGTGTGGACCTCACTTTAGTTAGGCTAACAGCAAGTGAAGTAACTTTGAGACATTAGCAATAAGCGAGATGAGTCAGGGTTTGCCATGAAAAACAGCCTCACTGTGGAGCAGCCAATAGAAATAACTGTGAGCTTGCTTAGATTAAGATAAGAGGACATTCTCATATCTCACTGGTTTATCTAGATAATTTTATTAGTGCCTAAAGATAATCAAAGCAGCATCTGGCAGCAGGGCAGCATTCCTCTATCATGGAGTGAGCACTCTGCAGAGGCTCCATGTGCAGAGGCAGACTGCAGCTCACTCCTGCGAGCTAACCTAAGCTATGAAAGATTTTCTAATCTAATGTAGCCTCTCCCCCTTGCTGTTCTTCAAACCAAAGCTTCATTTGTCCTTACAACTCTTCTCCTTTCTTCCATTAAGCACTCAGTGTGTCATTTCCCTCACTGCACCACTATGTATCAGGCATCTTCTGTGACACAGATCCAATATCACTACTATTTGTGGATCCATTTTGACTGCATATTTGAGGGTTTAAGTAAAAATATTCTTATCTAGCATCATCAAAGCCTGGTCATTTTGCAGCAGGTTCATTGCACTTCCACAGCTCGTAGCTGCTTTTAGAACTGACTGGGGACTGGTTCAGAGTGACAGCAGCTGAAGGTCCCCAAATACTCCCTACAGCCAATTGCTTTGCTCTCTTGGCCTCAGAAGAGGAGAACAAACCCTCCCCACACCATTTCTTTATGAAACTAACATTTGAAAACTATACACTTTGCTAAATATCAGGCTATGAGAATTGGGGCTCTGCAGCCTGGAGAAGAGAAGGCTTTGAGGAGACATTGGAGTGGCCTTCCAGTATCTGAAGAGGGCTACAGGAAGGCTGGGGAGGGACTACTGACAAGGTCTTGTAATGACAGGACAAGGGGTAATGGGTTTAAACTGGCAGAGGGGAGATTCACACTGGATGTTAGGAATGGGTTCTTTGCAGCAGGGGTGGTGAGACAGTGGAACAGGTTGCCCAGGGAGGTTGTAGAGCAGAGAAGCACCGAATGTGATCTCTGACCACATTTGGTGCTTCTGTGCTCCACAACCTCCCTGGAGGTGTTCAGGACCAGGCTGGATGAGGCCTTGAGCGACCTGTTCTAGTGGGAGGTGTCCCAGCCTATGGCAGGAGGTTGGAACTGGCTGATCCTTGAGGTCCCTACCAACCTAAACCATTCTGTGATTCTATGTTCCTTCAGAGATCTCATCAGAAGACACAAAACACATCATTTAACTGAGATGACTGTCTAGAAGGAATGAAGCCTTGGTGTGCCAGTCACTCCAGATGCTGTTTTTTCCTGTTCAAGGCACCCAACATTTCATGGACTCCTATCATGAAGGGATTTTGAACATGATTTCAGTGCAAGCTGCTCCCTTTGATACAGAGTTACTTTTTCTATCATGAGAAAAGATTGTTAGCTGTAAGAGAAACTCCCTTTTTTGTATGTGTGCAAGCTTTTGGTACCACTACCTTTGCAGAAGAACAGCATTAGCAAACAGGAATGCCAGAAAATGCTACACTTGTATTAGTTTCTAAATCCACCTCTTTTTTTTCAGTCTTGAAAAGCAAAACGAAGTAGCAAGGACCATGGAAATTTTGCCCCAGTACGTGTCCCTGTTTATGGATCCAGCATTTTTGCAACTCTTACACACCGACTTTTGCTGATTGTCTTGGAAACCGAATGCTGACTAAACCTGGGAGCAATGCAAAGCAAACGCTGTCTATTTCACCGTGAGATGTGTTTCCCTGCCCTGCTGTGGGCCCCTCTGCTGTGCGGTGGATCAGAAGCACAAGCTGAGAGCCCCCAGTGCAGTGGATCCCCAAAGTCATTGCTGCTCGGATGAGTCCAGCAAAGAAGCAGAACTCCATTTCGGCGAGGAAAGGGTTAAAGAGCTGAGTGTTCCCCCGTGCCCGGGAGGCAGCCTTTGTGTTTAGCATTGGCAGGGGCTCGGTTTAGGCTGAGGTTTGTTTTAATTGGGGGAGGGGGGCAGCAAAGAGAGGACGCTCCGACTTATTCAGTCCATCTCTCTTCCAGTCGTTCCGCGGAGGTGGAGATTTCCCAATCCCACCCAGTCAGGCGCAGGCAGGAGGATCTGGGAAGACTATCCCAGGAAAAGGCACTCGGGAGGGAATTTTCAGCGGCGGCAGCGGAGCATGAGCGGGAGCCCGAGCGGTGAGTGCGTAGTGCCCGGGGCCGCAGTCGGCACAGCCCGGCCCGGGGCCGGGGCCGGGGCCGCGGCCGCCGCCGCTGGGGAACGCTCCAGGGAGCGAGGAGGAGACGAGGGAGGACCTCTGTGTGCCCGTGTGTGAGTGGGAGCGGGGGAGGAGAAGGGCCAGGCACGGGGCAGCGCGGCACGGCTGCTGTTAGCTGAAGTTGAACGCCGTATGCACGCTGCCGGCTGCTCTATAGGCTGCGCTCGGCGCGCAGCGCTTCTTTCGCCTGCTGGCTTCGTTCCGAGAGCGCTACAAGCAGAAAATGCTTGCTTTTGTGCCGCAGCAAGAGCTAGAAGGCAGTGACCCCAGCAGAGACCAGGAGACAGCCGGGAGGAACTCGTGGCTCCCTTTCTTCCAGTGCTTTCGTGCTCCGGTTGGGTTGGGTTGCTCCAGGTTAGATCTCCGCTGCTTTGGGGGCATATTAATCCCTTTAAACGTTTAAGCTCGTCTTTAATGGTCGACGATCCTGCTTAGCAGGGAATTTGGACTAGATCATCTTCAGAGGTCCCTTCCAACCGCTGCCATGCTGGGATTCTGGGATGCCGTGGTTCCGTGACTCTCCGATACTTGGAACAATTTCATTTCCAATAGTCTAGAATCATAGAATCGTTTCAGTTGGAAAAGACCTCTAAGACAATCGAGTCCAATTGTCAACCTAACACCACCATATCCACTAAACCAGGCTCTGAAATGTGGTGTCTTCCTGTGATTCTCGGCATGGGAATTTCTCTGCTTTGATGCCCCAGGCAAGTTAGTTACGTGCTCGTCATCTGTGGCTAATTATGCAGTGCTGTTGGAGCAGGGAGCACTGCATGTGGCCACCAGATCAGCACAACCTCAGACGTGAAGGAGAACGCTCGATAGTATTAGGACAAAAAAGCCACCACTGATATCAGTACGCGGCAGCCTGTATATTCTGTCTTATCTTCTGCGAGGAAATGGCCTCAAGTTGCCCCGAGGAAGGTTTAGGTTGGATATTAGAAGAAACTTCTTTCCTGAAAGGGTTCTCGAACACTGGAACAGGCTCCCTAGGGAGGTGGCTGACTCCCCATCGCTGGAGGTGTCTCAGATACGCCCCTCGAGGGAACATGGTTTAGCATCGGCCTTGGCAAAGTTGGAGAATGGTTGGATTCCGTGACCTTAAAAGGTCTTTTCCAACCAAAACAATTCTGTGAGTCCATGAAAAATCAATTGAAGATAGGCACGGAGGGAAGAAGGAGAGTCAGCAATCCCTAAGAAATATCCTTAGAAATTTCTATGTTAACATTTTCCAAGCTTTCTGTCTTACAGAAAGGTTTCTTTCAGAAGAAGGAAGAGGTGAAAATTGGCACTTTTGTTCTTACCTTGCATGCTGGCTGCACAATTGTCATGCTACCATCATGTTCATATGAGACAAATATCTGCATGTTATCACATTGTCATCTGAAAATATCATTAAGTCAGAAGGATGCTACTATATAGCCACTGAAGCACAGGGCTGTGACTTCTCTTCATAGCAGCTTCATATTTACTCGGGCAACTATGAGCCTGGGAAAGTCATTTCAATCATTGCTGATGCAGTTTTCCCATTCATAAATTGGAGAACCACAGCCACAGTCAATAGTAAAAGCATTAAAAAATGCCTGAAAAGAGCAAACCAGTCAAAGAGGTCTGTTTGTGATATGATTTAGAAACCTACAGTGGAAGCACTTGGACCTTGCTAACTTGCTAAGTGCCCTGATATAGCAGCGTAAGCAGACAAGGGAGGTTATTCTGCCTCTGTGCTCAGCACTGCTCTGACCACACCTTGAGCACTGTGTCCAGTTCTGGGCTCCTCAATTCAAGAGAGATGTTGAGGTACTGGAAGGTGTCCAGAGGAGGGCGACAAAGCTGGTGAGGGACCTGGAGCACAGCCCTGTGAGGAGAGGCTGAGGGAGCTGGGGGTGTGCAGCCTGCAGAAGAGGAGGCTCAGGGCAGAGCTCATTGCTGTCTGCAACTACCTGAAGGGAGGCTGTAGCCAAGTGGGGTTGGTCTCTTCTGACAGGCACCCAGCAACAGAAGAAGGGGACACAGTCTGAAGTTGTGCCAGGGGAAGGGAGGTGTAGGTTGGATGTCAGGAGGAAGCTGTTGGCAGAGAGAGTGATTGGCATTGGAATGGGCTGCCCAGGGAGGTGGTGGAGTCACTGTCCCTGGAGGTGCTGAAGCAAAGCCTGGATGGGGCACTTAGTGCCATGGTCTGGTAGATTGTCTAGGGCTGGGTGCTAGGTTGGACTGGATGATCTGGGAGGTCTCTTCCAACCTGGTTGGTTCTATGATTCTATGATAAGGAGGAGTGACCATGGATTGTGTTGAACTTGTAGAGCAGTTGCATGGCTGGTCACATCTTCATCAAATAAACCCAGATGAAAGGCTGTGAATGTGGATCCCTGCTCTGAGGGACAGCACTCCATATGCCAGGCAGGAACGACTTAGTTTAGCCTTGCATTGGCTGCTGAATATAGGTACACACACACACTTCCACAGACCACACGCAATAGAGGAGGGTAATTGTAGTAAATATTTATCCTGCAGCTGCCTCCAGAAGTAGCATCAGTAAATCACCTCTGACATTCTTCCTCTGCTAAACTTCTTGCTACAAACTCGGATTTAGCAGCCCCAAAGGGAATGAAATTAAGATTCATTTCTTTAAAAGGATCTGAGTCCCTAGAAATCAGAAAGTCATAAATAGTTTACTTTCTGCTCTTCCTTTGGCAAGGCTGCATGGCTTTGTCTTGCTTTGCAAGTAGGAGCTGTGTAAAAAAAAGTCTGAATCTTCAATTAAACTGAGACTTCTTGCTTTCACTGGAGGTGTAGTGTCTATGCCCCCTGGGGCAGGGAGCCAGCTCTGGCTTCCCCACATGTATCATAGAATCATAGAATCATAGAATAGTTTAGGTTGGAAGGGACCTAAAAGCTCAGCCAGTTCTAACCCCCTGCAATAGGTAAGGACACCTCCCACTAGAACAGGTCACTCAAGGCCTCATGCAACCTAGCCTTGAACACCTCCAGGGAAGCTGTGGAGCACAGAATCACCCTGTTAGTTTGTTGTATGAAGGGATACGTTGGATGAAGCTCTTTGCTCAAGTAGTCTTACAAGAGAAATGTGCCAAGAAAGAGGCTGTGGAGAACCTGAATGGTACATCAGCCAATATCAAAAGCTGTTCTTTTTCATTTGAATAAGTAAGGGAAGAGCACTGCATTAATAATGAAAGGTACTACCTTTGTTACTTTTCTGAGTATTTGTGATGTGTTGCAGCAATGAGGGTTTACATCACTTTTCTAACTGCCTGGATTTCAAATGAAGACCGAGAGCACATCTAATTTTGAGTCTGATCCAAAGTCCCCAGATCTTCAGAGGAAGACTTATAGTCTCTGGTTAGACCTCTGGCCAGGAAAAGCCCTTCAAACTTTATGTGTCATTCCTGAATGTCATTGAAACTCACGTTCAGTACTTAGCCATGGTGAAGACAATGACACAGATTTCAGCTCTTTAAAAGAGAAAGAAGAAACCTTGGGTTAGTATCGTAAGCAACAACTCATGACTTTTACAGCTAGGAAAGGAAGTGTCGTACAGCATTCTGTTCTCTAGGTACAGAATGTCGGTAGAGAACTGTGTACAGTTCTGGAGCCCCCAACACAAGCAGGACATGAAACTGTTGGAGACAGTCCAGAAGAGGCCACCAAGATGCTCAGAGGGCTGCAGCAGCTCTGCTGTGAGGACAGGCTGAGTTGGGGCTTTGCAGCCTGAAGAAGAGAAGGCTTCCAGGAGACCTTATAGTGGCCTTCCAGTATCTGAAGGGGATCTACAGGAAGTCTGGGGAGGGACTATTGACAAGGTCTTGTAATGACAGGATGAGGAGGAATGGGTTTAAAGTGGCAGAGGGGAGATAGAAACTAGATGTTAGGGAAGGGTTCATAGCAGTGGGGGTGGTGAGACACTGGCACAGGTTGCCCAGGAGGTTGTGGAGCAAAGAAGCACCGAATGGGATCTTTGATACTATTCAGTGCTTCTGTGCTCCACAACCTCCCTGGAGGTGTTCAAGGCCAGGTTGGATGAGGCCTTGAATGACCTGTTCTAGTGGGAGGTGTCCCTGCCTATGGCAGGAGGTTGGATCTGGATGAGCTTTGAGGTTCCTCCCAACCTAAACCATTCTATGATTGTATGATTCTATGTATTAGTGTGCCTGGTGTGTTGATTTCTTTCTTCTCTTTGCTTGTTGCTTCTCTCTGCAGGTGAAGAAGTGAGAAGCATCTCCCTGAGATACTGACAATCCCTCCCCATCTCATAGAGTTTGCTCTTTTGGGACTGGAGGATGGAAGCCTCATGCCTAAGAGTTTCCTTGCTGCTGCTGCTTCCAGGATTTGTCCTCAGCGACAGCTCTGACAGATACACTGTCAATCGGAGTGACCTGGGGAGCCACCTGTCCACTTTCTCCGGGATGGAATCCAGCATACTGCTCACCACCAGACAGCCCCTGGTGTCCAACCAGACTGTCAGGTGCTCCCAGCAGACTAAGATTGCAGAAACTTTTAAGTACATCAACACGGTGGTGTCTTGTGCTATTTTCATCGTCGGAATGGTTGGGAATGCAACTCTGCTGAGGATCATTTACCAGAACAAGTGCATGAGGAATGGCCCCAATGCACTGATAGCCAGCCTGGCACTGGGAGACCTTATCTACATTGTCATTGACATTCCTATCATGGTCTACAAGGTAGGATGCAACAGCTACATACTCAAAGCACACTGTCGGCTCTCTGTGGTTACTCCTTGGTCTGTGCACGCTCCATGTGAGAAAAAGCACAACTCTCCTGTGCTGTGCAACAAACCCCTTGCTCTCAGCTCTCACCTCCACAAAGAAAAGCTGTAACTCCTTCCAGAGATGATGTCCTTAGCTCTTAACCAGAGAGCTAAATGTCTTGGGCATTTCACAGAACTCTTCATTTATTACAGCTCCTACAACTAGCCAAAGAATTTCTGAGGGGTGACTTGTAGGAAGGTGCCCAGAGAAGTGCAACAAAGCTGCTGAAGGGCCTGCTGCACAGCCTTGTGAGGAGAGGCTGAGGGAGCTGGGAGTGTGCAGCCTGCAGAAGAGGAGGCTCAGGGCAGACCTCATCGCTGTCTACAGATACCTGAAGGGAGGCTGTAGCCAGGTGGGGTTTGGCTCTGCTGCTAGGCAAGCAGCAACAGAACAAGGGGACACAGTCTGAAGTTGTGCCAAGGAAGGTCTAGGCTGGATGTCAGAGGAGGAAGTTGTTGGCAGAGAGAGTGATTGGCACTGGAATGGGCTGCCCAGGGAGGTGGTGGAGTCGCCGTGCCTGGAGGTGTTGAAGCAAAGCCTGGCTGGGGCACTTAGTGCCATGGGCTGGTTGATTGTCTAGGGCTGGGTGCTAGGTTGGGCTGGATGAGCTTGAGAGTGTCTTCCAACCCGCTTGATTCTGTGATGCTGTGTGGTGCTGAGGGACATGGTTTAGCATGAGCCTTGATAGAGGCAGAGAATGGTTGGACTGGACGATCTTAAAGGTCTTTTACAACTAAAATAGTTCTATGATTCCATGTCTCTACATATAAGAAACCCAGAGGTAGCACAGGATTTGTTTGCCGAGTCCTGAAGGCAGGAGTTACGCAAAATGGAGCAGGGAAGTCCATCAGGAATCTGTCTTCTCTGTTTACAGACTACAGCTCCCTTGCAGGAAGTGTTTCATGTGCATGCCAAGGTAGGGGATGAGGAAGAGACTTTATAGTCTAGCTCTTAGTTCAAGCTCTGCTCTGCTGTGATGCCTGTCATTAATCTGGGGGTGTGGGACATACGTCCCTTCAGTGCACAGGCAGCTCCTCCCTCACCTTCATTTCACATCCTATGCCAGCCATTCTGCTCAGGGGATTTGTAACACTGCACAGCACCTATGGACTCTGGCTCTAACAGACTATTTTGGGATGTTTGCTTTTGTTATTTTTCCATCAGCTGAACTGTACAGATAAGAAAGGGTTGTTTGCAGTGTGCATATCTAGGGTTTACCAGTTCTGCAGTAATTCTGAGCAATCCTGCCACTCTGCCTAGCAATACACAAACAACAACACAGCTGGAAGAATAACAAAAGCAGTATTTTGCTCAGGGATCCAGAAAATCCTTTACAGCAAATCACCTCTCACATAAGCACACCTTGCAGCTCATTTCCCTGAAGAAGAGCAGCACAGCATGAGGAGCAGTCTACTTAAAAGGATGGGAAGCCAGCCAGCACCACAGAGCAACCAAAGAAAAGGAACTAATCCTGCTTTGTAAACAGCAGACATAGCAGAGGGGAGATGTCTGGAGTTGCTAGGCATGCTTCACCCCTTACCAGACTTCTGTGATAAAGGGAAACATTTTCACAGGAAGGGAAAACAGGGTTTGCTTTTTAAGCAATTAGTTGAGACAGAATGTGCAGGACATTTGTTTTCCTACCTTCCAGGATTCCTTAGAGTATAATCTATTTTCTCTTATGTAAGGACTATGCAGTTTCTTCCCATAGCTGCCCAAGCAGGAGAAAAAGGCATTCCTGATGTCCTGAGAAGGGCAACGAAGCTGCTGAGGGGCCTGGAGCACAGCCCTGTGAGGAGAGGCTGAGGGAGCTGGGGGTGTGCAGCCTGCAGAAGAGGAGGCTTAGGGCAGAGCTCATTGCTGTCTGCAACTACCTGAAGGGAGGCTGTAGCCAAGTGGGGTTGGTCTCTTCTGCCAGGCAAGCAGCAACAGAACAAGGAGACACAGTCTCAAGTTGTGGCAGGGGAGGTCTAGGCTGGATGTTAGGAGGAAGTTGTTGTCAGAGAGAGTGATTGGCACTGGAATAGGCTGCCCAGGGAGGTGGTGGAGTCGCTGTGCCTGGAGGTGTCAAAGCAAAGCCTGGATGGGGCACAGTGCCATGATCTGGTTGATTGTCTGGGGCTGGGTGCTAGGTTGGGCTGAATGAGCTTGGAGGTCTCTTCCAACCTGCTTGATTCTATGATTCTATGATATTGTGACTGTAGTAGTTTATTTCTGTTTGCATCAGAAAAAGCAGCAGAAAAACAGAGCTTTACTGAGACAGCTCAACATCTCCTAGAGGAAATTAGTCTTAAAATCCAAAAGGAAAAAGAACAAATCTGAAAGCACTGATCTGACAAAACCAGAGGAATTTCTCTTGTCTTTCTTCTTGGGCTATGACACAAGGAAAGGAAGTCAGCCTGGAGTATACTGGCTTTATAAATTGTGCTCTATAGTTAGGAGGTGCTGACCACTTGTACAAACAGGCACTGTCTGTAGAAGCAGGAATCTGATGGTTTGGTCCTTTCCTCCAGTGCTGCACAAGTGTAAGAGGAGTCAGGAATAAAGAAAGTGTTTCTGTTTGTCCTGCTGAAGGCAGGGCAGAAACTCTGCCAGAGTTGTGCCAGAGTTCTTCCATCAGTATCACTGAACACTTAAATGCCATGAAAGGCAGGAGAGAATCCTGGATGGGTGGCAGGCACTGTATGAAACACACATCCGTTTCTGGGAAACACATCTCGTGTGTCCACACAGCAATGGTGCCAAGTGGGTACAAGACAAAGGAGGCTCTAAGGCATTAGGATAAGATCAAAGCACGAAAGCAGAGGTATGAAACCTTTGCTTTCATCCTCAGCATCATGTGCAGAGAGAGGAGAGGACCTCCTGACATGTAGCTGTTCAACTGAAGCAGTTTTTACAGAGCAGTTCAGATCTGGTTCATATCCAGCACCTAACCTATTTCATCTATTTTGGGCAGAGCTCCAGGGACATCATCTGCCTGTAAACAGACAGCATCAGTTTAGGATTAGATAAGCACTGAGGGTGCACATGAGCAGGGACTGATGAATCCTCGTGGTTGGGTTGTAGCATTCCCTCTTTAAGATTATAGATAAACTGGTTGTGATGCACAGTGGGGCTTCATGTTTTGGACATCAGCTAGCACACTAATGAGGGTTAAAAAACAGCGACAGCAGCAGAGTAAGAGCAACGGAGTGACATTTAAAAAATCACTGCAAAGGAATGTTCTCAGAACTGCTGTGTTTGCTCCCAGCTGCAGTGTCAGGGCATGGAGGACACCAAAAGCAGCAGAGAAGGGAGGATGCTCAAACTGGGCCTGTCTGGTTGCTCTGCTGAAGAATCCTGAAATCATGGTTTCTGCTTTCAGAGTGAAAATATGCTGCTGGCAACACTCTTCTTGTGCAGGCATTGCGCCCTTGTGTGAAATACACAAGGCTGTTGAGCTGCAAACACACGCAAGAGGGAAAGAGAATTTCCTCTGCCACATGTCTGTCTCTGAGACCCCAAAGACTGGGGGAGAGGGTTTGCAAGAGCACAGTCCATTTGACTAGCTTGTGGGGAGCTGGGAAATAACCTGGGATGAGCAGCCTGAGTCCTCCCATCCTTGTGCTTTGAGAGAAAATATAATGTGTACATTTAAGTGCACCAAAGCAGCGGGAGAGCAGAGCCAGCAGCCCCAGTTATAGAATCAACCAGGTTGGAAGAGACCTCCAAGCTCATCCAGTCCAACCTAACATCCAGCCCTGTCCAGTCAACCAGACCATGGCACTAAGTGCCCCAGCCAGGCTTTGCTTCAACACCTCCAGGAATGGCAACTCCACCACCTCCCTGGGCAGCCCATTCCAATGCCAGTCACTCTCTCTGACAACAACTTCCTCATCACACCCAGCCTATACTTCCCCTGCCACAACTTGAGACTGTGTCCCCTTCTTCTGTTGCTGCTTGCCTGGCAGCACAGCCCAAACCAACCCCTCCTGGCTACAGCCTCCCTTCAGGTAGTTGTAGACAGCAATGAGGTCTGCCCTGAGCCTCCTCTTCTGCAGGCTGCACACCCCCAGCTCCCTCAGCCTCTCCTCACAGGGCTGTGCTCCAGGCCCCTCACCAGCTTTGTTGCCCTCCTATGGACACCTTCCAGTACCTCAACATCTCTCTTGAATTGAGGAGCCCAGAACTGGACACAGTTCTTCTCATTTACCTAAGTAAATTAGGAGTAATTCAATGAAAAACCTCTTTTAAAAGTATATAGATAAATGTGCTGGCTCCCTCTGAAGTTTCTGTACCCTGCTAGGGCAGAGCAGAGAGCCATGGACTTGCTTTGGTGTAAAACCAGCAAAACCAAAGACAGGATCAGATCTCTCAACTAAAAATATCTACAGAAATGAAACCTGGCATCTGATCCAAGGGGAAGTAATGAAAATGTGGGATGATAATGGAGGATACCCATGGAAATGATTGCAAAATTAATCATAAAACCCAAGTAACTTAATTCTGATCCCTGTCATTTTGATCAAAATCAACTTGAAAAGAATGTCTAATGATTTGGTACTGACGATGTTTCAATTAGTAGAGAAGTGTAGGAAACAAAAGGAATAAAATGCTTTTAATCTTATAAAAGCAGAGCTTCCTGGGGTGTGGGGAAGATGCTGGAACAAGGATAAAGCTTCCCTGTGAAGGGTGATGAGTTAGGGAACCTATTTGAAGCTAATATTTGCCTTGTAGTAAGAGAGCCTCCCAGTCACTACAAAGTGCTTGCTCATTTCTGTGGCTGTGTACATGCTGCAGCCACAGGGCAGGGCAGAGAAACTAACATCTTCCAGCTGCCTTCTAAAGTGTGATGTACATTGGCACAGGTGGTGGACAAAATCCTGCCAGAGTCACTTTTCCCTGACAGTGTCACCTATTATTTAGCCTTCATCCAGTGGTGCCTGAAAATGATTCTGATTTTTAACCAAAGCCAGGCAAGGCTCTGGAGCTGAAGTTCTACATGACTACAGCCAGCTGGAGAATTACCAGCTACAGGCTGCCCAACACAAGAGGGACATGCAGACCTCCTGCTGGAGCGGGTCCAGAGGAGGACCACAAAAGATAATCAGAGGGCTGGAGCACCGCTCCTACAAAGGCTGAAAGAATTGAGGCTGTTCAGCATGGAGTGGAGAAGGCTCCAGGGACCTCTTCTCTTCTCTTCTCTTCTCTTCTCTAACTTAAGCCTTTCATGCTGCAACTTGAGGCCATTTCCTCTTGTCCTATCGCTTGTTACTAGGGAGAAGAGACCAAGCTTCACCTGTCTCCAACCTCCTTTCAGAGGAGGTAGAGAGCAAGTTGGTCTCCCCTCAGCCTCCTTTTCCCTACATTAAACAACCCCAGAGATGGGCCACAAAAATTATCAGAGGGCTGAACCACCTCTGAAAAACATAGAGGCTGTTAAGCCTGGAGAAAAGAAGGCCCCAAGGAGACCTTGGAGCTGTATTTCAGTATCTGAAGGGGACCTGCAGGAGAGCTGGAGAAGGACTGTTTACAAGAACTTGGAGTGACAGGACAGGGGGCAATGGTTTTAAACTGGAGCATGGGAGATTTAGGTTGGACATCAGGAGAAAGTTCTTTATTATGTGGGTGGTGAGGTGCTGGAATAACTTGTCCAGAGATGTGTTTGAGGCCATGGCCCTGGAGACATTCAAGATCAGACTTGATGTGTCCCTGGGCAACCTGATCTGGGACAGCTGCAGATGTCCCTGCTGTCTGCAGTGAGGTTGGACAAGATGGCCTTTGCGGGTCCCCTCCTACCCGATGCAGTCTGTGAATCTAGAACCTGTGATTCTGGTATCTCCTACTTTGCCCCAGCATTTGTTCTGTAGCCTTGACATAAAGTAAAAGCCTCATGTGGGAGGCTGAGATCAAGGCAGATGTGCATTTTAACTCCTCAGAATTAACATTTATATTGTTCAAGAAAGTTATTGTTGGCATGTTTCAATTTAACTCTAATTTAAATAGAAAGAAAATGGTTACTTTGAATTCCAGAGTCCTGAGCTGCAACCAAGATTTGAATATCTAATTCTGCAGACAGAATCCACCCACTCTTGGATGAGGCCTTGAGCAGCCTGCTCTAGTGGGAGGTGTCCCTGCCTATGGCAGGGGGTTGGAACTGGATGATCCTTGAGGTCCCTTCCAACCTAAACCATTCTATGATTCTTACTAGATGAAAGTGCTACAGAACCTAAGCTTCTGCTGAATTTTTTTAGTCCTCGTGGTTGCAAAGGCAACTCTGAAACCATGAACTGACTGCAAGCAGTCTGATCAAGCATGAAGATGGCCCAGCAGAGGAGGTCTGCAAGAAAGCAAGGTCTGAAAACAACCATTCCAGTTTCTAGTGCTGCAGTCATATTCCGAACAGTGTCAGCTTTGGTTAGTTTTAACTTGTAAAGGTGTTACAAATGTAAGCTGCATGGGTTGGGTTTATGACAGAAAGAACAAAACCAATTGTTGCCTGCAGTGTGGAATGGCACTAGGACATTAGGAGGCACTGGAACAGGCTGCCCAGAATGTCTGTGGAGGCCCCAAGCCTGGAATTGTTCAATGCCAGGTCGGATAGGACCTCAAGCAAGCTGATCTAGCAGGAGGTGTCCCTGCCCAGGGCAGGGGTCAGAACTAGAGGATCTTTAAGGTCCCTTGCAACCCAGACCATTCCATGATTCTGTGAATGTAATCCACCAGTGTACTGGCAGGCACCCAGTCAAGAAGATTTGTGAGCCTGCAGTCAGATTTGGCTTTCCCGAGTGATTGTTTAGCCTGCATGTTGCATGTATACCTGCTGCAAGCTTTATTACAGCTGGGAAGATGCCTGCTCCCATGCTGATCAGTCACTCTTCACACGGATCAGTGTATTCGTATCTGCTACCTAAATGCCTCCTTGAGAATACTGGTCTCAGCCCCAGCCACACCCTCTTGCCTTCCCAGATGGATGCTTTTCTGTTGCCTTGCCCTGCAGCCCACATGTGTGCATGGTGCTTGTCCTTTAAGGCGTAAGAGGGAGCGAATGATGTTTGCACAGCACCAGGCACATCTTCTCCACGCACACTGGAGTCTGGCAGGGGCTGCTAGCACGAGTTGCACAGTTGTACTTTCACAGAGAGAACCCCCTTGTGTGCAGCATCTGAATTTGGCTTTCAGCTATTTCCCCATCAGCTGTGAGCTCTGCTTTGACTGCTTGGTTCTGGGACATGCTAATTGTGACCATTCATGACTGGATTGAGTTGGATTTTCATTATTCTGTACTGCTGGCTGAAGCACCACAGTAAAAAAAAAAAGTCTTCTAACTATGCAAGTTACTGCTACAACAGTAGAAGGTCAACACCTAAGCTCAAGCTTTCACTCTGTACTTCTACAGCAGCAGTTACTTTCCAGAGTCACCCCATACCCATAGGGGTCTGGTTGACTGGCTAGGGCTGGGTGGTAGGAGGTCTCTTCCAACCTGGTTGATTGATTCTGTGAGTTCAAGGTTATGATGGCTGTGCAAAAGACGAGAAAGAATTACGACTGCTACATACTTGCTAAGTTGCTGATGAAATATTCTGATTATTTTATATCTTCTCTTTAGCTCCTTGCTCAGAAGTGGCCTTTTGGAAATTCTGAATTCGGACAGTTTCTTTGCAAATTCCTTCCCTTTATACAGAAGGCATCAGTGGGAATCACAGTCCTTAATCTCTGTGCCCTTAGTGTGGACAGGTACAGTATGTTTTACTCTTTTGCCCTCATAGCTTTCCCAAACCTGGGAGCACACAGTATGGTCTTCTCAGCAGGCAGACTGCAGTCTAGATGTGAGTTGCTTTCTGGTTTCTGATATCCTGGTTACAACAAAGCACCACACTTCTGACTAAAAGTGTAACAGGAAGCCTTTGGACCAATTAACCTGAACAGTTTTTTGAAGGTATGCAGAAACTCCAGCAAAGCCTTATTTCTCCTTCCTTCACCAGACTAAAATTTACTGGGACTTGACTCAGTATTCAGACCTCTTTCTTTCCTATGGCCTATGACAACTAAATGCCATCCCCTTTGAGTAGGGATCAGACTCAAACTGTTTCATTTCCTCCCCCCCAGTTCACACACTTTGCCAAGGACATACTCTGTCATCTGGTGCTGCTCTAGTAAATGGTTGCAGAGAATGTATGTTAGAAAACAGATGTGTACAGCCAGATCCCGCTATTGGCCAAAATGAAGTGAATCTAGGCTAAACCACCATGAAATCAGGAGTTGAGAGCAGCAAGCAAAACTGGGCAGGGGAAGTGCATACTCAAGACAATTCCACATCAGCTAATGCTTGGGCTTTAGTATGGAAAGTGAGTAAATATGGAATTGTTTGCTGTCACAGCTGGACTGTTTCTGCTCTACAAACCAGTCAGGCTTCTTCAGAGGGCTGCAGCACCTCTGCTGTGAGAAGAGACTGAGGCAGTTGGGGCTGTTCAGTCTGGAGAGGAGAAGGCTCCCAGGTGACCTTATTGTGGCCTTTCAGTATCTTAAAAGAGCTACAAAAAAGCTGGGGAGGGACTTTTTATGCTGTCAAGGAGTAACAGGACTGGGGGGAATGGAACAAAGCTAGAAATGGGTAGATTCAGACTGGAGGTTAGGAAGAAATTCTTCAGCATGAGAGTGGTGAGAGGCTGGAATGGGGTGCCCAGAAAGGTGGTGGAAGCCTCATCCCTGGAGGTGTTTAAGGCCAGGCTGGATGAGGCTCTGGGCAGCCTGATGTAGTGTGAGGTGTGCCTGCCCATGGCAGGGGGGTTGGAACTAGATGATCCTTGTGGTCTCTTCCAATCCTGACTGATTCTATGATTCTTACTAAACTGCTGAAAACAATCTCCTTTATAGTTATCTTGGGTCTACAAATGGGGCTGCATTCTTTGAGGTAGAAAAAGTCCATTGGTATTATGAATTCAGAGCTCCACAGCTTTCATAATTGTTGACTTTTTCTGTCTCTCTTGCAGACTACAGCCTTAATTTAGAGCAAGACTGTTCCTTTCCCCTCCGTTCACTATGTTAACTGTATGCCAGTGTGAACCTCCACTCCTTACAGCTGCCCCACACACAGTGACTTGCACTGAGGGGGCAGTAAGGTTTAACTGCGGGTGCCCAAGGGGAACAATGTCCATTGCCATGTGCAGAGGACTTGCATAGGCCGACAGAAAGCACCAGAGCAGCCATCTGCCCTTCAGAGGAAGCTCACATTTGTTTGGGATGCCTCTCAGGCATTCTTTAACTCTAGGTCACGCTGACGACCGACTGTGACTAAGAGGAAGGATATTTCCTTCCTGGGCCTTTTACTTTTCCTTATGTCCCAGGCATAAGATTTTGATGAAGAAATGCTTTTAAGAAGAGGGGAGATGTGGATCTTATTTAATGGGTGTACACCCTCTTCTCTCCTCCTCTGCATATCAAATGGCATAGAACCACTGCCTCCCTCCTTTCTGATACTCTTTGAAGATAAGGATGTCTTTAGAAGATGTTTTTGGCTGCAATTTGCAAGTTCAAAGATAGTTTGCTTTAGCATGTTCAAAATCACTGTTCTTACATTCCTGTTAAAATGCTGTGCTGAGAACCTGTCCATACCACACCTGTGCCTATGCTGTGCGAGGTGTTGCTGCAGATACCAGAGCAAAAGCTTCCAACCCCTCCGCTGCTAGAATATTGGCATGCAAGGCTCTGGCTCCTGCCATGATATATCCATGGAACACTGCAGTTCCATATGGAAAGGTGTTATATTTTGGGGAAGTAAAGCAAGCAGTGTAGAAACTGTCCTGTCACCAAGGCCAGGAAGTTTTTGAGCAGGCATTTTAGATTATTACAAGACTAAGATCCATTCAGTTCCCCAGCTCCTTCCATGATATATCCGTGGAGCACTGCAGATCCATATGGGAAGGTGTTATTGTTTTGGGGAAGTAAAGCAATCAGATTAGAAACTGTCCTGTCACCAAGGCCAGAAAGTTTTTGAGCAGGCATTTCAGATTAAGAGGAGAAAGATCCTGTCAGTTCCCCAGCTAGGGGAAAGACTGCAGCCTGATACAAAAAAATCCTCCAGCATTGAAGGGAGAGAGATCCATAGAATCAGGACCCTTTCAGTTGGAAAAGACCTTTAAGATCATCGAGTCCAACCATTCCCTAACTCTACTAAGTCTGGTGCTAAACCATGTCCCTTGGCACCACCTCTATTCAAGAAAGTAAAGAGAAGAGGAGAAGGAAGAAGTGTGTGGGCTGTATCTCAAAGCCTGTAAGAGTTCTTGGTTTTTCCAAGGTTACAGCTGAGGCACATGCAGAAGGAAAGCAGGTTTCAGTAATTCCACGTTTCAGAGATAAATTTGTTGCCTGAGGGATAAAGGAGAGGGGAAATGTGCTTGGTTTGGCATTTACAGGCATCCTAGCCACGTGCTTCAGTGTCCCATCAGCAAGGTGGTGCAGAGGCTGAGATAGCTGTCAGGCAGTCCCCACCAGCACACAGCTGCAGTCTAAGGCAAATACAGAAGATGCTGCATAAACAGAGGATTTTTAACACTAAGTGTAAATGGAGCAAACACATTTTCATTCTGTAGAGAGTTGTGGTACACTGTTTCATTGAATGGAAGCTGACAACTTCACTGCCATTTGAGCTGAGGTAGCTAAAGGGGGGCAGCTGGTTTGTAACTCTTAGAATGTGCCTGGAAGATTTTTGTCTTGTGTTATGTCAGGTGTAGTCTGTCCTCAAACCTACATTTTAACTAGAAATGGTTAGTGCATGCACACAGCAGAACTGCACAGGATCCTGTGACTAGAGCAGAAGAGGTGCAGTCAGCTGTCTACCCTCCAGCCCTCCATGTGCTCTGCTGTGTCCCAGCTGGCAGAGCCCATGGTACAGACCTGAAAACCAGCCAATGAAAGTCTAAGATGTCAGCTTTAGGGATTTTGCTGATGCATGAAGCTGAACCAAAGCCTTTGGATGTAGGGGCAGAACTGAATGTTGGGCACTGTCTCTTTCAGGTACAGAGCAGTTGCCTCCTGGAGCCGCGTGCAGGGAATTGGAATCCCTATGATCACTGCTATTGAAATTTTCTCCATTTGGCTCCTGTCCTTCATCCTGGCTATTCCAGAAGCAATTGGCTTTGCTGTGGTACGCTTCAGGTACAAAGATGAAGATTATGTCACCTGCATGCTCAATCCTACAAATGACTTTATGTTGGTGAGTAACATCTTTTCTTCCCTTTTGGGAATCCACAGGTTTGACAAGATACTGGTAGAGAGTAGCTGAAGATGAGGCAGCAGTGTGCCCAGGTGGGCAGCAGAGCCAGTGGCATCCTGGCCTGGCTCAGGAGCAGTGTGGCCAGCAGGACAAGGGAGGTTCTTCTGCCCCTGTGCAGAGCACTGCTCAGGCCACACCTTGAGTGTTGTGTCCAGTTCTGGGCTCCTCCATTCAAGAGAGATGTTGAGGTGCTGGAAGGTGTCCACAGGAGGGCGACAAAGCTGCTGAGGGGCCTGGAGCACAGCCCTGTGAGGAGAGGCTGAGGGAGCTGGGGGTGTGCAGCCTGCAGAAGAGGAGGCTCAGGGCAGACCTCATTGCTGCCTACGGCTACCTGAAAGGAGGCTGTAGCCAGGTGGGGTTGGGCTCTTCTGCCAGGCACCCAGCAACAGAACAAGGGGACACTGTCTTAAGCTGTGGCAGGGGAGGTGTAGGCTGGATGTTAGGAGGAAGTTGTTGGCAGAGAGAGTGATTGGCATTGGAATGGGCTGCCCAGGGAGGTGGTGGAGTCACCGTCTCTGGAGGTGTTCAAGAAAAGACTGGATGGGGCACTTAATGCCATGGTCTGGTTGACTGGATAGGGCTGGGTGTTAGGTTGGACTGGATGACCTTGGAGGTCTCTTCCAACCTGGTTGACTCTAGGATTCTATGATTATGATACTCTTCACCCATCCAGTGAAGTGCCAAATGTATTCTAATGTATATTGGTGCAAAGAATCCTTCATTTACTTCATCCTTGCTGTCTCAACTTGCAGCCAGAAACATTAACTGGAACTAGACAACAGTTTCTTTTCTTTGCCGCCGAGGATTCCCAACATAGGAATGTTGCCATTCAGTCTTGTTTCAGTACAGTCAAGGGTAGGCAGAGTCTTGGAAAGAGTTGTGTTTCTAGGTGTAACATCTGGCAGCTTGTACCTGTCAAAACCCATGTTTCACCGAGATTAGTCACCACTATGCATTCAGGAGTCAGCTCTTTTGGCAGAGGAAGGAAAGGTGGGGCCGTGCGCTAATGTAGCTTTTCCTTTCGATGAGCACTTACGAAGTCAACCAGAGAACAGCTCCTTTGTTTACAAGAAATCATAGCCACAGATTTGACAGACTCACATCTCCAGCTTGGGCACTGTTAATTGTCACCTAGAGACAGCAATGGGAGAGCAGAGCAAGTGTCTGAGACACGCCAGGCTTCTTTGGCACTTTTCACAGCCTTCACCTCTGCTGCTTAACTGGATGAGCTTTGAGGTACCTTCCAGCCTAAGCCATTCTATGATTCTATGATTAGTGGCTTTTAGAGGAACAGCCCAAACTTTGGGAGGGTTACAGAGACTGCAAGGCTGGCAGAAAGAGCAAGAGAACATTGCAAGAGAAGACAAAAGGAATTCTTCCCTGGAAATAATTAATGTAGGTGAAAACTGAGTAGAATTGCCCAGGACTTACTATACCTTTGTGTCTAACAACTCTGCAGGCTGCATGACTGTAGTTATAAGATGATGATTTATGAAATGCACACCTCAACCAATTTCTCTTTTCTCATGGCTGTTTTTCTCCGTGGATGTAGCTGGACCACCTTCATTTCCTCCCTCTTCTCAAAGACACTGCAGTTCAGGTCTTCCACAGACATGCTAACTGTGATGCTTACTGCTGTTCTGTCCTTACGGTGCTAAAGCAGAATCATTCCTTTTAGTCTATTAGAATTAGTGTCTTCTGCTTGCTCAGCACGATTCAAAAGCTTCACATCTCCCCACAGCAGTTTGATTTCCAAGGAAACAAAGCAGCACTTACATTGGGCCTGAGAGTAACTGTTGGCTGTGTCAGTCAAAATGGGGAGAGGCGTTTCAGTGTCTTGCTTGCGAGTACCAACATGAGAGTAAAATGGAAACACTCTTTTAACCTTAACTGTAGTATTTACTACCACATACACCACAACAAACAACTGACTAGATTTTGGAAAGGATTTATCCTTGACTTTTGTTTTGAACAGGAGCTTTATTCATGTTTAAAGCTACCCGTGGAAGACTGCTGCTAGACCACGATTCCCAGGAGGCTGAGTGCACCAGGAAACTTGTTTAAAATGCACATTTCCTGTAGCAAACTGATTCCATGTGGGCTTTCAAGAAAAACAAAAGAATGTCTCCTTCTCTTCAATCAACCCCATTTTGTGCTTTGATGTGAGCTTTGTGAAACTCAGTTTCCAAGGCTAATCATTTGCAGAGGTTTTTCACGTAGGTCAGCAAAGCCAAGTCTTCATCCCGAGCAGCTAACTTGCTCAGGATTGTGACCCACAACTCTTACGTGACTGTGTGCTTGGGTGAAGCTCACCACAGCTGGAAGACTCCTGTGGCAGAAACTTTTCCTTGTCGATGTGCTGCGGATTCACACACCACACATTTTCTTGTGTGCTGCCCAGAAAATATGATTCCAGTCTGACTTGGAGGAGTTTGCTATGGAAAAAGATAATTGTCTTCTTGTATTTGCAATGCTTTCCTCTGCAGCAGGAGTGGTATTCAGTTTCCCCTTAGTACAGCCTCTTTAAACATGAGGCATGTTGTTTTCTGGGCTTGTGCTGGCAGAAGGAGGAAATTCTGGCCCCAAGGAAAAGTTCAAGTCTGCAGCAGGCCATAACCCCTCCTCACACCGAGATGAGGGAAAGGAGGAGAAGGAAGCAAGCTAAGTGCAGGGTTCTACACTTTGGCCACAACAACCCCAAGCAGCACTACAGGCTGAGGACAGAGTGGCTGAGAACAGCCAGGCAGAGAGGGACCTGGGGATGCTGGTAGAGAGTAGCTGAAGATGAGGCAGCAGTGTGCCCAGGTGGGCAGCAGAGCCAGTGTCATCCTGGCCTGGATCAGGAGCAATGTGGCCAGCAGGACAAGGGAAGTTATTCTGCCCCTGTGCTCAGCACTGCTCAGGCCACACCTTGAGTGCTGTGTCCAGTTCTGGGCTCCTCAATTCAAGATTGATGCTGAAGTACTGGAGGGTGTCCAGAGAAGGGCAGCAAGGCTGGTGAGGGACCTGGAGCACAGCTCTGTGAGGAGAGGCTGAGAGAGCTCATTGCTCTCTACAGCTACCTGAAGGGAGGCTGCAGCCAAGTGGGGTTGGGCTCTTCTGCCAGGCAACCAGCAACAGAACAAGGGGATATAGTCCCAAGTTGTGGCGGAGGAGGTCTAGGCTGGATGTTAGGAGGCAGTTGTTGGCAGAGAGAGTGACTGGCATTGGTATGGGCTGCCCAGGGAGGTGGTGGAGTCACCGTCCCTGGAGGTGTTCAAGACAAGCCTGGATGGGGCACAATCTGGTTGATTGTCTAGGGCTGAGTGATCGGTTGGACTGGATAAGTTTGGAAGGCTCTTCCAACCTGGTTGATTCTATGATTCCAAATGTCCCACGAGGTCAGGCTGTGGTCTAGATAGCAGCAGCAGCCTCTACATCTGCAAGTTCTGTAAGCAGCTGCTTTAGGGCAGAGGGAGAAACCCAAGGCCTTCCCTTTTCCTCAGCAAATCAATTTTCTAGTGTAACTGAAGTGGATTGTTAAATGAACACCATTAAATGCTGGTCAGTTCAGTGCATTTTGGTTTTTCTCTTCATCATTCAGAGTTTAGTACTCCTAACATTGAAATGTAAACAAGATGTCAAAAGTTGGGCTTTGCCAAGCAGGAGTCATCTAATCCTCAGCTATTAGCATTTTGGTGTGGGAACTGTGATGTTACAAGAGCACATCTGCCAGGAATAAACAAGCTTGGGGAAAGATTGTGAGAAAGAAGGTTGCCTTTTGCACACATCCATCTCAGTGACTAAGAGCCAGGAAGCATTTAAAATGTCCTATTTCAGGGCACACTTTTGGCTGAGCAAACAAGTTAAAACCCCCAAGGTACAACATTTTCTTGACTCTGAGACAGTCATCTACAGGAGACAGTCATCTACAGAAGACAGTAATTTAAAGTGTTTTGTCAAATGTGGGTTTCAGTGTAGTACACAAATGTATTAACCTACACTACAGCTTAAAATGACACAGCCAAACACTGCTGCTTTATTAAGGCCCTTCGTGTCCCATCACAAATGCAAATGGTGCATGAAAGGCAAAGGGTTAACACTAACTGTACCACTAGAAGCCACTCACCCCACTTAAGCTTTGCCTGTATCAGACAGACACTACTGAAGTGGCTCCTATCTGCCCAGTACCTAAGCAAACCAACTCCCAATCTATGCCCTGATAGCCAAAGGTGATTAGACTCACAAGACATTCTGAGTTTTCCTTTTTTGGGCTCAGGACAGAAGCCATGGAGGTAAAAGCCATTTCCCCAGACAGGCTTTTAGTAATTATTCTTATCTGCAGCTGACACTGCCTACATCTTGGCATGGCTTTTTCATGCAAGTGGATTCCAGCCTTCATGGATGAGTGTAACTGTTCAGAAAACACAACCAAAACCACCTTAACTCCTTCCCAAGCCAGACTGCAACAAAGCTATAGGCAGCTATAAGAACTAGATGATCCTTGTGTTCCCTTCCCACCCTGACTGATTCTGTGCTTCTGGTTCTGAAAAACAAATGTTCACACTGTCTTGATTCACAGATCCATAGAATGTGTTGGAAGAGACCTTAAAGATCACCTAGTATCAACTCCCTGCCATAGGCAGGGACACCTTCCACCAGCACAGGTTGCTCAAGGCCTCATCCATCCCAGCCTCGAACACTTCCATGACCTCCCTGAGCAAGCTATGCCAGTGTCTGACCACTCTCACTGTAAAGAATTTCTTCTTAATCTCCAGTCTGAATCTGATGGCCTCAAGCTTACAGCTGTTCCCTCTTGGCCTCTCACTGCAAGGCCTTGCAAAAGGAGCTTATTCTGCCCCCAGACTCAGCACTGCTCAGGCCCACACCTTGAGTGCTGTGTCCAGTTCTGGGCTCCTCCATTCAAGAGAGATGTTGAGGTGCTGGAAGGTGTCCAGAGAAGGGCAGTAGGGCTGGTGAGGGGCCTGGAGCACAGCCCTGTGAGGAGAGGCTGAGGGAGCTGGGGGTGTGCAGCCTGCAGAAGAGGAGGCTCAGGGCAGACCTCATTGTTCTCTACAGCTACCTGAAGGGAGGCTGCAGCCAGGTGGGGCTGGGCTCTTCTGCCAGGCAGCCAGCAACAGAAGAAGGGGACACAGTCTCAAGTTGTGTTGGAGGAGGTCTAGGCTGGATGTTAGGAGGAAGTTTTTGCCAGAGAGAGTGATTGGCATTGGAATGGGCTGTCCAGGGAGGTGGTGGAATCACTGCCCCTGGAGGTGTTCAAGAACAGCCTGGCTGGGGCACTTAGTGCCATGGTCTGGTTGATTGGCTAGGGCTGGGTGCTAAGTTGGCCTGGACGAGCTTGGAGGTCTCTTGCAATCTGTTTGATTCTACGATTCCATGAAGTCCCTTCCCAGCTATCCTGCAGGCCCCTTTCAGGTACTGGAAGGCTGCTGTAAGGCCTCCTTGGAGCCCTCTGTTCTCCACATTGGTCCAAAACAGATCCACTGTAAGGAAACTTCATTAATTTGTGTCTTTGCCCTTTCCAGGGCTGTTCTGTGGTGCATTGCATTGAATCATAAGAAACATCTTTTCTCTCTTTTTTCCCCTCCCTACTCCAGTTTTACAAGGACGCAAAAGACTGGTGGCTGTTTGGTTTCTACTTCTGCATGCCTCTGGCCTGCACTGCCATCTTTTACACGCTAATGACCTGCGAAATGTTGAACAGAAGGAACAGCAACCTGAGAATTGCTCTCAGTGAACACCTTAAGCAGGTAAACATTAGGAGCAGCAATGCCTGAAGACACTCTTCTCTCTTTGAGTTACCTTAGACATGTTTCAAAGTGCACTTAAAACTAGCAGATGACTGAAACAGAAAGTGAGGACGTGGGTTATTGATGACTTTAAGTGCAACTCAGAACAGAGTAAGCCATAGTGCAAGGAGGCTTTGAAGACAGCACGCTCAGCAAAGTAGCCAGCTTCTCCCTTTCCTTAGGTATTCATGACAGTTGTGCTTTCCTGCTCTTTAACCTCCCACCACTGCTAGCTAAATGCTTTGAAATGTAGCTACAAAGACTTGCCAAAAACATGTTTCCTTTTAGTCATAAAGATAGGACTCCAGAGGTCCTTCTCTACTTTGGGCACACTTTGATATGCAGCTTTCAGTTTGGCAAAAAAAAAACAGTTGTGGAATAACCTGGTGTAGAGCAGAGTGGGGTTGTGTTTTTTTCCCAGGGTTCTTGCACTGTTTGCAGTAGTACTGCAGCAGCTGCTTTGAACAGGGCAAGAGAAGACCAGCACCAACAAGTGATCAGAGAGCAAAGCCACTCAGACAACCATCAGACCTCCCTTCATGGTTCTCGCAGCACTGTCTGATCTGATTCCAAACTGCAGTGTGAAAAACAATCTGCAGCTTTTCCCCTCTGTTAACATCAGCCCCTCAAATCCACTCTTCCTTTCAAATTCCACATCCACTGATGTGAATCCCTAAAGCAAGTCCCCTCTGCATCAGACTTCTCTGAGGTTCCTCCTCTGCTGGGTCATTCCAGAGCAAAGCAGACTAGAAAATCCTCTCCTTGTGCAGATCCTTCACTTTTCCCCCTCATCAAGCTCCAGGGCCTCTGACGCAGTCTGTCTAGGGCCATGCACTACCCCACCCTTCAGAGCTGGAATGCTATGTAGAGGGTGGGGGAATCCACCCTCCAGCTTTTCTGTCCTGCTGTGCAGGGCCCAGCAAGCTCCCCAGCCTGGGTGCTGGAGGATGACTTTATGGCACGATTTCCAAATGCTTGCCATTTGAACTGTCGCCTTTTGCCCTTATTTCTTCCTTCCTTCCCTCCCTACAGCCCTCTCCATATTCATTTCTAGACATGATCCCTTTTGCACTTAAAGACTGCTATTACAAGAAAGAGGAAACAATAACAGTCGTAATCAAAGCCTAACAAGATGGACTGTGTCCACACATTTGACTTTTTAATGACAGAACCTTGCAGTGCTTGTTGCTGTCACAGTGCAGTGGCACTTGTGGAAGAGGTTATTCTTACTCCTTCCTATGCTTCTCTTTATCCTATGCCTATCAAACACCCCTGGTATGCACTGTCAAAAACCCACCAAAGCATCTGTAAATCTCTAGAGCCACATAAAAGATCCCTTACACTGAAATTACTTCCTGCCTAAGTATGATGAGATTAAGCTGTAGTGCAGACATTCCTGAAGTCTTCTTTGTAGAGGAACTATTTACTTAAGAACATTGACATCACAAGGACCACCTAGCAGACTAACCCTCCTCTGCAGTAGCCCTTTCTGTTCGTGCTGCACACTAAATAGGCAATAATAGATCAGAGACAATTTGACATCCTGATTAGCTACGTGGCTGAATGGAGCTTTTGCTGCCAATTGATTTGGGTGCCTTAGGTTAGCAGACTGCCTCACCTCAGGAATGTGCTTTATCAAGGAAGTGTGATCCCAGTTCCCACTTTTCTTGCTATGGTCTCGTTGATTGGATAGGGCTGGGTGCTAGGTTGGACTGGATGAGCTTGGAGGTCTGGTTGACTCTTTGATGTCTGACTTGATCTTCAGCAATGGTAGATGACCAGCACAGCAGGCTGTGCAGAATCCAGTGCTGGCTGTACAGTAAAACTCCTCTGATTGTCAGACCAAAGACCACAAACCAGTGTTACTTAGGGTTTTGGTCTCCTGCCAGCGCTTACACAGAAGGCATTACCACCCCAACAGCCAACTAAACAGTTTCTTGAGAAGTAGAGGAGGAAGTGCAGTATTTGTTAGAACAGTGACAGTTTGATGAAAACCAGGGGAGGATGAAATGTTGTGGGACAAATATTTCCTTCCAAATAGAAAGAGAATCTGTTATCTGAGTTAGCAGATGCATGGCCTTTTGCATCTCCAGTCTAGCCAGTGGTCAGTATCGCTTCTAGAGGGAGCTGGTCTAAGTTGGTTGCACATTTCTGAAGAAAGAGAGTTTATCTAAGGGATTGCCAGGAACTAATCCAGTGTGAAGGAATAAGAGACCTTATAGTGGCCTTCCAGTATCTGAAGGGGACCTACAAGAAGGCTGGGGAGGGAAGGGACTAGTGACAAGGTCTTGTAATGACAGGACAAGGAGGAATGGGTTTAAACTGGCAAAGGGGAGAGTCTACATAGATGTTAGGAAAGGGTTCTTTGCAGTGAGGGTGGTGAGAGCCTGGCACATGTTGCTGTGCTAGTCTGAAGCTAGCTAGAATGTTTTGGTGAGAACTAGATTACAGGCTATGAAAGACAAACAAGGGTGATGTTTACTTCACTCACAGGCTTGCTGAGATGTATAAGAACAAGAATCCAAACATAGATAAGACATTTCTTGGGGCACTGCCTGAGCTGCACTTCTCTCTAGCCTCTCTGCCATCTCTCTGATTAATCCATTTTGCTTCCTAACCCCCTGGCTGAACCTCCATTCTTCCTTGGGACTGGAGTCAGGTTGAGAGGGGTGGGAGAAGGTGGAAGGGCAGTTGGAAGCCCCTCCTGAGGACTCAGGTTTCTAGGAGGGCTGTTGTGTTTCTGTATTACCTTTTACCTTGTCTATTTCTGTCTATAACTGTATATACTGTAAATATCTGCTTATATATTGTGCCAGCTGTAAATATAAGCTTCATTCAAATTTCCAGAGCTGGCTGAGTGTAGTCTGGGTGACTGCCAAAGTCACGGGGGTGGGGAACACCCAAACCATCAGAATTGCCCAGGGAGGTTGTGGAGCACAGAAGCACTGAATCAATCACATTTGGTGCTTCTGTGCTCCACAACCTCCCTGGAGGTGTTCAACGCCAGGTTGGATGGCCAGGTTGGATGACCAGGCCAGGTTGGTTGCCTTGAGCAACCTGTTCTAGTGGGAGGTGTCCCTGCTTATGGCAGGGAGTTGGAACTGGATGGCTTTGAAGTCTCTTCCAACCTAAACCATTCTATGATCTCTGTGAAAACAGGGACATCAGACAGTCTGGAAGCTGCACACTGGGAATCTTGATGTGCTTTATCTAGACTTCCTTGCTGCCCACACCACTGTGCTGCAGGAGTGAGGCTCTCAGTCATGGCTATCTTTCCCTCTTTTCCCAGCGTCGAGAAGTCGCAAAGACAGTTTTCTGCCTCGTAGTGATTTTTGCTCTGTGCTGGTTCCCTCTCCACCTCAGCCGGATATTGAAGAAAATGGTTTACAACGAAAGAGACCCTGGCAGATGTGAGCTGCTCAGGTACTGCACTTCCTGTGTCTCTCACTCTCCTATGCTAAAAAAAATAGACTGGCAGGCATCTGGAGGTGGTGTGAGAAATGCTACTGTGGTGTTCCAAGAGAAATGTCACTCTGGTGTTCTTGTATCAGAAGGGATATGGTTAGTAGATTAAGAGAGGCTCTCCTGGCCCTCTACTCTGCCCTGGTGAGGCTGCATCTGGAGTACTGTGTCCAGTTCTGGGCCCCCCAGTTCAAGAGGGACATAGAACTGCTTGAGAGAGTCCAGCACAAAGCCATAGAGATGATAAAGGGAATGAAACATCTCTCTTATGAGGAGAGCCTGAGGGAGCTGGGGCTGTTTAGCTTGGAGAAAAGGAGACTGAGAGGTGACCTCCTCAATGTTTATAAAGATGTGCAGGGTGAGTGCCAGGAGGCTGGAGCCAGGCTCTGCTGGGTGACACCCAGTGACAGGACAAGGGGCAATGGGTGGAAGCTGAGGCATAGGAAGTTTGATTTAAACATGAGGAGGAATGTTTTCCCTGTGAGGGTGACAGAGCACTGGATCAGGCTGTCCAGGAGGCTTCTGGAGTCTCCTTCTCTGGAGATACTCAAAACCTGCCTGGACACATTCCTATGTGATCTGGTATAGGAGGTCCTGCTCTGGCAGGGGGGGGTGGGCTGGATGAACTTTGGAGGTGCCTTCTAGCCCCTGACACTGTGTGATTCTGTGGTTCTGGCTTTCCAGCTGCACCCATTTTCAGGGGTTTCAGTTAGAATGGGGTTGCATGGTTTCAGTCAGTGTTGTCTGTAACCATTCCTCTGGCTATTGTGGATGTCTGAGATGGGTTATTGTATGCCTGCTTGGTGTCTTGTACACCTCTGAGTTAGGCAAGAGAGAACCTACTACAAGAGGGGTGTGGAGATGCTGGAGTGTGTGCAGAGAAGGGCCATGAGGATGCTCAGAGGGCTGGAGCAGCTCTGCTGTGAGGACAGACTGAAAGAGTTGGGGCTGTTCAGTCTGGAGAGGAGGAGGCTCTGAGGTGACCTTCTTGTGGCCTTCCAGGATCTGAAGGGGGCCTACAAAAATGCTGGGGAGAGACTTTTTAGGCTGTTAGGGAGTGACAGGACTGGGAGGAATGGAGCAAAGCTGGAGGTGGGGAGATTCAGCCTGGACATGAGGAGGAAGTTGTTCAGCAGGAGAGTGGTGAGAGGCTGGAATGGGTTGCCCAGGGAGGTGGTTGAGGCCCCCTCCCTGGAGGTGTTTAAGGCCAGGCTGGATGAGGCTATGGGCAGCCTGCTCTAGGGTAGGGTGTCCCTGCCCATGGCAGAGGGGTTGGAACTCGGTGATCCTTGTGGTCCCTTCCAACCTTGACTGATTCTATGATTGTAACTTCCTGTGGTGACAGAAGAGATTGTAACCACAAAGAGCATGGATGCTTCCACAGCATACAAACAGTTTCAATGCTTTGCTTTCTCTTCTCTTGCCTAGTTTCCTGCTGCCACTGGATTATATCAGCATCAACCTGGCCACCATGAACTCCTGCATAAACCCAATAGCTCTGTATTTTGTGAGCAAGAAGTTTAAAAATTGTTTCCAGGTAAGATCTTCTGAATATGATTTTATGCCCAGATAATGAACTGTGTTAAAGCTCTTTGTTATTGCCTATTTTGAACAGTTGGGAGAAAAGGAATGAAAGATTCCAGCCTGTGTAGATTACCAGTGAGCAGCACATGTAGCTCACATTCCAAACTGGAAGTGCAACCATCCCCTTTATCTGACATGCTAAACCAGTTAATGAGGTTGACACAGCACTGCTATATAAACATGTAAGCTGAGATAAACATGCTCTTCTAAGTGCTGTGCTCTCTGTGTGACATGTACGTGAAACAGAATTTGGATCACAGGCTCACAGGATGTCAGGGGTTGGAAGGGGCCCAAAGAGATCATTGAGTCCAACCCCCCTGACAGAGCAGGAGCACACAATCTGGCTCAGATCACACAGGAACACATCCAGACAGGCCTTGAAAGGCTCCAAAGAAGGAGACTCCACAACCTCTCTGGGCAGCCTGTGCCAGTGCTCTGGGACCCTCACAGTCAAGAAGTTCCCCCTGGTGTTGAGCTGGAACCTCCTATGCTGCAACTTACATCCATTGCTCCTTGTCCTATCCCAGGGAGCAAGAGAGCAGAGCCTGCCCCCCCTCTCCTGACCCCCAGCCCTCAGATAGTTATAGACATTGATTCAATCCCCTCTTAGTCTTCTCTTCTCCAGACTAAGCAGCCCCAGGTCCCTCAGCCTCTCCTCATCAGGCAGTGCTCCAGTTTGCCTCTCTAGATGAAGACCAAGAACACATAACACAGGAGCCCAAACTGCCTGCACTTCAACCATCCCGTGAATAAGACTTTCAGGCTTGAAAACCAAGGCAGGCACCTGAGTTGCCTTTGGCATGTAAATATGCACTATGGCTTTTACCTGCATTTTTCCAGTTCCTACACATGAAAACATAATTTAAGAAAAAGAGAGCATATGAAGGAAAAAGAGAGTTAAGAAATTAATGGCATGGGAAAGGAGGATTGAAATAGCTTTAACTGCAAAAGGGGGGGAAAAGGACAACAGGACTGTATCATTAAACTTTTCAAGTCTGAGAACAGGTTAAAAAGGAGAAGTAGCAGTGGGTGCTGCCAGGCTGCTCCTCAGCAGAACCAAGAACCATAGAACTGTTGAGGGTGGAAGAGAGCTTTGAGATCAAGGCCAGCTGCTCACTTTGAGCTCTCAGTCCGAGACCGTCCTTCAAAATAAAATTACCATCCAACAACTCTAAGGAATTTTCAGCTATTATTTAATGCTTCTCACCTTCTCATTATAGCTCTCCCTTTCCCTTCTAGTACCAAGGCCCTAACTCTTCCCCCTAAAGAAGAGTTAGGCACTAGTTTTTGTGAAGGGAGAGAAGATGAAGAATCCTTTCTTCTCCTTTCAGAGGACCCTCCCTGTGAAGAACCTGGGAGTATGATCTTCAATGCCCTTCTGTTCCTAACTGGGAAATATTCTCCACCTCAGTATATCCCCTGCCCCTTCCCCCTAAATAATGTTGTCTTCTTCCGAGACTTACAAAGAGACCCAAGACAGAGGCTGAGGAACTTCTCTCTTTTCCCTTACATGCTCAGCAGCATGCTGATCCCTAGGTATGGAGGCCAGTGATAAAGAAGGAAAAAGCCAACAACCCAACTCTCACAATATGTATCATGGTAGTCAGGTCTCAATCTTGTACCTTGGTCAAACAAATTTCCCCTTCTGATCCTGTGAAAGCTTTTCTTAGATAAGAGGCACAGCCTGAGCCTGATTCTCTGTGTATGTGATATTTGACCACCAGAATTGTTTATATCCTAGGATAAAACATTTGCTGCCTCCAGCTAGAATTGTCTGCTCATTTCTGAATGAAAAACAGGGTTGGCAGTCTGCATAGAGTTGACAGATTTGTGTGAATGGTTTCTTTAGTGGTATTTTTTTTCTTTCCTTTCCAGTCCTGCCTTTGCTGCTGCTGCTCCCAGTCTAAAAGTCTGGTGACCTCAGTGCCCATGAACGGAACGAGCATTCAGTGGAAAAATCAAGAACTAAACAATCACAACACAGATCGAAGCAGCCACAAAGACAGCATAAACTGAAAGCTGAGGGCTCTGGTAGCACTTCAGAATCCCAGAAGAAAGAAAAAGTCACAACCAAGCTGTTTCAGCAGGAAGCCCAGTGACTGTGCCATTATCAGTTCAGACATGTGCAGCCTCGTACGTAGTGCTAGAGGTGGCTGAGCAGATTGACTGATTGTAACTGCGATGTTCTGTGAACTGAGATGCACTGGATGGTAACTCTGCCTCTGACAGTGACACGGGTGGGATCAGGACACCAAAGAACTGACTCGAACTGCACAGGTGGTTTGCTCTTCTGAACCAAGCAGGAACTGCCCCGTGTCTGTGACTGGTACAATGCAATCTTATCACCTGATTAACACCTAAAATTAATCACTCTGGAGTCCTTCAGAAGATATCAACAAGGAATCTGTCTGTGACTGTATTTCTCTCTGCCTATTTGTCTTTTAACTGGCACTGGTGCAGTGGATATGTTCCACACACCACCAGTATGTTTTGCATGTTGTTGTTTTTTCAGGTTTTACCTTGGAAAATATTTTGGTCCACACCAGTTACTTTATTTCCTTACGTTACAGTGGGTCAGGACATTAACTTGGGCAGTTCACATTTGTAGCACTTCAGTACTCAAAAATAGGAGGAGATCATTTAAAGTAGCATCAACATTTGGCACTTAAACACAGATTAATACCAAGGAAGGGGGGGAAGAGGTGTTAATAATACAGTACTATACTGTGTTATTTATTCTAATGCTTTGTACAAAATAAGCATAATAAACATATTCTATATCAGCAACAAAATGAAAGAGAGATGCTCACAGAGGGGCACCTTACCATGTGTTTTTAATTAACCTGCCATGTTAATTCTTAAACTATATGAATCTATTAATCTACTTAGACTATAGCTGTGTGAAATCAAAGTGGAAATGAGGGTCAGTGGAACACAGTGAAACATTTAAGGCCAGGCTGGATGTGGCTCTGAGCAACCCAATCTAGCACGAGGTGTCCCTGCCCATGGCAGGGGAGGTTGGAACTGTATGATCTCTGAGGTCCCATCCAACCCTGACAATTCTGTGTATGATTATGAAAGCTGCCCAAAGAGTTCTGAGGAGGTGGGTTGATCGTGACAGTTCTGCACAGCCTTACACAGGCATTGTCAACATGAAGTTACAGTGAATGCAGGACTGGGAAAGTCCAGACAAGCTGCGTGTGCCTTATGCTTACAGAGTTCTTTGTCTTGCTCTCCCAACACTCAAAGATTTTACTGGGGTTTGATACATCACCAGCACTGTTAACCATACAAATGCCATGGAGACACGGAGAGAATACTGCTTGCATACATGTAAACCACTGATCTGCTGATTATTTTGATTCACTATGGTTAGCTGGCAACTGGCTAACAGTTGGACACAGGGAGATGTTATGGTTGGACTTGATGATCACAGGATGTGAGGGGTTGCAAGGGACCCAAAGAGATCATCGAAAGGTCTTTTCCAACCAGGTGATTCTAAGAGTCCTTCTTTGGCTCTAAAAACCTTTAGTACGCCTCTCGTTGAGCAGTGGATTTCAGTAGCACAGTGTCATGTGTAAGATGTCTCATGCACAGCTCTGCCCGGGGAGTCAGAGCAGGCCTAGTGCTGGGCTAAGGAGCAGCAGTTAAAATTCCACTTACTTATAAACATCTGTTCCGGTCCAGGGAAACAGACCATGCTGCATGCTTGTATTTCCCAGGTCGAAGTGCAAGTGCCTACAGTGCCTTCTGCTGCACAAGTTTCCCAAATGTTTACATTCACACAAATCTAAAGCATATTAAAAAGAAGTTCTTGAAATGGGTGGATGTATTTTCCTGTCTGTTTTTCTCTCCATGTGGAAGTTTGTGCTCCTCTGTTGTAAACCTAAATCCAGTCTGCTGACAGCACTCTGCAGGACTGCCTGAGAGCATGGTACTGAGTGAGGCTGGACTGAGCTTTATTCCAAACAGCTCATCCTCCAACTGTCTCACAAGTCACAGTGAGTGAGCTGCAATGCTTCCCTTTGAGCAGGCTGAATTACTGCGTCACTTACATCCTGACACATGCACTGAGCAGATGACCAAGGTACACTGCCCCTTCTTTACTTCAAGGCAGGAAAAAAGCATTCCTCCCTTCTGTTGTTTGCCTGCTGGTTAGATGAGCCCCCAGATTCATTCTGTACCAGCAAATCAATAATCTGATTGTTCAGAGTCTTTTCTGTCTACACGAGATAGCGAGCAGCAAAGACAAACTCCTACAAATAAAATCATCTACCTGCAAAGGTTTCAGCCCCTGAAGCAGATTGATTTCTTAGGCTTTACCAGCACTGACACCAACCACAAGTCATGAAAAGCTAACAGTTTTCCTTCCAGCATTAATACTTCAAACATCTATTGCTTTCAAGCCAAGAGCTGTCTCTGCTATGTGGCAGGGATATATGCACAGGCACACACAAATCATAGTCTAAGCTGGTTCAGCCTAGATGGAAAAATCATCTTCCTCCTCCCCAAAGAGCTGAGTGACCTTAGCGGCAGCACAACGAAGTACAAAACTTTTCCAACTCAAGGGAAAAAGAGGGTGATGCATCCAGCAGACATGAGACATGCGACACTCTGCTTCCCTGAACGCGTCAGAATCGTTTTCAGAGGCTCACATTGTAATCAAAGCCTGCAAAAACTAATTGGTGGTCCTCATTCCATCTCCTCCAGCCAGTGGAAGGACAGACAGAGCCCAACAGTGACAAGTGAGGTCTCGGGAGGTCTCAGCCTCTTCTTTGCCGCTCTAATGTCTAAGAATGTCTAATCCAATGTCTCAGAATGCTCCACAATGCTTAATTTATTGGATAACTGGAGGGTTTTTTCCCTGCTGAGTCTCAAAATCGATTACAAATAATTGAATAGGCTGTGTGCATGTTACAGCTCAAGCAAGGTTGCTTCCCCACTCCTTCGTAACCTCACTTGCCATGCTACGCCTAGAACTGGTTAGCAGTCCCAGACGTGTTAGCAACAACTTGCTTCAGTGGGTGCCAGGATGGAAAACGGAAAGGAATGACCAACCCAAATAAACAAACAATGCAATTCCAGAACGATTTTTAGCTCACCAGGGAGCTGAAAATCTATTCCAAATGCTGCTCCAACTACATGTTGTATAAATACTCCAATATTTTTTTCCAAAACTATGCTCTCCAAGCCCATGGTGTTATGGAGGCAGGCATTAATTAGGCCGCGTCAGGAATTTATAAAACTAGAGTTATTTNGTCCCGTGGTCTTTTCAGCAACCTTCAGAGTCGTTAAGAAGCGATAAGCCACACAATAAGGATGCTTAAAGTGAAGTCCTTCAGGGCTTGTCTTCGGAGTGTCAAAGGCTCCGTGTGTAGAAGCTATCCAGGTGGGGGGAGAAGAACTCCAAGCAGGCACACCAAGGCGGGAACACGATCCAAAACGGGGACGAACTCCACGGCAGGAGCACCCCAAGGCGGGAAGCCCTCGATGTTTATACCCTTCCTCAGACAAAGCGCAGAGTTACCATTTTCTAGGCGCGAAAAGCACACAGTGCAGCGCGGGCCCGGCACGGGGCACTCCTCGTGGCGGGTCCCCCCTGCTCCCCGCGCCCCTTCACGCCTGCAGGGCAGGGGGGGAGAAACAGGTCTGTTCGAGCCTTTTTCCTCTCCCATTCAAACCACAGAGGGAGAGGAAATTTCTAGGGTACACGGGACCTCCAGGACACATGGCAACGTAGGCTGCATAACAATTGGATAAAACATCAACAATGAAACCTTTTCATCTTTAGTAATCAAAGTCTGATGAAGACCTGCTAGACATTTTCACTCTTAACTACTTTTCATTGTCCATTACCCTGACGATTCAGCCAATTATAGGTCAGACTGGATGATCTCGGAGGTCTCTTCCAACCTGGTTGATTCTATGATTCTAGAATTCTATGATTCAAGCCCTATGAGGAGAGGCTGAGGGAGCTGGGGGTGTGCAGCCTGCAGAAGAGGAGGCTCAGGGCAGAGCTCATTGCTGTCTACAGCTACCTGAAGGGAGGTTGTAGCCTGGTGGGTCTGGTTTCTTCTGCCAGGCAAGCAGCAACAGAACAAGGGGACACAGTCTCAAGCTGTGCCAGGGGAAGTCTAAGCTGGGCATTAGGAGGAAGTTGTTGTCAGAGAGAGTGATTGGCATTGGAATGGGCTGCCCAGGGAGGTGGTGGAGTCACTGTGCCTGGAGGTGTTGAACCAAAGCCTGGATGGGGCATTTAGTGCCATGGTCTGGTTGACTGGCTAGGGCTGGGTGCTAGGTTGGACTGGGTGAGCTTGGAGGTCTCTTCCAGCCTGGTTGATTCTATGATGCTATTCATTCAAAGGGCAAGAGGAGCTTCCTCTAAACAGTCTAATGCACAAGCTGGAGCAGTTGGAAGTGGAATTCCAGTTTCTTTGAATCAGTGCCTACTGTTTGTCCTTGACATCTCTCCTCCTATCTTGTCCTTCTCTCTGAGAGCCTGTCTTATCTTTGGCTTATCACTGCTGGATGTACTCAGCTGAACTTTTGGCTGCTTCCACTACTTCAAATGTGAATGTCCTCCAGGCCTAAAGCTGGCCTTAGGCATTACTGCCCTAGACCAAAAGTTGCAGCCTGAACATACCTTGAATTGTAGGAGTAGCTCCTGAAGAGAACATAATAAAAAGGTAGCAGCTGTAGGGCTGGTGATGATAGGAAGCAGAATAAAATACATGGGGGAAGAAATGCAATTCAACATTGGTACTGAAATGGCATCACTTTGTGGGAAAGGAAGGGAATGTATCTAAAGAATATAATCAGAAGCTGCTTTCTGTTAAGATGGAATAATGGAACCAGACTTCAGGTGACTGTGATCACCAAGGGCCTACTGTGTTTTCAACCAAAATACAGCCATGAGGAGGGAAATGCAGATGAGAGGAACACATGGAGACATGAAGTGTCACAAGCAGAGATGCAGTGACTGTAGTGTGGTTACAGGTAGAATGGTCACACTCAGCATGTACTGCTGTGATTTAGAACAGTTTCTTCGGGTGGCAGGCAGTTTAGTGAATGGAGGAGCCAGTTTCTTGAGAGGCCACAGAATGAATTACAGAAAGGTTTAGGTAGGAAGGGACCTCAAGGATCTTCCAGTTCCAAGCCCCCATCATAGGCAGGGACACCTCCCACTAGAACAGGTCACTCAAGGACTCATCCATCCTGGCCTTGGACACCTCCAGGGAAGTTGTGCAGCACAGAATCACCCAATGTGATCGAAGATCACATTCTGTGATTCCGTGCTGCACAACCTCCCTGGGCAACCTGTGCCAGTGTCTCACCACCCTCACTGCTAAGAACCCTTTCCTACAAAGAACCCTTTCCTAACATCTAGTTTCAATCTTCCCTCTGCCAGTTTAAACCCATTACCCCTTGTCCTGTCATTACAAGACCTTGTCAGTAGTCCCTCCCCAGCACTCCTGTAGGTCCCCTTCAGGTCCTGCAAGGCCACTCCAAGGTCTCCTCAAAGCCTTCTCTTCTCCAGGCTGCAGAGCCCCAACTCTCTCAGCCTGTCCTCAGAGCAGAGCTGCTGCAGCCCTCTGAGCATCTTGGTGGCCTCCTGTGGACTGGCCCCAGCACTTCCATGTCCTGCTTGTGCTGGGGGCTCCAGAACTGCACACAGGACTGCAGGTGAGGTCTGAGGAGAGCAGAGCAAAGGGGCAGAATCCCCTCCCTTGCCCTGCTGGCCACACTTCTCTTGATGCAGCCCAGCACAGGGTTGCTGTCTGGGCTGCACTCACACTGTAGGCTCATGTTGAGCTTTTCCTCAGCCCAGACCCCCAGGTCCTGTTCCTCAGGGCTGCTCTCAGCCATTCCTCACCCAGCCTGGAGTTGTGCCTGGGATTTTGCCCACTCAGGTGCAGACCATACACTTGGCCTTGCTGAATGTCCTGAGGTTGGCCTGGGCACACCTCTTCAGCCTGTCCAGCTCCCTCTGGATGGATCCCTGCCCTCTAGCAAGTCAACTGTGCCACACAGCTTGGTGCCACCTGCACACTTGCCGATTGTGTACTGATTCCTCTGTCCATATGACTGACAAAGATGTTACACAGCACTGGTGCCAGCACTGACCCCAGAGAGAGCCACTTGGCACTGGTCTCCAGGTGGACATTGTGCCCTTGATCACCACTCTCTGCCTGTCACCATCCAGCCAATTTCTTATCCAGCAGTGCTCCACACAGCAAGTCCCTGTTTTTCCAGGTCCTTCAAAAGGAAAAGTTACTTCATAAAAAATGGTACCAATAAAATTAATGCCATAAAAATAGATTAGAACTATATGAAATCAACATATTCCTGTCCAGCACAGGAACCATCTCTAGTTTGTCTGTTTGAATCAGCTCTAGATTGTCTGTTTAAATCAGCTCTAGTTTGTCTGTTTGAATCAGCTCCAGATTGTTTAAATCAGCTCTAGATTGTCTGAATCAGCTCTAGTTTATCTGTTTGAATCAGCTCTAGATTGTCTGTTTAAATCAGCATTGGTTTGTCTGTTTAAATCAGCTCTAGTTTGTATGTTTAATCAGCTTTAGTTTGTCTGTTTGAGTCAGCTTTAGTTTGTCTGAGTCAGCTTTAGTTTGTCTATTTTCTTTGTGTTAATGATCAT
The DNA here is from genome assembly GCA_013400475.1 of Tricholaema leucomelas. NCBI lineage: Eukaryota > Metazoa > Chordata > Aves > Piciformes > Lybiidae > Tricholaema lacrymosa > Tricholaema leucomelas. The sequence continues at coordinate 124,502 of WAAF01006443.1, read as the reverse complement.
AAGAATCTGAAAACCTGCAGCAGTTGCACTGAGTTAGACCTTCCTGTCACCCCTGCTGATCAATAGCAGACACCCATGGAAAGGTGTAAGGACACAATAAGCACTCAGAAACCTCTCCCCGGCAGAGGGAGAGGGGAGGAGCAGTACATTTGGGGTAAATCATGGCTATTTCTCTGGGAATTTATCTTTTTATGTAATCCTTTGGTATTTGTAGCATCCCGAGGCAACAAATTTTGCACTGTGTACTCTTTTTCACAGATGTCTGAGTGCGTCTCGGAACTGAAGTAACCATTTGACTCCAGATTCCATTTGGAACTGTATGAAAGCAGCTCCCTGCCAACTCCACAAGAGTGCTGATGTGCACCTGGGAGTGCTGGCTCAGAGAATAGCACCAAGCCTGTCATGACATTGATCCCATGATGTATAAGTGCTGTGTGTCTACTGATGCATAAACACTCTGCAAATAAAGTGAAACAATCAAGCTCAGTATTCCTGCCTCACGACTGCAACACAGGCTGCAGCACACTGACTGGGAGTCAGACACTTCAACTGGAGTCCTGTGTGCAGTTCTGGAGCCCCCAACACAAGCAGGACAAGGAAGTGTTGGAGCCAGTCCACAGGAGGGCGGCAAAGATGCTCAGAGGGCTGCAGCAGCTCTGCTGTGAGGACAGGCTGCAGGAATTGGGGCTCGGCAGCCTGGAGAAGAGAAGGCTTTGAGGAGACCTTGGAGTGGCCTTGCAGGACCTGAAGGGGACCTACAGGAGTGCTGGGGAGGGACTACTGACAAGGTCTTGTAATGACAGGACAAGGGGTAATGGGTTTAAAGTGGCAGAGGGAAGATTGAAACTAGATGTTAGGAAAGGGTTCTTTGGAGTGAGGGTGGTGAGACACTGGCACAGGTTGCCCAGGGAGGTTGTGCAGCACAGAAGCACCCAATGTGATCTTTGATCACATCTGGTGCTTCTGTGCTCCACAACCTCCCTGGAAGTGTCCAAGGCCAGGCTGGATGAGTTCTTGAGCCACCTGTTCTAGTGGGAGGTGTCCCTGCCTATGGCAGGGGGTGGAACTGGATGATCCTTGAGGTCCCTCCCAACCTAAACCATTCCATGATTCTATGAGCTGACTAATGTGAACCCTTTTGCTGCAGTCCTCTCTTTGCCACCTCCTTCAGACTTCCTTCAGAACATATAGGAAGAAATTTCATGCTGCTTTAGCTTTTAATTATTTCAGTGAGTTACTACATACACAACAAAAACAACATTCCTAGCTGGAACAGGAAATTAAGTTAGGCAAAGTCCAAGTAGCAGAGGGCTTAGGAGCAAGTGTAGGAGGGAAAAAGAAAGGAATTATGTAGAAAAGATGATTTTCCAACAGCAGCTGATAGCACTTCTAGTAGAAGTTAGGGAATGATGAAGGTTGACTTTTTGAGGAGTGTTCGGATGAAGAGAGATCATAGAATCATAGAATCAACAGGTTGGAAGAGACCTCCAAGCTTATCCAGTCCAACCTAACACCCAGCCCTAACCAATGGCACTAAGTGCCCCATCCAGGCTTTGCTTCAACACCTCCAGGGATGGCAACTCCACCACTCCCCTGGGCAGCCCATTCCAATGCCAATCACTCTCTCTGACAACAAACCCTAAGTCACCCAGGACTCCCTGTTTTCATCTCATCTGTGAAGAGACAAAACTGTTTCCTGTCTTCTGAGCTTTCAAATCACCTATATCTGAGACAGTCAGAATTAAGGAGAAAATTAAAATTTGGACATTCCTACTTATCATTGTGAATATTATTTTAGACAGATAATTCTATGCAAAACAATGAATGACATAGAAGGGCTGGATTATGGTAGTTTAAGGCTTATGGGAAAATTCCAGTAAGAGAAATTGGTATTTTCCTGAAAGTTCAGTGCAGAATCTGAATGAGCAGAGCATTGGGTGTAAAAAAGAAAATAATTATAATGTCTAACTGGTATAAAAAGCCAATACATAAACATGTAATTCTCTTGGGTCTTGGGCACTGGACTTAGTGCCATGGTCTAGTTGATTGGATAGGGCTGGGTGATAAGTTGGACTGGATGATCTTGGAGGTCTCTTCCAACCTGGCTGATTCTATGATTATATGATCTGTTTGCTGTTTCTTTGCTTGTAACTTCGCCACTAATATTTTCCAGATAACCTGTAAACCTTGCTGGATGTTTTCTATCTGTGGAGAGAGGGTGGTGTTGGCCACTTCTGAGCTTTTTCTTTGTGCAGAGGGGAAGACTGTATTTCTCTATTATTTCTAAATTGTATGTAATTGTAAATACATGTAAATATATTGTGTATATATGCTTGCAAAATTAGCTGTGCTGTAAGATATAGCTTTATCTTACTTCCAAGCTGTCTGAGTTGGTCTGGTAGATCTGTTGGGGTGGGAGGGAAGTTCCCAACACACCACAGATTAATATTTTATTAAAATACACAATTAGTTTTACTTACAACTTCACTGTGATTCCGATGGTGAAAAAATAAAAAAATGTAGTCTCCCATCTGTTAATTTGCTACTGTGACCAGCCTTACTGACTTAAAACACAGTTACTTGGTCATAAATTCGACTCCATGGCACGGAAAAGAATTATTAACACAGTGCAGCAGCAGAGGCTTCTTCAGAGACCTTTTCTCCCCCTTTTATAAGTGACATATCACACATTTCCTTAGACTAAAAAGGCATTTATTATAACAAATTTATAAGTACTGCTGTCTGTCATTGTCAAATAGCTAGCAGAGCTCACCTGAACATCAACATTTAGTATAAACAGATGTTACAAAGTAATACTTTAGGGCATGCACTGAATGTAAAGTAGTCCCATAGGTCATCCATAATTTCATTATGTATTCATTCAGTGTTATTTTTCTGAAAATACTTGTGCATAAAGGGGCTTGATGATCACTTCTGAACTACAAAACCCCAGTTGGGAGCTCTGACCCAACCAAATGCACATTGACTTCACATGAATGCTGGGTATTGGCATATAGAACAGATCCTATTATAAAGAATGCAGACTACTTAATACTATAGGTACGAGCTGCTCATCTGTAGGTTTTACTTATGTATTAGTCTTGAGAACATTGAACAAAGTCAAAAGGTAGAGAAAACAACCACTACATTGTATGTAATACAAAACAAGTGGCAGGAGTTAACATAGTTATAACAGCTTATTTACTTGCAAAGAGGTTAAAGCAAACTAGACCTCAGAATATATTTGTCAGAAATACCAAGGCATACTAGACATCTGTTTTAACTTAAACTGAGCATATGATGTTTCAGATACGTTAACAAAAAATATCTGCCTAAATAAAGGCTAGGGACATCACATGCAAATAGCAAGGTAATTTTTCTAATGATTTCATAAGTTTGGAATTTCATCTTTGACTCCATGTCAAGACTTGAATGCTTCTTCCAGATTTAGAGAGAACCTACTGTGAGGTTTTTTTTTCTATTTCAATGTTTATCACCATTTTCATATGACCAGATGTGAAAAACTGAAGAAGAAATCATCACTTTATATGAGAGTCATCCAGTATTTCAGAAGCAGGTATTATATTTTGGCCTTAAAAAATAAGATTATTTTTTTCCTCTTAGATACAAATATGGCATCCATGCTTCCTTTGTTATAATACTAATACTCTGTATGACAATATTTTCCTGAGTTACTGAACTTATCCTTGATCCATCTTCTTTGGAAAAAAAATAAAGCAATGCTGTAAAAAGACTAATGAGAGGCTATTTTCTGTACTGAAGGTGATGGAAGGTTAGTATATAAAAACTGCAAGCATAATATTCTAGTAGATAACATCTTGAGTTTCTATATATTCTTCTAGATCATCCTGGCTCCCCCTAAAAAAAATCAGTTAGGTGCCAGGTAACATGTAGGATTCTGTGCTTTGTCTTCTTTTGTCTCCAAATAAGAGGCTAGCTTTTGTTTTTAAACAGGCAAATACCTTCAGCAATATTACACTGCCTAAATATTAATTCCTACAAGAATAGCTGTCATTAAAGTCGTCTGATTGCTGTTGTGAAAAGTCATCAAGAGTATTTGTATTCCTTGGCACAGAAACTAACTGAAATTTTCCTTTATTTAGTCTTCTCATAATATGGAATTGAACTGAAATACATTAAGGTTAAGGGAGAGATGTAAAACAGAATTAGGCAACAAGCTGCTATTACTACTTGTCATAAAAATGTTCACTGCCCTGAGTACGCATTGGAGACATGAAAGATTTGCAGCTGCTTTGCACTTTTGAAAAGTCCAATTTCTTCCTTTAAAATGTAAACATGAATTTGAGAAAGTATCATTTAGGAACAGCTCAGGAAACCAGGTAACTCTGAAGGGCACAGCACCTTTTAAAGTTTTTTATAATATTTAAGAGCGCCATAGAAATTTCACCTTGTAAGAACTTTCCCAAATAGCCTCTACTTGCAGATCAAAATCATAGAATCAGAGAATAGTAGGGATTGGAAGGGACCCCTGGAGACCATTGAGTCCAATGGCTCTGCCAAAGCAAATGAGCCTATATGGAGCAGCAGCTGTTGTAAAATATGGACTGTGAACACCAGAACATATTCCAACGTTGGTTTGAAAGACATTCCTACTTCAGGAAGAAATACAGAACAGGGGCAAAAGCAACCGTTGTGAATGACTGTGAAGAAAGTCAGGGAAAGGTTCTTAACTGAGAAGGTGGTCAGTCACTGGGAACAGGCTCTCCAGGGAAGCAGTTACAGCAGCAAGCCTGTCAAAGTTCAATGAGTGTTTGGACGGCATATGGTACATTTTTAGGTAGGTCTGTGAGGAGAAGGACTTGATGATGTAGATGTCCCTGTGGATGATCTGCAGAGGGATCCTCCGGTGCAGGGGAGTTGGACTAGATGACCTTTCAACCCAGTGCATTCTAGGAGTCTATGATCCTCATGGTTCCCTTCCAACTTGAGATAATTCTATGAGTCTATAAGTGCAATTCAAACTACTTAGCCATCAAAGAGAAGTAAGTATCTACTTCTTTCCTTGCATCAGATTCGTTGCTATTGCCAAGTTGAATCACAGATTTCAAGGCAAGTAATGTCTTTTAAGTCTGCTTTTTCACAGCTATCAACTAAACAAGCTGCATCTTTCTTGACATTTCAAGATTACAGTTTTTGCCTCACTATCTTATCCCAAACTAGGCGAGTTAAATAACCAAGCTCAAGTATATGTGATTTTACCAAATCCACTATAAAAATATATTAAAAAAAAGGAAATTACAGGTGATTATTTCATATTAATAAAACAGGTTTGCAAAAGGAAGGTTTACCTATATCTTACTATGTTATCTGCAAAAATTATATACACTGACATACAAATTTCACAGAAATAATACATTGCATATGTTAAAAAAACAACAACCACAACATTTCTTCCTTTTGATTAATTTTTGTAGTCAGGAAATTAAGATTTTCTTCAAAACTAATTTCTTGTAGTCAGGAAACTAAGATTTTCTTCAAAATCTTCCAATTCAATCCCTAACTGTGCTGGGCAGGTTGTGAAACAGCTGCATTAGGCCTTAGCACACTGCTACTGATACAATACTGAAATTATAATTAGAGGAAATAGGTAATGTACAATAAAGGTGTTAAGGAAAGACATAAAGCTCCTATCTGACACTCAAGATGCTGTACAGAGCAGTCTGTAAAGGGGCCAGTGAGCAGGTACTTCCCACAGCAACTGCCTGCCACTACTGCCTACAGGATCTGGGCAGGTTTTCACACCTCCAAAAGCAAGACCTAGCCTCTAGCTCCTACCTTGGAGTACATACTTCACAGCACAGTCTGAGCTTGTGCCCAAATCAGCCTTTAGATAGCTGGGACCTGCATAAACGCTACATTTTCATTAGAGTCAGATTCTGTTTCTTCTCTTCATGTGAAAATAAGCAACATTAGATCTTCTGCATCAAAGACATTTCCTTCTCCTATAGCTGTTTACCCAATGCGCTTTTTTGGGGGAAACTTTTGGGGAAAATTAAACAAACAAAAAAAAGTTGGGGGGAAGGAAACTACACCACTACACAGCAGTGTAAGAAATCAAGGAGTGAAAATGCAATTTAAATGCTGATAAAAAGTTATTAAGTTTATATATAAGCTTCAATTCTGCCTCTAGACTACAGCATGGTGCCAACTTCCAGTTCTTTATCCAGTCTGATGCACTGGATGGATGGGAAGATGAAGACAAAAAAATAAGGACACACTTACAGGTAACTGGAGTGTTAGCAACCACACAGATTTCAAAACAAACGCTGTTTGTTATTTCAATTTTGCAGTAGACCTTGAGTACACAAAGGCAGTTGCAGGGCTCTTTTCCTTAAGATTCAGGATACAGTGCCCAAAGCAATCTTCAAAACCACTGCCTGGTTTTACACAATCCAGTCACTTATTGTTCCCTGTGCTGAAAACTGGAAAAGTCAAAAACAATTTTGACAAATTTTAACCCAGTCTGGGAGTTTTCTCATATTAGGCTGACCACAAGTGTTCACTTTATTGTTATTAAAGTACTGCAAAAACAAGAAGGCCACAAAGAGATTTCAAACTTTTCTCATCAATACTTTGTTTCAAAACCATAGTATTACCCTTACAATGATTGATTTTTGAAGAAACCATTTCCTGTATCCAATGACATTATAAAATCAACTTGGTGTTTTGGTTTGGTTTGTTTTTTTTAAAGAGCGGAAGGGGGTAAAATTCATTGCCATCTAGGAGCATCTCACCCATATATAAAATTTAGGCAAGGAAAAAAAGTACAGCTTTCCAAAAGTCTGTCCTCTCCATTTATTTTTCTGTCTTTCCCATCCTACCTCTTATTTCATGTCAGTCAGACACTATAAATAAAAAAAGAGAAAGATCCCCTTACTCTAGGCACTATCATAAATATAAGCAACTGATATCTCTTCTAACTTACAGACTTTAAGACATTCTAGATAAGATGGTAAGAGTGAGCAGAGGATGATAATATGGCTAATGTAACAAGCAGTGGTCACAACTGAGTTTTGTTCTACGTGGAAAGAATGTATTCAAGGACATTAAGTAATATCCTACAGTCTTTGCCAGTCCTTTTTAATTAATAATCAAGGTTAAACTTCCAAAGGATGAGACACATTAAACGCATTCTAAACTTTATGCCTCTGTATCACATCACTCTGCAGCAACTAATTCTCAAAATAAAACCACTTCAGAAATGTGTTCATTAAGAACTGCTTGCTAGTAGTTACCATAAGAAACAAAAAATTATTTGTATTAGGAAATCTGTTTTATCCTCTAGTTTGTATTGGCACCTATTAATTAGAAAATCACAGTTTTGACCTTGGTGTTACTACTGTAATCTTTAACACACAGTCAAGCCAGGCTAACCTAAATCCAGTGCTGTATTAATAAAAAAAAATTAAAAAAAAAAAAAAAAAGAGGAGACAAAATGGGTTTCTATCTTATTCCAGTACCTTTCAATTGCTAGATTAGCCCTTTAGTGGGTAATCAGGTAAATGCTTGAAACTAAAACAGTAAATACAAGGCCATAAATTAAAGAAACAGAAGGTTGGCTTCAGCCAGTTTTAAGGCTAAATTTTACAGCCATCGTAGACCAAAGCAGACCCTTCTTATGTGGTGGTCTCCACTACATATTTGATCAGTTGATGAGTAGGTTATGAAACTTGAGGGAAGTAATTTATACTAAATAAAGCTATCATGTGCATTTTTAAATTTCACTTCACTCTGAAGTTCACTTCTTTCTCCTGAGCTCTAGGTCCAGTAATTTTAAGTGAAGAGATCCTTAGAAATGTCAATGAAAATAAATATTGCTAACTAATCTTTCTTTTAAAATGGATAAAGTGCTCGTAATAGCAATACATTTATTTTCAATGTAATTCATAAACTTTAAGCATAGGTTTGAAGAATGCTGAGCCTAAAAAAAAAATTAGTCTACAACCTTCAGTCTGCGAATAATGATGCAAGTTCAGCAAAGCTACTGAATTTTTTACACTCCGCACAAAGAGAACAGAAAGGAGTTCTTAAGCATACCACATTATATAGAACTTTGGCACAATTTGAACTCTGTTTAAGTAATTTTAATGCAAGTTGGAAAGTGAATTAATAACCTCATCTAAGCACATTTGACTGCTACATGTAGACATGTCACACACCACCTACTACATGAAGAACAAAAATTCTCCACAATAACTCAAAGGTTTCCATAATATTCTGTGGCTCATAAGTACATTTTGACACTCTCCATTTCTGTAATATTTAGCATTCATCTTTGCAATATTTATTGGTGATTAAAAAATCAAATTATTTCCTCTTTAGCTCATTTTCCACAGTAACTACATTGTAGAAATGGTTTGGATGAAACTAAAGATACTGCTTTTCTTATCCTTGTCTTTCCTTGCAAACAATCTCAATTATATTTTCATTCCTTTGTAAGTTAACATCAGCTGTTCATACTAATCTTTAACATGAACAGGATATATGGACATAAACCACAGAAAAAGAGGTTACTTCATACTAGTACAGACCTGCTTAAAAATGTATTTACATGTCAGCAACATTACTGGGTTTTTAATAGAGAAAAAAGTATTAAATCTATGTGGAGGACATTCTATGGCTTGTTGAGTACTTCTACCTCATGTAATTTTACATCTGTTTTTCCTACGTGTGGAGAATGTACATTACTGTGTTCTCCGTTTCCCCTTGTTTAAGTAACTTTATATGTTGCTCATAAAAGAAGTAGCCATTTCTTTCAAGAAGGCTGTTAAAATACTATTATTATAATGACATTCATCACCTCTTTTCCACTGAAAAAAAATGCTTGATTATGTGAGTTTAGTTTTGGAAAGTACCAAAGGTACCTTGATAAATATACAAAACAATTGGCAGAACTGTCTAATAACGAAAGACAGCTTTTACACTACTCTATCAGTATTCAGATCTTAAGTTCAGAAACTGCACTAGGGAGTTGTGCTGTCTTGTCCAGAACTACCAAACAGCATTATAACGTTTTCCCAAATTTGCATTTTGGGAGCAATTTGGAAGGGAACTTCGTTATTTGATAAAATGTCCATCACTAAATTTGCCTAAGCACACATACATCTGATGCCCCTTCCAAATGCACACACACACACGCACACTGATTTTACAAGTCTTCTTTTCTTTATACAAGTAGTCACAACACTGAAAGTATTCTCCTATGTGTTCACTGATTACTCTTAAATGATTTTCCACCACTCTGTCACTCAAAGGAGATGGTTATTTCATTCTCCTGAGAGGTTAACCATATTCAAAAGCAGCTAGATGAAGACAGTAGTGTTATATAAATTGCAATGGAAAAATGCATCCTCCATCCATATAGCCACCCATCCTGAGAAACTTTCACTGGGAAATTCTTGCCATCTTCCACTGGTCATGGAGTTCCCATCAATAAATAGAAGGTCAGTGCAACAATGAGGAGCAAGCAGAATGGAGAAGAGAAGGTCTGATAGGCAGCTGATGGCATGAAAATATCTTCATACTTGTAAATACTGACAACACGCTCTGATACAGGTGGTGAGTCTATATCATGACGAGTTATAGAACCTTGAACAGGTAAGGGCAGAAAGAAATAATGTCAGGTGCATTTTTTTTTTATATATCTCAAACAAACAAACAGGTAAACAGACAAATAATTTTCAAACCTACAGGAGCATGTGATATTACATTGTCAGTGAGTAGGGTCATTTCTCTGCTTTCAGAAATTAAACTTCTAAGTGAAACAAATGAAATTCAGGTGAAAAAACATCCTTCAAAGGAATTTAGAACTTTTAGTTTTTCTCAATTTGGCTTTGAGGAGTTGATGTAATAACTATAACAGCCAAGAAAACATGAGATGTAGGATTCAGTGAATTATCTTGCCTTCCATTTTATCTGGTTTTAAGCCTCATGCTACCAAAATTTTAGTTAGCTTTTAAAAATGTAATCTAGTAAGAATAATGTTATTAAAAGACATTTATCAATTTTGGCACCTCAGTTTTGTCACCAACACAGAAATCAACTTACCCTGAATTGCTGGACCCCAAGCAAACAGATAGTACCAACTCAAGTGCAGATCTACAATGGTTTCCTCTCGGGGAACATACACAGGACGCTTGAATCGACATGTTACACGATTGTTTTCAAAAACCCCTTCTTCATCTCTAGCAGGATTTCTCTGGATTTCTTTAGCCCACTGACCAACGTTATAGAAGTGCTGTATTCGGACTCTTCCATTATCATCATGAACACAAGCCATGACATCATCTCCTCCCTAAAAATATATTGGTAAAAGGAAAGCAAAAGTATCACAGAGCATTTCTGCATTTATGTAAATAATTTTAATTATTAAAAACTAGTCAAGACTTGGGAGTCTCATTCATTTTTACTAAGTTATATATTTGGAAATTCTTGCTTTCCTAATCTTGTGTCTTCAATCAAACTGAAAAGCACCAAGTGGATAGTAGTATTTACTTACCCTTACTATCACCAAACTCTCTTTTGGATACCTTTATGTGAGTTATTTTACCTAACACATATAACATTTTTAAGATATGGTGTCACTGTTATCATATATTGAATTAATCAGTAATTTATCAAGTTCTGGGATCCTGCTTCAAAAAACCTGGCAATTTCGAATCCTTGATGTGTGCAAAATCCACTTACCAAATCATGGATAGAAACTCCATGTAATTTAGTAAATACTGGAGATTAGCCTACTAAATATGGAAAAATAATAGCATGAATAGAATAGAATAGAATAGAATCAACCAGGTTGGAAGAGACCCTCAAGATTGTCCAGTCCAACCTATCACCCAACCCTATCCAGTCTACCAGACCATGGCACTAAGTGCCTCATCCAGTCTTTTCCTGAACACCCCCAGGGACGGTGACTCCACCACCTCCCTGGGCAGCCATTCCAATGGCAAATCACTCTCTCTGTGAAGAACTTCCTCCTAACATCCAGCCTATACTTCCCCCGGCACAACTTGAGACTGCGTCCCCTTGTCCTGTTGCTGGTTGCCTGGGAGAAGAGACCAACCCCCACCTGGCTACAACCTCCCTTCAGGTCGTTGTAGACAGCAATGAGGTCTGCCCTGAGCCTCCTCTTCTCCAGGCTAAACAACCCCAGCTCCCTCAGCCTCTCCTCACAGGGTTTGTGTTCCAGGCCCCTCACCATGAATTACAGATTGTCTTTTCTAATTTCTTCTTATGTTCAATTAAGGGAACATCAATTCATAAGAATCTTACGAGAAAATGGAAAAAGAAAGTTCAGTGTGTAGTAACAGAACACTGTAAGATATAAGAAAAAAGAAATCAATATGTGCATAGTATAAACAGACAACAAGCATCACAACCAAGCAAAGATACAATGGACAAAAGGAACTGTGAGGCAATTAAACCAGTTGCCAGAACACGTCACTACTGAAGTGGTCAAGCACTGTATGACTTGAGGATTAGCAATAATTTTAGGAATACTATCTCATAGTTTTATGCATCTAAGCAGAAATCTGTCATTCTTGTGCAAAAATAAAGATGTTTTGCAGAGAAAAATATCTACAAAACCAAAATCAGAAAGAAAAAGGCATTCTGAATCTCAACAGAATGACATTACAAAATCCTTCCTGCTGCAAATGGAAAAGCATAATGTTATTTGAGACAGAGAAATAGATCACAGGCCTTTTAAAAGATCTATTGAGACCACAAAAAAGTTTTTTCTCCTGAACTTCCATAGCTATCTAGGCCACATAGTTTTCATTATCACCTGCCTTTAAAGCACAGTGTGCTTCTCAGAGCAAAGATGTTCTGACCTAATCATTTCACCATTAGATCCTGGAAGTTATCAAAAAGGATGAAGTCAGCAGAAGAACAAGAAAGGAAGACAGATAACTAGCTGTTTTAACTCAGCTGATTGATGGTTACTAGATCATCTATGCAGCAAATTTGGAAGCAAACCACTTCAATTCTATACTTACTTAATTCTTCCTCACAGAAGCTGCGACTTAACATGCTGCTTGGTGTGACTGGGATGAAAGGTTAATGCCTGCTTTCTAAGGGGCTGATGAGATGCAGGCAGTGAGACCCTGGGATCTACAGCAGGTATATCAGAGTTAATACTAAATTAGTAATTAGCTATGACTGATAGCATGAGTGCCAATCTTGAAAGGTGCTGAGCTGTTTTGAAAAGCTTTTTGAGCAGTTGCATTTCCAGGCACCTAAATTCCTTCCAAAATCTGGCTGTAAAATTGTTCCTCACCATAAAAACATAAATAATTTCTTGTGACATGAGCTGCTCTTCTTGACACAGAAGACATCTATCTTTATTGTGTTTACTTACAAAGTCATATTAGTACATATATAGTAATGATTGCAAAGCAACTGCTGTAATGGTTTAGTCTAAGGGCTAACCTGCCTGTTCCCTCAACACAAAGGTAAGTGGAAAAGTAACACACGAAACTCAGGGTTGAGCTAAAGAGATAAGAATTTAATACACCATAAGATAACATAATCATAATGCATAATTACCTTAGCAAATAATCTAATTAATCTAATAATACACTGCACAATTACCTTAGCTTAGCTTATTTGCAGTAGAAGCACAGTGAAATGAATGGGAGAAAAACCTCAGCATAGAACCCAAAACAAGCAGCTACCCAACTCCCACTTGTTCCAGCACCACGCCTACAGGAAAGAGGCAACATCAGAAGCAGCAACTGAACAGGAAGCCTCCTATGTTGCAATCTGAACTTCAAGTCCCATACTTAGCTCCAGTTAGCACTTTCATTGTTGAAGCTGGCATGGCCGCAGCATGGTATAAATAACAGCAGCAGATTCAACTCAATTTATGACACCTGCCATCCCATTTTCTTTCTGTTTCTCCCTTTGGTTCTGATAAAAATATTGCTAAGTCAATGCAAGCCTTCTCATTCATTTTTTTGCGGGTCTTAGTCTGGAACAACTAAATTCTGTGATTTTTCAGACTGCTGTTTACAACTGTACAATAAACAGTCTTGTCCTCTGACTTGTGATATCGTACATACTCTCAGTATTGTTTCATATACTCAGGAGAGATTCCTTATACAAGCACTTACATTATGAACTGCGTTTTAATCCTAAATTGAGTTTAGGATTTTACAGAGTATCGCAGAAAAGAACATCTTTGCTTAAATTATCTGTCGCTCAGGTTTTTTAAAGTTTGCAGAGTCCATATTCCTGTTTTGCTCATTGAAACACAATGAAAAGAGAAGCTTTTGAATGAAAAAGTACAGGAATAAGCATAAAACTAACCAACCAAACAAAAAAAACCAAAGGAGAGATAAAAGAAATGTCAGCAAGACTGCTTTCTAGAGTATGTAAATTAGCAGAAGTTACTTTGTCATACATTTGTGGTTTCCCTGGAACAATGCACAGGTACCAAAAAACCAAAAAGTTTTCAAAAGTTTAACAGAAAAAAAATCTTTGTATAACTGAAACTCAAGATTATTTACAGAACAAAAAAATTATTTGCTATTTAGTTTATGATGTGCCTCTTGTCCAAGTAACATCAGCATAAAGTGCATCAACATCTTTCCATGTGAATTTGCTTATCCCTGAAGGCTTTTCTAATAAACAGGTAAAAAGCCAATAACATTCAGACATTCAGAGTGGAACAGAAATATTGTTGTAATTCTAAGAGAGGAAGTCAAACGGCATGTTAGGAAGAACAAGCAGTTTTCTGGTAGGCAGTAGGTCTGGCTTCTGCTTCCAGTGGTGCTTTGTTTCCAGGAAGTGTATTTCTGACAGGTCAAATACAGTAAATGATCTCTCAGTTTCCTTCCGACCTAGGCCATTCCATGATTTGATGATAGACAAACATGTAAAAGTGTAAACACTGTCAACATGAAGAATTGTAGATGTCTCACCATTTTTTTGTCTGAAGAAAATCCGACTGCCACCCAGCCATCAGTATCAGCACTCAACTCAAATTCAACATCAGCTCCTATTCTCCGGTAACTCAGAAAGTAGTCACAGGTCTCTGCATTGCATCCAGGTTTACCGTACCTAAATGGAATTGGAAATATATCTAACTTTCTCTTACAATTTCCTGCTATGAAACTGAATTACATTTCTGAAAAAACAAACAAACACCAACAAACGAAAAACACAAGAACGTTTTTTGGTATGATGGCAGCAGAACATTATATCGTGCTATACACAAACTATCACTAATTAAGGGTTTGCTGTTACTACTCTTTTAGTATTAAGAATATATACTATTTAAGCAGCATGGCAAGCAATCAGTTGCACACAATATCAGTATGTAGATCTTCCTAGCCCTGGTTTTATAAGTGCTTCATGAAAACACGAGAAATGTGAAATAACTGTAGGTCCATAACTATGATGTATATTCTTTAAAAAATCTAGTTTACTCATTTAATAAGAGTCCACAATTACAAAGTATATTCTTAAATAATAACCATTTATTAAAATTAATGGAATGTTTACCAAAGCCGTCAAAGCACTCAACATTTGCAAACATAAACTCATGTCAGACTGACCTGAAGCATCCCTTCGTTTTTCCACAGTCATCTACTCTGATTTTTGCAAATGGATCGACAGGAGGAGCAGTAGGAAAAGGGTAACCTGTATAATCAGAATTAATCATTACTACTTAAAATACAAGGAGCAAAAAGCAGTAATACTAAACAGGAAAGGTTCCAATATTTTGCTGATGACTGAGCTGTCCAGATGAGGGACTGTGTTGTCACATATACAATCCCTTGCTCAGATAGTCCTGGATCCAGGAAGTACCAACGTAACACTGGTAACTGGAAGTACCAATGTTACACTGGTAACTGAAAAAAAAATTCCCGGGTTTCCTACATCCACCAAGAAGTGAGAAGGAGAGAGTGACTTTTCTACATAAAGGGCAAAAGCTAACTTAAGGCAGCAGAACAGAATACTGCAGTCAACTGACAACTGGGGGTCTCCACTGAGCTACCTCTTTGTGCAGCCTTAGTCCTCTCAGGAAATCTGTAAAGGAACTAAATCTGACTCTTTCGTCATAAATAACAGCGCTGTATATAAATGCAGGGTACCAGATTCAGAGCTGTAGGAACGAATGAAATAAAATAAAACATGCATTGCAATAAAAGGTAAGAGAGCATCAAACCAGGGAATTGCCTGCAGTTACGACCCATAATAACCTGTGCAGACCCAGAAGAGCTGGACAATAACAGCTGTGATTCCAATCAATGCCCTGTCTGCTGTATAATAGTACATCAAAAACAAAGTAAGAACATTTGCAAACTTCTCCAATCCAAGACAGAAAGTCTTGGAGAAGTTTGTGACTATAGCACAAAGAAAGATACTTTAATAGGATCTTCTTTTACTTAGCTAACTAAACCCTCAAGTGCTAGCTCTGAAAGTACTTCACTGAGTAAGTAATAAATGTTGCAGTTAGTTACAACATCTGCAGTCAAACATTTAACCTACACAATTTTAGACATTTGAGAGCCCTGATGTGCTTTCCTAGATTTCTGACAACACCAGTGGAGACAGGATGATGCAAATGGCACATTACAGCCTCCATTAACACTATCAAGGCCCTGGGTAAGTTGGCCAGCATAAATGTATTAAGATGGAAAAATTTCATAGCAGCCTGTACCAAAGCATTACCGAAGGACTGGCCACGGGACATCCTATCATCTCACTTCTTCCTTTTTTCCCCTCTCAATGCATCTACCGGTTTTCAATGAAGCTTAGCCGTAAGTATGGAGTTTTAACATTCTTCCATTTGCAAATTAAACACAAAATCACAACAGCCCTAAGCCCATGACCACTGTGTTAAAATTCTTAACACAGAGAACATCACATTGGAAAATACAAAAACAAGGTTCCATTTTAAGTTAGCAGCCCGGAGAGCGCTCCACAAGGGGGTCGTCCCTCAATGCCGGCAGGGAGCGAGCCCCGGTCCCCCTCCCAAGCTTCTGCTGCAGCCCCACGGCCGTCGACTCTTGCACCTGCCCCCGACCTAGGAAGGATTCCCAGGCTGGCGGGGAGCGAGACACCAGAGGGCCTGGCCGTCGATGAGGTCAGCCAGTGCTGCCCTTCGATCCCGGTTCTAGTCCCAGCCCTCGAGCAGCAGGACTGAAGGCCGCTCGGGAGACGGCGGGAGGAAGATGGCGGCGGGCGCTGGCCTTCGTGCTGAACGCCGCCACGCTCCCTCTCGCTCGCCACAGACGGGCCACCACTAAACCGCCCGCCCGCCTGGCCATCCCTCGCCCGCACTGGGCTCGCCTCCCTGACCACCGCGCCCCGCCTGGCCCCACCGCCTGCCCCTCGCCGCCGCACCCTCTTCGGAGAGGTAGCGCAGGTCGTAGAACTCGCTTGCAAAGGTGCCGTACGAAGAGTCGTGNCCGCCACCCTCCTCCGCCGGACTGGCGGCGGAGCAGGCCAGGAGCAGTAGCAGCAGCAGCAGCCGCCGCCGCCAAGCACTGCAGCTCCGCACCGCCATGGCAGCGGCGGCGGCGGCTGCGATGGCGGGGCGGGGAGGCGAGGCGGTGGCGGCGCCCAAGCGCGCCTCCTGCGTGGCCTCCCGCGGGCTCCTGCGCGGAGCAGAAAAGGCGCCGGGAGGGTAGCCGGCTCCAGGAAGGCCGGTGCCGCAGAGAATGCGGGGCTGAGCAACGGGCTGGTGTGCGAGAGTTTGGGGACGAAAACGTGTCGGGGCGGTGTGTGCGTGGAAGCCGTGCTCGCGAGCTGCGCGGGTTACCCCGAGCCTCTCACGTCAAAGCCCTGTCAGCATCGGGCCCTTCCACTTCGACCACCGCCAGGGCGGCGCGGTGCTCGCTCGCCGGATTCCCACGCCCCTCCCCAGCTCTGGCACCTAGGCCCGGAGCACCCTGCGGCCCATCCCACCGCGGGAATATTTTCTCCGCTGGTGGACAACTCTGGGGAGGTTCACGAAGTTAACCTTGTCAGCCGCCCTTGGCCTCCATCACCAAAGCCTCTCTGCACGTGCTTCAAGAGGACGTGATGAATCCTGCACGATGACTGCTGTGCAGATTTTTCCTATGTATTTTTAATGACTTCTGAGATGGGACTGAAGGCACAATGAGACTTAAACTTTGTCTCAGGTAAAACCCCACGCTAGTGAACATTCTGATCATGTGTTTTCTCTTTTGTCTTTTATGCAGTGTAAGCACAGTGATAACTGTGATAAACTGGGACTAGATTCGTATCAGTGAGAAAATAAAGGATAATGAAAAAGCCTAACTGCTGTGAATCCAGAAAATTGTGTGATGCTTTTGCAGGAACTTGTGAAGAGTTATTTTTACACAACAAAGAGCCTTCACAGAAACCTGTGAAAAGACAACAGATGCTTGTTGACAATAACAGAACAAACTAGTGGATAACAGAAACTGAGACTATGTAGGCCTGCTGACCATGTAACATGCTAACTATGTAACAAAGCTTTTACAAGGAATGCTGAACTTATGTCACAGAGGGGGATTCTGCCACCTACACCGATTTGTGGTGAAGGGGAGAAATTAATTGGTGCGAGATAATATTTATAAAAATATATATTTATTAAATCAATATTCTGAANACCATAGTATCAGGGGTAATAAGAGACAGGGAGAGAGTTTAATATAAGCAAGTTCCAATTTATTTCACCTAAGCATAGGTTTATATAACCTTCACCGAAGACTACGAAACAGGATTACAAAACTGTGTCAAATTCTAATTGGTTCAACATTACTTACTTACAACTACTTCTTAGAATCTTCCCATCTTCCAAGAGAGCACAACAACCTGCTCTCTATCATAACTACGCTGTGTTAAGCAGACAGGCACCAGGTGGTACCGAGCTGTGAAGGCTGTAAACCAATTAATTTAGGCTACAAGCTTCTTGTTTTCTTTTAGAGGCACTTTGATCTTACATTTTCCCTAGCTTGCTCTCAAGCACACAGCTTGTATCCAACATTTACTCACAATTCTGATTAATTATCAATAATCATCAATCACTCTCTGGGGATACATCACAGCCTATATAAAGCATCCAAATCTTCAGGGGAGCATTGCCTGTGGACGTTTGAGGCTGAAATCCTCCCGGCTTGAGGGGAAAGGAGAATCTTCCTGGCTTCTGGGGGAATGAATGCAGTCTTCCCAGCTATCTGGGGAAATTATCAGTCTCTAACCTTGTTCCCCTGGCAAGGATGCAATCTCTGCCCTTGTCTCCTGGTTTCTTCTGGATGCTTTGTCCAGGGGCTGATCTGGGGACTGTTGGCAGGACCTCAGGTGCAGAGGAAGGATGCCATCTGAGCACGGTTCTCACGCTTGCTGGTAGGCTGATCGCATGTGCAGACAAGCGGGTCTGCTCCTGGTATCTCGACAGCACGCAGGTGGGCTTACCAGGCAATAAAGCAGTGGGCATACACGGCTGCAGGGGAGTATGTGCTCCTTAGATAATAACAGGCAATGCAGGATCAAATCCTGATTAACTCACCACAGCTGGCTGGGAGATTCTGTCTTCATAATAACAGCACAAGCAAGTAGGTATAAGCAAAGGCTGGTGAGTCTAAATCTAATAATAATAAGCAGGTGTGCCCGAATGTGAGCAATCGTGAAAAAAGGGGGCCCGAGCATGGGGCCTGAGTGTGAGTGTGAGCACACTGGTGAAGTGAGAGTGCAGTGAGAGAGCTGCAGCAATGGAGTCAGAGCTAGCAAAACCTAGAGCTAGCAGAAGCAAGCAGAAGCACATTGTTTACCCGTGTGCCTCTATTTATGAACTGTGGGCTGAGATGAACAGCCCTTTGGCCATTAGAGTGACCAATCAGAGTTTGGCAGTCAGACAAACAATACCATAATAGGCTAAATCACAAGTCTAGTACCTCCAAATATAGGGAGAGCATGGGCGGGCCACACGCTGACAGTGTGGGCTTATGCAACATGTTTACAACCAGCTTATATAACTTGTTTACAACCTGGGCCTTAGGCAGGCCAGACTTTATGGCATCAGGCCTAGTGTGTCCCTTCTGTGCTTGTTTACCCATTTAATGTGTTTACCCCTGGTTTGGGCAGCAAAACATGTTTGGGCAAGGTAAGGCAAAAATAAGCCTGTTTTCGGGCCTACAGGCCCTCCACAACAACTTACATAACAAAACAGAAGAGATATTGAAGATGTATACAGAAGGATGACTCCAGCTTTGTATCTTTGTATCATTATTACAATAACAATATGCTGAAAACCTGGCAGAACTTGTGACCTCACAGTTTGCTTGGGCACTTGTAACTCATGCTGGAATTGCAGATAGGTGTTAAAGACACATTTGCATTCTCGCTGTATCTTTGGGTTGTTGGAGGAATCTTTTGTCCCTTGTGTTTACCCAGGTGGCTTTTCTCGGATTTGGATTGCTGTCTTTTGGTTACAAGTTTAATTTCTCTTTTATATTGTTACGCTTTGTTACACTTCTCTAAGGGTCTTCAAGAAAATTGAGGAAAACGGGAGCAGGGAAGGAGAGAGAAAATGCAGCAGTCAGCAGAAAGTCCCAGGAGGAGTCCCAACTGCAGTCACCTGAGCAGACTTAATCCTCAACCACCTAAACTTTCTGAATGCTGTCTTTTGCAACATGCTTGTGCTGGTAACATGTCTTTCAGACAGGACAGATATACAGCCTTTGAGAAATGTGGCTTGGAAGGTGTTGTGGTAGGCCTGATAGGCCCAAAACAGGCTTAATACATATCCTGGATTGCCCAAGCATGTTTTTCTGCTCCACTAGAGAAGCAAGAGCGGGAAATAAGACAAAAGAACCTGGAGTCACTAAGTCTAAGATGGTAACAAGTGGTAAACAAGGTACACACACTTAGCTTGTGCCTGCCTTGTGCAAGGCCTATGCTTTTCCTAAATTTGGGTAAAGCAAGGAGACAAGGTCAGAGATCATCTGCTTTCTTTCCCCAGAAGCCTGGGAAGAATCAAATCTCAATGGCTGACAAGACAGAGTCCCCTGAAAGCATTTGGGCACTGTCTGGACTGTGGCTAGCCCCACGAGTCAAGTAATAATAATTTGTGAGTAAATGCTTAAAAGCCTCTTTGTAATTCTCCCATTGCCTTCTGCCATAAGCAGACAGAGCTCCTTGAGCCCATCTAGTGGGCAAGCGGTATACTGACTGCAAGTGGCATTTGACCACAGGAAATCCTTTCTTTCAGTTCAATTAGTGTTTATATATATTTGTTGGTTATTACTAGATCTTGATATTATCTATAGAATGTTTCCATGACCGTGTAAGAACCAAAATATTATTAAAATTAGTGGTCAGGGGTGGTGAGAATTCTGAATATCAAAAATTAATAAACAATATTAATTTGGGGAAAAATATCATCTCTCATTAGTTAATTTCCCCTTTGTAACAGAAGGCATAGCCATCCTCCTGCAGCAGGAACTCTCTTGCTTTTAGTGAATTAGCAATGTGGTCATTTCCACCACGTCTTGCTCCATCACCTCCTGCTTCAAGCAAATCCAGTAATCAAACTCCTTGCATGATGAATTGCCCTAGCCTGGGCAATGTTCTGGTGCTAGCACTCAGTCTAGAAGTGTCTTCCCAGGACTGGAGACTAGGTTTATCCACAGCTATCCCTTGAGCCTCCATCTTGCTTTCTCTCTTGGCTCTGTCACACAGCGTAGACTTTTACCATGGAGGCTCCTGCTTATTATGGCATTTGGATTACAAATTAAAGCTTTGGAAACAAGCCATAATTTACATAAGAGAACCTCAGGATTAAAAAAAAAAATGTGTCTCAGGGTCAAACTGCATCATTCAAGTGTGGCTGCAGCTCCTCATGCTGAGGGGGAAGAGACTAAAACCCCAGCAGTTCACAGAATCACAGAATGTCAGGAGCTGGAAGGGACCTTGAAAGATCGTCTTATCCAACCTCCTGCCAGGGCAGGATCACCTAAACCGGATCATACAGGAACATGTCCATTGGGTTTTGAATATCTTTAGAGAGGGAGACCCCACAACCCACCCTGGGCAGCCTATTCCACTGAAAAAATTACTCCTCATATTTTCTTGAAAATTCCTGTGCCTCAACTTCCACCCATTGCCCCTTGTTCTGTCATTGGGCATCACCAAGGAGAGCCTGGCTCCATCCTCCTGGCACTCACCCCTTACATATTTATAAACGTTAATGAGGTCTCTCCTCAGTCTCATCCAAGCTAAAGAGCCCCAGCTCCCTCAGACTCTCCTTGTAAATGAGATGCTCTATTCCCTCAGTCATCTTCGTGGGTCTGTGCTGGACTCTGTCAAACAGTTCTATGCCCCTCTTGAACTGGGCGGCCCAGAACTGGACACAGTACTCCAGGTGAAGACTCACCAGGGCAGAGGGGCAGGAGAACCTCTCTCAACCTATTAGCCACACCCCTTTTAATACACCCCAGAATGGCACTGGCCTTCCCGCTCACAAGTGCACATTGCTGGCTCATGGTCAACATCCCATTAACTGGGACCACTGGATCCTTTTCCCCTTCACTATCTTCTAACAGGTCAGTTATACCAAGAGCATAGTCTGACTACTGAAGAGAGGAGTGTAGAAAGAATAGTGATGATGACAAACTATTAGACAATGGAACACCAAACTTGGAGGCTTGGCTGACAAACCTGAAGGCTGTGTGGCCATTCAGTGAGACTTGGACAGACTGGCGAGTTGGGAAGTGTTCCAGATTAAGCCCATCTGGGGTGCAGGTGTGGCCTGGAAACCTGACCCCCAGGTGAGCAGGGAAACCTGGCCCCTCCTGCAAGGAGGACCCCCAAGGTCAAAGTTTATCCCATTCCCACTTCTTGTCCACAACTCTATTTAAAAGGCAGTTGAGTTTTTGCTGACTCTTTCTTGCTCCTGCCTTCACCTTTGCAACATCTCCTTGCTGCTGCTGTTCCTGCTAACCACATGGCTGGCCTAACCACATGGGCAGACCTGCTACCTTGTGTTGGGGCCTGCATCCAAGGACAATCCATCTCAATGCAGAGAACCCACTGCCATCTAACCTGGTTTTGTATATACATCTGTATTTGTTCCCTTATATCTCTGTAACCTTTCT
This sequence comes from Tricholaema leucomelas, assembly GCA_013400475.1. Lineage (NCBI taxonomy): Eukaryota > Metazoa > Chordata > Aves > Piciformes > Lybiidae > Tricholaema lacrymosa > Tricholaema leucomelas. The sequence goes on along the minus strand of WAAF01006443.1, from coordinate 102,366 downwards.
TTACCTTAAATACCTTTTATTTATTGTTAAAGTTACCTTCTAACTTCAAAATCAGTTTAAGGCTGTTCTTTGGTTGTTTTAACCCTTTTACTCTTTTGCCTAATTTTTTTTCCATACAGGGAGAAGAGGGAGAGGGAGAGGCGTCCTAAATTCTCTTCCACTGGGCTTGTGGGCTCTGAGAAAGCTTAAACGGCAACAGGGAAAGAGAAACTAATGAGGATAAGTGCAGAGTCCTGCATCTGGGAAAGAATAATAAACTGCATCAATACAAATTGGGAAGTGATCTGCTGGAAAGCAGCCCTGTGAAGAACCTGGGAGTCTTGGTGGAGAACAAGCTATCTGTGGGACAGCAATGCACCCTTGTGACCAAGAAGGGCAAGAATGCTGGGGTGCATTAAGAGAAGTGTGGCCAGGAGATCAAGGGAGGTTCTCCTCCCCCTCTACTCTGCCCTGGTGATACCCCATCTTCAGTACTGTGTTCAGTTTGGGGCTCCCCAGTTTAAGAGGGACAGGGATCTGCTGGAGAGGGTTCAGCAGAGGGCTACGAGGATGATTAGGGGACTGGAACACTGTCTGATGATGAGAGGCTGAGGGACCTGGGGCTGTTTAGTCTGGAGAAGAGAAGACGGAGAGGGGATTTAATAAATGTTTATAAGTATCTGAGGACTAGGTGTCAGGATGGGGGGACAGGCTCTGCTTACTTGCTCCCTGTGCTAGGACAAGGAGCAATGGATGTAAGCTGCAGCACAGGAGGTTCCACCTCAACGCAAGAGGCAACTTCTTTACTGTAAGGGTCACAGAGCACTGGAACAGGCTCCCCAGAGATGTTGTGGAGTCTTCTTCTCTGGAGACTTTCAAGACCTGTCTGGACGTGTTCCTGTGTGACCTGCACTAGATTATGGTCCTGCTCTGTGAGGGAGGTTGGACTTGATGATTTCTGGAGGTCCCTTCCAATTCCTAACATCCTGTGATCATGTAATACAGCAACGTTTTTGCCCACTTTTCTTTTTGCATTACCTAAGTTCTCCTCCACTGCTGTGGCTGGTTCCTGCCTGATCCAGCGGATTTTGTTTCTGTGCATGGTCTGGCAGATTTTCTCCATTTGACAGTACTCTTATAAGATGCTCAGTTTCCTTTGCTCTTTATACATTATTGCTATTCACAGTTCACCCTAAAAAGCCAAAGCTGCTTAAGTTCATACTGCCCTGCCTCTTCCCAGCTACTTCTTCAGCATATCCATGCCTCAAGAACAGCTAATTAAAGTTTAATGCTCCTGGTTATTTCCATCAAGTATATAGAAAACTCAGCAGTTACACACCAGTGCTGACTAACAAAACAACTGCTGAGCCAGTAGTTTTCTTACATTAACTCTGTAATAACCTAAACCAGAATTTGTAATTAATTGAGTTTTCTCTCTTGTTCGACATGCTGAATGTAACTACCAGTAATTTATCCTGGGCTTTCCTTTAGTAAACAACACCACAAATTTTAGATACTGAGAAATTACCCTAATTTTATTAATAATCATTCGTTCTGTTCTCCAGTTAACTACCTGTGAATCTACAGAATTGTTCTTGTGTGAGTTACTTTGACTAAGAAACAGGGAGAAATATGCTAGGAATTTCTTGCAAGCAAAGGTTTTTCACAGTGTACAAACATAATTGACAAGGAAAACAATGTCAGATGCCAATTCATTAAGAATGTCTCCATGAGAAAAATGAAAACTAAGTGATGGCTATGTAGTAAAAGGTTATATGCTATTTCTGAAAGCTACTAAACAGAAATGAGTGAGGCTTTTGGAGGTGTGGAACTGCTTAAGGTCTTTCAGAGATAGGCCAAAATACATAAACTCTAAATATATCATCCAAATAAAAACTGCATCACACCATTAGATGATCTTCTGCTTAGCACTAGTAAATCTTTCTTTTTTTCTGCTGTCACTGAGTTATGTATCTGGTTTTACTCCAAGGGCAGTTGTGCCTCTGCAGCCTATACTGCTCACAACAATGCTCTTCCTACAAAATTAGTCTAATGTAGGAAAAAAAAGCAGTGTTTCCATGCCATTTTCCACAAGCATAACATACACCAATCTAAATATTAAGTGTATCAGGTTTAGACACTAAATCAGTATTAGTTGTGCTTTGATAAACACTATGGACCCTTCCCAAGGTATAGTAAAACTGTGTGGCTATTTTTGTGTTGGTTTACATCAGACAGCTTGTGTCTTTTATCCAGAGATTGCATTTTTTATTTTGTCTACCAGTCTTTACTACCCCAGCATGAATGCAGTGCTGGGAGGTACAATGAGCACCAGGAGGTTTTGGAGCAGACCGTATTTTAAAATCCTTATTAGAAAGGGGTTATTTATAGCATTGTTCTAATAATGAGCCAAAACAGAGCAGCCTTTTATTAGAAACTGCAATAGAAGACACTGCACCAAGGCCTCCCACTGCACAAATATAGTTTACTTACTGTTCAAAAATTGGCCTAGACAACTGAAACTTTCAACTCATTTTAGCAAAAAACTTGTTTGGGTAGGAAAGTTTTAAAGAGTTTAAGCAGTACTGGCAATTCAATTAATTCCACGTCTGACAATGTCATTTCATCATAATTAGTTGAGAGCTACGGGGGAAAAAAAAGGAATTATGATAAAAGTTCTGTAAGTTTGTCTGTTGGGAAACAGTTTTTCCTCAGTCCAAACTCAAACACCTCTGAGTTGTGGTAATAATAATAACAATAATAACAATCTAGGTAAATGTAATTGGGCAGGGGAAATGAGCAGAAAAGCTCCTTCTGTCCTTCTGCTCCTCTGCAGTTGAGTTTTGGGGTCCTCACTACAAGATGTTGTAGTGATTTTATAGAAAGATATGGTAGTGATTTTGCTGCCCCACCTTCTTACATCACCAAGAAATGATAACTCTATCCACTCCAAAAGGAAGGGAAGTAGACAGAGTAAGAGACCCCCACCTTGGCTTAACTGCAAGGTTCTGGGTCTGCTTAGAACCAAAAAATAAATGTATGAAAGATGCAAAAGTGTTGAAAGTTGCAGGGGCTTTGCCAGGGTATGCAGAGATGCGGTTAGGAAAACAAAAGCTCAATTTGAATTAAAATTTGCCATAGATGTCCAAAACTTCAATCAAGGCTTCTTCAGTTACGTTAAAAATAAGCAGGAACATAAGGAAAGTGTTGGCCCACTATTAAGCAGGTGAATTGAACTAGTCAAGGCCAGGAACTGAAAAACTACAGACTTGTCAGCCTGACCTCAGTGCCAGGCAAGGTCATGGAACAGGCCATCTTGAGTGCCATTGCAAAGCACCTACAGGATGGCCAAGGGATCAGGCCCAGCCAGCACGGATTTAGGAAGGGCAGGTTCTGTCTCACTAACCTGATCTCCTTTTATGATCAGGTTACCCACCTGGTGAATGTGGGGAAGGCTGTGGATGTAGTCTACCTGGACTTCAGCAAAGCCTTTGACACCATCTGCCACAACAAGCTCCTGGCAAAACTGGCAGCTCGTGGCTTGGACAGATTCACTCTGATATAGGTTAAGAACTGGCTGGAAGGCAGGGCCCAGAGAGTGGTGGTGAATGATGCCACATCCAGTTGGCAGCCAGTCACTAGCGGTGTTCCCCAGGGATCAGTACCAGGCCCAGTCCTTTTCAACATCTATATTGATGATCTGGACAAGGGGATTGAGTCCAGCATCATTAAGTTTGCAGATGACACCAAGCTAGGAGCAGGTGTTGATCTGNGGTGCTGGAATGTGCCCAGAGAAGGGCGATGAAGCTGGTGAAAGGCCTGGAACACAAACCCTGTGAGGAGAGGCTGAGGGAGCTGGGCTTGTTTAGCCCGGAGAAGAGGAGGCTCAGGGGCGACCTCATTGCTGTCTACAACTACCTGAAGGGAGGTTGTAGCCAGGTGGGGGTTGGTCTCTTCTACCAAGCAACCAGCAACAGAACAAGGGGACACAGTCTCTAGTTGTGCTGGGGGAAGTATAGGCTGGATGTTAGGAGGAAGCTGTTGCCAGAGAGTGATTTGCCATTGGAATGGGCTGCCCGGGGAGGTGGTGGAGTCACCATCCCTGGAGGTGTTCAAGCAAAGACTGGATGAGGCACTTAGTGCCATGGTCTAGTCGACTGGATAGGGCTGGGTGATAGGTTGGACTGGATGAGCTTGGGATATCTCTTCCAACCTGGTTGATTCTATGATTCTAAGTGGTAGACATTGTCTACCTGGATCTCTCCAAGACTTTGAACACAGTCTCCCATAGCCTTCTCCTTGAGAAACTGACACGCTATGACCTAGACAAGTGGTCTATGTTGTGGGTGGGGAAAAGGCTCATAGACTGCAGCCAGAGGGTGGTAATAAATAATGTTTTCTCAAACTGGAAACATGTCACTAGTGGGATCTCCCAGGGATCAGTATTGGGCCCAACTGTGTCTAATATCTTCATTAATGATTTAGGTATTGGAATGAAAAACACTTTGATGAAGTCCACTGACAACACAAAAATAAGTAGGAAAATTGACACCTCAGAAGGGAGAGTCACCCTCCCGGAAGGTCTTGACAAGCTGGTTGAATGTGGAAGAAGGAACTGTATGAATTTTAATGAGGCCAAGTGTAGGGTCTTGCACCTGGAACACAAAACCCAGTAGTGCAGCTCAGATCGGGAGTCACCTGAATTGAGAGAAGTGCTGGTGGACAAAATGCTCAACATAAGTGAACAGTGTTGGCAAAGAAAGCCAACAGGATGCTGTGTTGCATTAATAAGGGTATCACAACCAGAAATAAAGATCTCATTCTCTCATTCTGCTCAGTGCTGGTCAGGCTGCACCTTGAATACTGTGTACTGTTTTGGTCCCTGCTATACAACAGGCTGGAAAGGGCCCAGAGAAGGGCCGCAAGAGTGATCGAAAGACTGAATGACCTGTCATATGAAGAAAGGCTGAGAGAACTGACTTTGTTCACCCTCGATAAGAGAGGGCTTAGGGCAGATCTCATAACTGTAAAAGTATATAAGGGTGGCTATCATGAGGAGGGAGAATCCCTTTTTACCCATGGTAAAGACAAGGGGTAATGGGTACAAGTTGCAGCTGGGGAGATTTGGACTGGATTCCTGAAATTTTTTTCACCATTCAAACTATTAGCCATTGGATTAAAGTCCCAAGAGAGGTGATGGATTCTCCTACATTAGACATCTTCAAGGCCCCAGCTTGACAGGGTGCTGGTCCGTCTCATTTAAACTATACCCTCACCCTGACAGGTTAGACTGGATGATCCTTGAAGGCCCTTCCAACCTGGTGTTCTATGAATTAGTGAATCTACCAATCATTTCATGATCATTAAGCCCAAGCTGGCCTCCAGAGTAGTTCTTCTCTGTATGTCAAGCAAGGCATCTGTCTTGTAGGCTCACTCATCACCTATGTTAGGAAGTCCTGCTTGGCTCTACATGGCTTTCCTCTTAACAGTTATGGGAAAATCCTCTATTAGGGGGAGTTTTCTCTCTCTTTCCAGGTCACTGGAGTCCGGGCAGCCCGCAGACCACCGGGTACGGGATGTCCCACGGCCTGGCACGCCCTGCCTCGCAGTGAGATTTCCCTGCCCTGAGATATGGGAGGCCGCGCCCCGCAGAACGGTGGCTGTGGCAGTAGCGGCGGCTTGCCGCGTGGGGGCACCGCGGCACCGCTGCACAGCGCCATCATCCCCGGGACAGGATCATCCCTGGGACAGCCCGATTCCCGCTGCAGCGCAGCCTTCTCCTGACCAACGCACTGCCCCGAAAAAGCCTGCATGCCTAGGCGGTAAGGCGAGAAACGGGGCACTACCAGCCAAAGCAGTGACCAAGGGGATGCTGCCCATGGATCCCCGCTGAACCTGGGCCTTAAAGCTGAGACCTTACAGCAAGACTGGTGGCCCTGAGCATCCTTGCCTCCCACGGTCACCAAACAAACTCATTTGTGAGAACCATCAGCCATTAGAGGAATGGTATGTGCAAGCCACACTTCTCTGGGTTTAAGCAATAGCGAGGTAAAGGCTGTTGGGGCAGCTGAGTGTGTTATGCAGCACTGAAGAAAAGTTAAAGTGCAAATCCCAGCTTTGGATTCAACCTTCCCTCTTTGCATGTCGTTACCTAAAGGCACATCCGTTTTCATTATCTATACTCACTAGAATGGCAGAGAAAGTCAGATGCATGTGTGGCATCACTAACCTTAAAATAATCTCTTCCCTTCGTCGCATTTAAAGTAAGTCAGTTGCACTGAAAGCTTTTAGTACCAAAGAGAATTCTTGGAGTACTCTTGAAGAAGCACTGAACTTTTTAAAAGCCTCACTTGCAGGCTTCATTAACATCCACAAGGTGCATGGGAGTCTCTGAACCTTGGATGCGGGGATGAAGTAAGCATAAATCAGAAATACTATGCCCAGCAGGATTAGGGAAGTGATTATTCCTTTGTACTTGGCTCTAGTGAGGCCACATATCTCAAATACTGTCTTCAGTTCTGGGCCCATTACTGCAAGAAAGACATTACAGTGCTGGAGCATGTCCAGAAAAGGGCAGTGAAGCTGGTGAAGGCTCTAGAGAACAAGTCTTATGAGGAGTTGCTGAGGGAACTGGAGTTTAGTCTGAGAAAGAGGAGACTGAGGGGAGATCTACAACTCTGTACAACTGAAAGGAGATTGTAATAAAGTGAAATGCAATGAGGCCGCTTTAAAAGTTATTAAATAGTTTATTAATATATATACAAAGATAAGTCCCCGAATGTATTTACAACTACCCACAGAAGTTCTTGGGTGTGGTTTGCAAAACTGTTTTACAGAATGTTTCTATACAACGGAATTTTGAAAGATTTTAGAAATAACTTTGAAAGAGAGTCCTGCAGTTTAACTTGCTGCTCGTGAAGTTAGCTAAATTACTTTAGCAACTTGAATAAAGAATGAAGAATACTCACTAGTCCTCAGTCAAATATCTGTGGCCCAAAACATAGGCAGGAAAATATTCAATAGAAGCCCTGTGGTGAATCCCATGTGGAGTTGGCTGCTGGCATGGCAGGCTGAGGTGGTGGGCAGATGGCAGGTAATTGAGGAATCGAGCATACAGGCAAACACGGCAAGGCAAGCAAACAAGCACTTATGCACCTGTTTTCCCCCTTTTATAGGATAACTAATGGCTGAGGCTAATGGTCTCATTGGCCACATTACCCCCCAATCCCCTTCGGCAATCCCCCAGCCATATCTTTCTCTGTTGGGGTGTAATTTGCCTCTGAACCTCTGTAGCTACGACCCCAGAAACCAAGTGGACGACCACGTGTCTCATTTGGAGCTCTCT
>WAAF01006443.1:0-94237 GCA_013400475.1 Tricholaema leucomelas | reverse complement strand
TTCCGAACTTTTGAACTGCCAGGCCACCTGATGAATACATTCCAATAGATTTTGCTTCTCTCTACTGTCCCTTTCCTCCTTCTGGCTGGAGGCAGGGCACCTCTAATGCTGAACATGGCATGTGGGGTGTACACAATGATTGGTGTTGTGAGAGAAATTGCAATTGTTGGAATAATTGCAGTTGCTCTGGGGAGCTGAAGAAGTGACAGCTACTTTTCTGGCATTGCTGCCTCTGTTTCTGCCACTCTGTAGTTCCCTGACTCTCTTTGAAAGAGCTGAAGTAGGTTGACCATCCCACTTGTTCATGTTCTCACTGTACTGGTCACGCAGAATTATCCACAGTGACCAAGTCGTTTTACAAAAGCAGCTGTTAAGGACCAGCATGATGAAGCCAGAGCTGATCCCGCTGATCCTGGTGAGCCTGCTCCTGAATACGACAGAGAGAGGGACAGCTATCCAGGAGATTGATACAACAAAGAACTTGTGGGTCACATGGGCAAATGAGACAGGCACTAAGGAATTTTGTATATCTATGCCCTCAGCAACAGATATTTTTAGAACTTGTTTTATAGGTTTGCCAGATTTTAGTGAGAATGCTTTTAGAAACTGTAGTGCTAATAATTGTACTGGAATTGCAAATGCTTCTGAGTGCGCTGCAAAATTAATTGAAGGCTTGAATGTATCCTTACCTTGGGATCCCCAAGAATTAGAATTGCTAGGATCACAGAGCATAGGGAAATCCTCCCAGGGATGGAACCAGACATGTTTTGTATTTGGAAATTTTTATCAGGGTCTCAACATATTCATCACATATAGATAGAGCCATGAAGTGGCCTAAGTTGAGATCCTGGAACAAGAATGGATGGATGAATGTGTAACCAGGGGCATGCTAGTGAAGATTTTGAAGGGATGTGCTGTATGAATTTATCAGGTCACAGTGAGTCCATTCACAAGAGTATAACCTGGCTGAAAAATCATGTAAATAAGATCCAGAAAGAAACATCAAATTTTGACAGTTGGTTACAGAACCTGTTTGGGAGTATCCCTGGGTGGCTTGGAGGCTGAATACAAGAGGGCTTATGGCTTTTTGTTATTTTCATTATAATCTTGCTATGCACTTGTGTTATCTTTGCTTGCGTTAGGAAAAGCTTGACAAAAGTGGTTGGCCAGGTTTGGGTTGCTCAAAAAAGAAAAAGGGGGAATTGTGGACTAATTTCTTGCCAGCAGAGGACACAAATTGATAAACATGAGCAACTTGTGCTGTGAAACGTCCTTGGACCTATCTTGAAGGCAGGAAACTAGCCAGTAAACAATAGTACCCCACATGCAGCTGCAGGAGGTGGAGTGCCAGCTGCAGGGGGTGGGGTCAGTCAGCCTGGGGGGCTGATCTTGCAAGATTGTTGACATAATGTTGGCCTATCTGTACCACATACACAGCCTTAAGCCAATCTGTGCCTTCCACAGGTACCAATCTTAAACTAAGTTAGCTGTGCATGCCTCTTCGGAGTATGCATGTAAGTCACTGTATTCACGGAAATAAATGGAGAACGACCATCTAACCACACTGGTGACCCAAGAGTTGTTTTATCCCAGGTGCAATGCTGGCAGATAAATGTATGGATTTGGATTTCATAAGATAACCAAAAATTTCTGAAAGTTCTCATTAGATGTATGGCCTCTATTAAGTGATGAGGGAGAGGAGTCATTCCTGCTCCAGTCTCTTTGATTCCTGTTTTAATATCATAATGGACAATTTGAATCCCTTGCAAACACTAATGGGATCTGTTTTTTTCTTGTGGGACTTTGCTCCGCCACATTTGGTAAACAAAGTGATGGGAAGAAAACAGCACTCAGAAGAGAATGGATGGCTTGTCCCTGGGTGTGATCTGCCATGATGAAGAAGGCTTTCTGCTGATTTCAAAGGACAGCAAAGTGTTTATGAGAAGACAATTTATATGTTAATGAAGTTTGCTGAAAGTTGAGCTTAGCCACAGGCATCTGATGGTGCTGACATTAGGTACCTTGGAGTGAAGGCAGCTGTGCTCTGTTGAGCTGTAGATGTTGGGAACTTCCCACCACAAAGCCCTGTCTTCCTGTCCTGTCCCTGCCATGCTGCTGCAGTTCTCAGCCAGATTATACACCTCAAAAGTACAGGATGCCATCATCTGCACAGCCCCTTGGTAACCCATCCCACTGCTTTCTTTCCCAGCAGCTCTGCACAATTGTCTGATGTCGTAAAGTTGTTCATAAGGCAGTTGTGATGGGATGAGATTCACATCCTTTGTCTGGCACCGAAAAACATAGAAAAACAAAGGTATCTCAAAGCAAATCTTGCATACGATCTTGTTTAGTCTTAGCAAAAACTCAGCTGGTGTGTTAGGTGTTCCAGTGAGAAATTAAGCAGCCATGTTTTTCACAGGGTAGCTATAGCTGAATGAGAGTTACTGCCCAGTCCATACAGCTACAGGCTGTGGAAGAGATACATGCATAATTCATACTTTTAATTAAGCAGTATTATGTTTCAATGTATTGAGTTTATTGTAGATACATTTATCTCTTCACACTCCTTGACCTACTGAAGCATCACTTGTGTTTTTTTTTTCTTTCAGTTATAATATGAGCATAAGCATTTCTAATTGGACTTCAGGACCAGACTTGTCAAAAGAGACCTAGAGCTGTGCCAGCTCTCCCTACTGATGAGAGCAGCATCAGAATGGGATAACCAAGAGCTGCTCAGGGAGATAGGAGCTTCCCTGAGCTGAAGCAAGCCCCATGCAGGAAGAATGTCCTAAAGCATCTCTCTGAGGCCAAACACTGTGGGAGACAGGAAGCCGACAGAGGCCGAGATCAGGGTACTGACGAGTCGACTCAGTTAATTGCTAGCAATGCAATGCGCAGTATGCTTTATTAAGGAAGTGCAACAGCTTATATACCACTTGGAAGAGGTGTGCGTAAATAGCTGAGGTTGGCACAAGTGGAAGGTACAGATTGGTTCAGAGTTATGTGCAAGGTACCGATAGGTCACTCTGTAACAAAACAATCCCTGGTGTCCACCCCTGCAGGCTGGCAAGCTCAGCCCCCTGCAGCTGCATGTGGGTTCATCACTGTTTACAGCTTGATTTCCTGGGCCCAAGACAGCCCAAGGACAGTTCCCAGCATGAGCTCTGATGTTTACCAGCTCATGCCCTGCCAGGGAGAAAATTCTCCCACAAAACACAATGTGTTTGGGAGTATTTTCAAGAAAGCAAAGCTCTCCTGCAACAGCTTCATACAAGCAAAGACTGCCGTGAAGACAGGATGCTGTAAATGGAGGTGAATAGATGGGGACAGTGGCTCAGGGTTGGCAGAGGTGGCCCTTGGAGAACAGCCTCATCCACTCCATTCCATATCCTTTTATCTATTTCTAGTGATACAAAGTTTGTCACAGTGATATGGAGCAGCATAGCAGAACACCTGATCTATCAGTAGTGGGAGTAAAGGGATGGCCTTGGCTACCCTGCAGGAGTACGGAAAGAAGGGAGGAGGTTGCCATACATGCTACCTGAAGCAAGAAAAAGAAGGAAAGCAAGGGTATCTTTGGTCATATTTCTTCAGGGTACCTCCCTTCACTAATGCTTGTTGTTGAAATGAATCTTAATCCTCCAAAATTTGAGAGCAAAATCACCATTTTAAGGGTAGAGCTGTCCTGGTAGGGCATAAATCCTGCCACACCAGTTTAACCCTTGCTCTTCTCCTTCTGTTGTGGGGAATTCCCAGCAAGTTGGGTCAGATGAGCAAAGCCTTGAGGGCTAGGGGGCTTAGCATCACGTGTCAGGTGTCTTGTGCTACCCTCAATGTGCCTGTGTGGTCAAAGGAGGCACAAAGCTTTGAATTCATTGGCCAGAACAATGGTGCTAGTGCCTACTGGCCAATTTGATTTTCAAACTGAAGTATTTAAAAAGGGATGATTTAGAAACTGTGCCTTTCTGCACAGAGCCTTCCTGCCTCTCCTTGTTTGTAGCTTGTTAAAGGCAGCCACATGTTGCAGCTAACACTAGTGGCTTAGTAGCAACTCCTTCCCCTCTGCCTGAAATATTTTGTATTTTACCCTGGGATCATCATCGTGAGTTTGAAAGCATCTTTGATACAGGAGACTTACTCAGGGACCAAAAAAGTCATGAGTACACATGCTGGAGCGAGTGCCAAGACTCCATAAGCATAGTTAGAATTTTTCCTGGTTTTGTTCTANCCAATTTGATTTTCAAACTGAAGTATTTAAAAAGGGATGATTTAGAAACTGTGCCTTTCTGCACAGAGCCTTCCTGCCTCTCCTTGTTTGTGGCTTGTTAAAGGCAGCCACATGTTGCAGCTAACACTAGTGGCTTAGTAGCAACTCCTTCCCCTCTGCCTGAAATATTTTGTATTTTACCCTGGGATCATCATCGTGAGTTTGAAAGCATCTTTGATACAGGAGACTTACTCAGGGACCAAAAAAGTCATGAGTACACATGCTGGAGCGAGTGCCAAGACTCCATAAGCATAGTTAGAATTTTTCCTGGTTTTGTTCTACTGTTTTCCAATTTCTGATTGTTTAAACTGTTTACTTCTGTGCAATTGATCCCTGTTGACCGAAAATCCAAAGAATCTCAGGAAATTTCACTATTTTTTGAATATTAATAATACAATTAATATTCATACAGAAATTAATAGTCATAATTCATAACTATTATTACTTTCCCATACAAGAACACATGCTCTTGTGTTCTTGTGAAAAAATTCTCTTCCATGCTCTTCCTGCCTTTGGGATCACCAAAGTCAAGTGCTGCATGCACATGTATTTAGCCTGGACCTCAGAAGAGCCCTGGCAACCATGGCTATCTTGTGACCCTCCCCAGACAGCTGCTTCCTAATGAGAGGTCATCTCTTGGGGGTTTATGACTGATAAGAACATCTGTTGTGCTGTAATGCCTGTCAGATACTGCTCCCAGGAGAGGCTGGAGCCCTGATAGCAATGGGCAGTCAGTGAGGCAACTGATCATAGGGAAGGGAGGAAACCATGATGTGGACAGAGCTAGCCAGAGGTAGGACTGCCACAGGGAAGATGACAAGATGAGTGAAAATCAGAGGAAGGGTAGAAGACAAATGTTGATGGAGGAGCACCTGGTGAGGGTCAGATAAAGTAAGAGCTGGCAAAGAGCTTCAGAAATGTGACAGCTTTTCATCTGGAAAGCAAAGGAAGCCAGAGGTGTTGGTGTGGGAGAGATGGTAGTGGGAGTGAAGAAGCCATCTGGGAAACAGTCAGCAGGTGTGTGCCAAGCAGAAAAGGAGGAGGAGGATTAGTAGCATGGAATAGAGAGACATGAAGGGGCTAAAGAGCAGATGGATTGAGATACCTTCTGCTCCTTGTGGCTTGAGACAAGTTGTTGGGCTGGCCAAAACCCACAGTAAGCCTTGGCTTGTTAGGCTAGAAATAGAAAAGGGAAGCATTCTTGAGCTGCAAAGCTAAGTCAGCTCCACTGCTCTCCCTCCATTTTCATATGCCAACAGTCTTGGCAGAGGTGCTTCTTGGGGGCTGTAATCACTGTGTTGCTTCAAAAGAACCATGAACCAGTGCAATGAGGATGCTTGCAGGTCTTGTTTAGTGCTAAGGTACCAACTGCAGCCCTGCTCCAGCCCTTGCTCTGTTCCCTGTGCAAAGATCTGCCCCAGGGGTTTTAATCAGCTCTGGAAAGCACAAAATCCTTTGCTGGAGGGAAGAGTGACCAGTGTCACAGTAATGCCCCTGCTAATTTCACATACCTGGGCAGAGGACAGTTACAGTAATCTACCTCCCCGGAGCCTCACACAGCTCATGCCTACTCACCGGGGAGCAAGACAAACTCCAAAATCTCCAGAGCCTCATCTCTTATGTATGCCTCTTACATACATAAGCACCACAGCTCTTATCCCCACCAGCCTCAAACTCTCCCTGGGTCACCCTGGGGCTGCAAACATCTCCTCACCTCCCAGCAGGGCAGCACAGGTCTACCTTAGAGGATACAGCAGTTGTGTTGGCTACAGCAAGAAGTACACTGCAGGAGGGAAGTGCTGAGGGGTGTTGGGCAGCCCACCCCCTGCCCAAAATAAACCCAATCTTTGTCCCTTCCTGTCAAGTCACTCCATTCCCTTGCCAAGCCTGGCACTGTTATATGGGGTGATCAGCCAGAGCAGGAGGCAGTTAGCAAAGAAATTACCTATTTTTGTTGTTTTCAAAAGCAGCAAGATAATCATAAGACACTTGAATTCTTCACATCATTTAGACCCTGTGATACTCAGAATCACTGACTAAATATCTTTAAAAAAAAAAAAAAAAAGAGAATTTATGCAGTGCTTTCCTTAGGTTTCCAAAAGGGTCTTCTAATGAAAGGCAGAGGAAGAATGATTCAAATGTGTGTCTCTTTGCTTGAAAAACTGAATCATCAGTGCATGAAACATTAAAAAGATCCATGTGGCTTTTATGCTCACTGCTGTGCTGGATACTCTGATGGCAAAGCTCTGTGGTCACTGGCATTGTATATCACACATACTGTAGAAATATTAATAACCATATAATTAGTACAATTTGTGTATTAACTCTAAAATGATGCAATGTTATATATGTAGTTTTAAAATAAACTTAAAAGACAAACATTGTTTTAGACAGTGCTTTGCCATCAGGTGGATTATTTTCTGCTTTCTCCCCCACTTTCCTCCCTTCTCCTCTGACCATCACAGATCCTAAAACCTGATGAGACACCTCCATTATGACCTGTGCTACTGGCAAATGTGACACAGCTGCAATGGCCAAAGTTGTCGAACATATCTGATGCCACAGATAAGCGGATCCCATGCCCAGTTTCTCACAAAAAGAGGAAGCATTCTCCTCATCTGATACCACAAGCTGAGGGTACTCCTGCAAATCTACTGTGAGTTGGCTGGAGGAGGGCAATAGCTGATCTTTCATTTCCTGGCATCTCCTCCAGCAGGTGTGGTGACAGCCTTGACACTGGACTTGCTGTAGAGTTGTCCTTAAGGGCAAGTTGCACTTGGTCATGGGGATCCCAGGGCCATCCAGTCCCAAAGTCTTCCCTGTGGTTGGTAAAATCATGGCCTTTCATGATGGTTTTGTTCCACCACTCTTCATCTGCACTGTGTGGGCAGCTTCTTGATCCACTGCTGCAGCCAGACCTGTGCAACAGAGCCAGTCTGGTAACTATTGCCTCATCTTTCCCCCTGACCCCAGGGGAATAGTTTCTGCATGCAAAGTCTGTTTCATGCTCTAGAAAGCATGTCCTCTGAGAAACAAAATTTATCTCAATGACCTTGCATCCAATCCCATAAATCAATCACCTCACAATAAACAAAAAGTTCTGATTTACTTCTCTGAAGTCCTCACGCTTCTCAGTTGAAGCCAAGTTACAAGAATCTTTGCCAGCTTTTTAGCACACAGCTTCCCATTCCTCTACACCTCAGAACACTATTTCTTTAGCAAAGACATGTATTAAGGGGAATTAATTAAACAGGTTTGCTGGTTAGCTAATTAATTTTCTTGGTATGAATGAGTTCTGATGGAAGATTGTTCATCTGTTGCTCCCCTTGATTTCCTTTCTTAAAAATAGATTAACATGCAGTTGGAGAAATTGGGATAGGATCATATTCCTTCTGAATAGAGTTTTTTGCAAACTCAGAAAATAGGGTGAATGTTACTGGGATTTAATTTCATAGATGGACAGGGAAAGTTAATGTAAAAAACATCCTGATTTAGAGATCTTTAAACAACAGAAAATGGAAATTTTCGTTCTGAAGCAACTTTTCACTTAGACAATTAAAGAATGGCAAAATTAAGAGCAAAAATCTGAGCAAAATGTTTTAATTGTGTTACAACAACAAAAAATATTTACAGTGTCTACACTCTGGGGGTTTTGTTTGGTTGTTTGTTGTTGTTGTTTGTTTGTGGTGGGGTTTTTTTGGTTTGGTTTTGTTAACACAAATTCTCATGGAATAGTTTACTAACTTGGGGTCTTTCAACCTTGTGTGAAATGGGCGATTCCTCTCCCTTCCAGTAGAGCTTTCCATCAGCAGCTGAAATACCAGCAAAATGCCATGTTTCATGTTTCTTTAACTTGATTCTGATGGTGTTTTTCCAGCTCTAGTGTTCAGCAAAGTGTGCCCAAACTAATGACCCAACAGACTGGAACTTTAAAACACTGGGTTGTAATTAATCTCCAGAAACACTCTGGGTCTTTTGAACAAATTACCTTTTTTTTAACTTAGGATGTATTTATTTAAATCCACTTTATTAGCAAACAAATGTTTCCTTTAACTGGCATACTGCCCATGCCTCCTAAATGACTGATTTGACTACAAATTGCACAGACTCTGTGATTTATTTTTCATCTTATTTATTGCAGGCATGAATACAGGAATAGGTAAACAGCTGAGCCATAGAAGTTTCTCTCTAGGCACGTTTTCAATAAAATGATGATACATGCTGCTACTCAGATGAAACAAAATGGTGTGAGCCATCTTACCTTAAACTTGCTACCCACCAGTCAAAACTGCAGCTGCCAAAGAAGCCTCATTCTTCACTTATTCTCTCCTTTCCCACCCACTCCATGTCATCTACAGGTTCTTTTACATCACTTAACTTTACAAAACACAGTTGTAAGGCTGATCTTACATGCAATTACTGATCAGTCTCAGTATATTTATTGCAAACTCCTTAAATATCAGGACATTGAGAAAAAAAAAATAAAAGGAAGAAACAATATTCCATTACATAATTATGAGTAGGATTTTGTAGCAAATAAGCCAGAAACATATGTGGAGGGGAAAAAAAAACCAACCAAACAAAACAAGAACAATAAAGGAAAGAAAACCAAAACATATTTGTAAACAGTTCAAATGAAACATGATGCTTCCTCCCATGAAACATTTGTCTGCTCCATTTCACATGGGCATGTAGGCATCCCGTTGCAAGAGAGTTGTGAAGCCATGAACTGAAATTTCAGAGTTAATTTTCAAGCGCTGCGCTTCCAGTGTCTAAGTATGTTTGAAACATGAAAAATCTGCACACATTGTGGGACCCGATATAGGACCTCAACACTTCTAAAGAAAACCCAGTTATGTCCTTTAAAACAAAACAGTGAAAACAGCTCAACCACACCAAAAACATAGCATGGTTGGTTGGCTTCCATAAGAGACTGCAACATAAGAAAATATTTAACTCCTTACATAGCTATTTAAATTACCAATAAATTTTGCTGGAATCACCCAAACATGACAACATTGCATTCTGCTGCTTAGAGACTTTATGCTGGAGAGCCAGGATCTGCTAACTGGGATAGAGCGTAACTCGGGGTCACTGATAAAAACCAGGGCCATTGCTGGGATAGGCTTTGCCAGTGTGAGTGGAGGTTTCATCAACCAGCTACTCCCAGAGTAGGCACAACTACTGTGAAGCCTCTGTGCTTACACCACTGGTACATTTGCCCAGCTAGCTGTTCTTCTCACAAGAGATAAAAGCTGTTCTGACAACAGGGCGTTTCCACCTAACGTGCGGGGCTTTTGCTGGTAGAGCTACATTCATCACAAATCACACCTCAAAGCATCCCCAGGTGATGTAGCTGTGTCAGCAAGGGTTTGCTGGTTAGACTGAACCAGAGAAACAGAGAGGAGGATTCATCTCCCTTAACATTGAGGAACATAGACAAGACAGAAGCACTTCTGGAAGGCAGTTCCTTTTGGTCTCTTGTCAGGTGAGAGCTGGGCATATTAATGTTAGGTGAGATGAACCCTTTCCCAGGACAGTTGAAGAGACAAACTCTTCAGCCATCCTTTTCTGTCACCAGCTCTTGCCACCGTGCTTCAGAAGGCTGCTGTTCAAATATGTTATCATTACATATGTCAATGTACATGATAATGATAGCCTGTGCTGGGCTTCATGCTGCCACAAGTACATACGCAAGCTCATTAAAGCTATCTCAGATACGTCTGCATTATTATATAGGCAGATCTGCAGGCAGAGTATCCTGCAAAGTTAAAGTGTAGGGGCAAATCTAGACTATCTGCCTCTCAGCATATGTTCATGTTGATACTGCCTTGTTTATAGTAATTTTGGTTAACAGGTGTCCTAACACTAATTCCCAACTAGAGGTGAGGCAGGAGTGCTTCTTCAGAGGATGTGAAAACTAAGACACCTAAGCATGGTTGAAGAAAGGGTAAGAAGGAACAAAGTGATGATGTTCTGCAGTTAAAAGTTTAGTTTGAAATCAGTAAAGCAGTTTCAATGAAGCTCCATTAGACTGCTGGACAGGAAATGGTGGCAGAGAGTGAATGAGAGAATGAGATGCTAAAACAAGACGAGGCAATGTACTTGGGGTTGTTCTGTGAAACTCCCTCCCAGGAACCAAGTGGTCACACCAGCCTTTCCCTCTTCTCCTGGTAGGAATCAAGGAGGGAAGAGTCACTGCTCTTTCTCAGCAATGTCAGAGCATGCATCTGCTATACAGACTTGGCCACTGTAAAATAACCTTGCTTTGCATTTCTTGTTTTTCAGTTCTGATTATTTCAGTTGAAGATTTTTTATACAACAGAAGCAAAATGTTGCATTTAAAATACTAAACTAATAGCTTGATTATGGGCCAGAATATCTGATGGGCTGGTCTGAGTCAGACATTCAGTTTTGTTAAAGGCTTTCACTTACGTGACCTGACTGTCCTAACATGGGTAATTGGATATGTTTGCCTGCAATTTGAAGGCATATTGCAGGGCTCCCAAAGTCCACTCCCTGGCAGTCAGTATGACTGAAGTGTGTGTCAGATTTGCCTTTCCTGGTTTTCCTTGACAATGACTTTGCAAAACTGCCACCAGTTAAAACACAATGGGGGACTGCTTAACAGCAGGCAGACCAGATCCAGCTAGAATCAGTAATTTGCCATTCCCAATATTACTTTGTTTTCCTCTCCCAAAAAGAGCACCTCTTCCCTTTATTTGTTCTTTACAATGCTCACATGATCACAGATAACCATGTCCTGCTGCTTCTCCCCTCCCTCCTTCCACCCCAGTTCCTTCTGGGATGTGGTGAGAAAAAAGTAAAAGCACATGCAAGATGCAGCCTTTTGTGTCCGCTGCATTTCCCTTCCTTTCAGATTTCTTCAAAGGGCATTAATGTTCCTAATAAATTTTTAATAACTTTGGGGAAGTACAATAAAATATAATGAACAGAAATGTCCCAGCATTGTAACTAGGTGGATGGTTACCTGATTACCCAGCAAAGTTACCTGAGCACTCTGAAATCTGTGCTCCAGATGTGTTTCGATGGCTCCTTTAGCCCATTGCTTATGTTGAGCTACTCCATTACTTTCTGTATTGCGAGTTCCTGCCCAACAGTTGTCCTGTTTATTTTGTCTCATTTTACAACAGCCAGAGAGGTTTGGGTTTGGTGGAAATAGCTGGGGAGCCTAATTTTTTCACCCACTAAACATAAACCAGATGTAATATAAAAAATACTTCCATATTGCAATCCAGAGTCTTGAGATGTTCCCAAGAATTCTCATTTCAGAAGAAGAGCATAGGCTAACTCTGAAGGAAACTCAGTCTCACAGAAACCACTTCCCAGCCTCTACACAAACTGCTTAAGCTGAGATGAAGCCATTGTAATCAATATTAAATTAAGGGAAATCTTTTATCTTAATACAAAGAAGAGAATGTAGTGTACAGAGTAACAGAAAAATATACATCTTCAGCACAAAAAGCACAAAAGCTTTCCCGTTGGAAGAGTACCTTGTAGCTGACAATCAACTGTTGGTAGCTTTCTGGATGACCCTGCACTACTGAACTGGGGGAAACNCCTGTGCACTATAAATACATACTCTAGTTCTGCTAGTGCTGGACAACCCACCCCACCTGATGGAGATAGCTCCACTGCTTGCATCCTAGAGGTGAATAAAACCTACCCAGGCAAACCCTCCACAGGACTTTTTCCCAGTACACATATGCTGATTAGTAAAGTGATCCATCAAGTCACGTCAGTTAGGAAGGTGGTTTATTTACCTAGGAAGGAAAAAGTCCTCCCCATGCAAGCTACTTCCACACTGCTTAGGCTCTGCAACCTTCACTGCTGAGCAGAAGTTGTCTGGATATAGGTGAACCCTAATGCCTCGGCAACTTGGGGAAAGTGAGAATTCTCACTTAGTTTATAAAAGTAGTATCAAGCTAAAAAATAAGTAGCAAATTACTTTAAAGAACTGATTTTTTTTTTCCATTAATGGAAATAGAGTAAGATTTAGTTGAAGGTTAGGTCAAGATGACAAACTACAGGGAGTGTCAGGTGTGTATAACTGTATGTGTGTGTCTTTCCCCATTGCAGCTATTTGTATCTCTGAGTGAAGGTTAAGCTTAGGAATTTTTCCATGGGGACCAACAGTCCTGGAGTTAGAATGTAATAATCATTCTTTCAGGTTTAAAAACGGTTCTTTAACAAATAGCAGTATCTCATTGCAATTTTCATTTGTACAAAATGACATATTTTCTATGATACTATCAAAATATTCTGCATAACATTAATTTCTGTATACTTATTAACATATGTACATAACAGTGTTTTCCCATAGAAATTAGTACATGCCTTGCTGATCTTTTTGCCCTAGATTTACCAAATCAAATCAACTGCGTTAATAGTGTAAAATCTCAGGAGAGATAAAGGATTGAAGGTTTATTTCCCATCAGCAAATGAATAAAGGAACTCCTTCAAGTTAGCCAAGACTTAATTTTAACCAACCACGTTGAATCCAGAAGAGCCAAGATTATCATACATTTTCCCGATGTGTTGAGTACACAGAAGCAGAGGAATGTAAACAGACAGAAGGCACGTGAAAGGCCCCAATCCATTCTCCAGCTGATGGAAGTGCGAATTTCATAATTCTGTCATCAACAGTCTTTTCATCATTTTCTCTCTCTCAAGTTCACGCTTCAGAGTCTCAGCACTGTGTAATTAATGCACAAACAGCCGATTATGGGAACAACAGTAAGATTTCAATCTAAAGTAATTAGTATTTTTAAAATGACAAATGGAGGGGGAAAAAAGGTCATACTCAATTCATTGAAAAGGCTGATAACTGATGACTGATTCAAAACCAAGTATCACTTTTTATTTCTGAAGAGCAAAGAGAGGCAAAACCCCGCAACATTAAAGGACTCATGGAAAAACAGTTTAGGATTTAATCTCACTCCCACTAAAGGCTACTGATGTCAAAAGAAGCTGGACTAGGAGTCTAAAAATGAAACTGCTATGGTAAATGTCATCACAAAAGACTGATGTTACAGACTTCTGCTCCTCAGCATGACTTGATATTGGAGAACATCTAAATAGACTGAATTTACTACAGTTCTACACACACTACCATGTGGGAAGTAGAGCCTGAAGTCCTTGCTCTCACACACGAAATCACTCCAGAGCCTGCAGGCTCTGCAATGCTGGGAACACATCGGGTTATTAATTCTATTTCTTAATAAATAATGGGAGGGGGGGAACCCTGTTTGTTCTGGGAGCTAAGTACCTAATATCTGTAAAACAGTTTGAAGATCTACAGCTGCAGCACAGAAACCTTGCAGCCTGTTCATGGACAAGCATGTGCTTCAGCTCTACACCTTCAGAATCGCATTTGCACTGGAACCGAAAACTGAAGGCAGGCTGCTTGTGTAAAGATGGGTGGCTTGTTTTACAAGAAAGACCACTGGTTCTTGACATTACTTAACAAAAAAAAAAAAAAAAAGAAAACTAGTGCCTGTTTTTCATTTAGAAGAGTAATTATTTCTCAACCTCATCTTTCTCCCATGGACATTCAATTTCAGAAGAATGATTACAACAGCAAAATCTTTGCAGTTCAAACAAAATTACTTGCCTGAGCAACATCTGCACAACCCTCTCCCCAGGCCATTGGCCGCAGGAATGGTATGTTGCTGGGTGAAGCAGTTAAGGAAGGTAGGCTTTTTTGCTCACAGTAGGTATGAGTTACAGATATTTCTTCACATAACCTACCTATTTTGAAGTAGGTGTCAAGCAGCAACTGGGCAGTCTTTTGGAAACAAGGGAAATGACACTTTATGGTAATTATGATAGAAAGAGAGAGATCCAACTGATTCCTTTAATGCAGAGAGTATCATAGTACTTCTGTGAAAGAACTGCATAGTACCTGTCTGCCAGCAAAATTGGTTTCTGTGATGTATATATTGTCTGGACTGTTGGAGTTGGTATAGTCTCTGCCAAAGTTCTCAGTCCGGGTGATGGAGTTGCCAGTGCTATCTTAGGAGATGACTGCACTGCACAGCATTGCAATTTGCTGTCTGTAAATTCTGCCTACAAAAAAACCCAAACAAAACCAAAACAACAACAACAAAAAAACCCCCAAAACCCAAACCAAACAAACAAACAAAAAACCCAAACAAAACAAAACAAGTATACAGGAAGGAAAAAAGTGTTATTAGCTTCTACTGTTCTTGCTACTTTTTACCACCCAATTCATTGCCAAACACTCAGTAACAACAGCGAATAACAAGAACAAAGAGGCAGCTGTAGCTATAGCTGCAGATGCTATACCTGTGCAGATGCTTAATGTCTCTTTTTTGCCTAAGGGAGAATCCTGATAGCAACATGCTCTATGACATGTAACTCCATGTATGGGACTGGCACCAATCTGCTTATTACCACATGAGATTTCTGGACCATTCTTCTGAAATCCTACACAATTTGTTGATATGTATTCTGACTATTCTGCTTTGCAACAACCAGGAGTCCAGGCTTGTAGAGTCCAGATTTCAAAGTGTCCATCTCTTTCCTGCATTTCCTAACTGGAACACTCCTCAAGAGAAACAGCCTTGCAGTATTTAGTGACAGGCAATATAATAGCAATAGGAAGTGCTGGTTTAAGTCAAACAGCAAGCAACCATCTCATGTTTTTCAGGTGAGATGTATAAGCATTGCTTACAGCAAGGACTGGTCCAACCTATACAACTGGAGAGATCCCTGGAAGCAAAATAGCCCTGTCTTGCTTTTTGCCTTGGACTATTTCTTGTGCCAAACCACAGCGTCCAGTGACTGGTGAATGTATGACCCTGACCTGGGAAGAGCACAGAGCAATTGCAGTTTGTCTGTGCATCAGGACCTTCAGGATATGCTTCCATCGGTATCAGATGCATTCTAACTTGATGACTTTTTCTTCTGAACTTGATTCAGGCTTTAAGGCAAGAAGGAAGAAAAGTCACCATAAGGGAGCAGCTATTTGAATAGTAACTAATTTTTTTTCTTTTTATTTTTTCTTAATTATTTCTCAAATACTGCAAGCCATACAGGATCAATGAAAGCAAATCAGTTTAATCAGTGGGACACTGGGAGTCCAGGAAAGATTATCTGTGTTAGGTTTGCTTGTTATTGCCATTTTTTAACATGTCTCTGTTCATTTTTCAGCTAATAATGCTCCAAAATAACATCTGAAGCAAAATGAATTCCATTACTTCCACAAAATTAGTACAATGGAAATGTAAAACCAGTTAAAAAAAGTTGTGCTCCAGTCCTGGACGTTTACGTGTGTAAGCACTGGCTAATAAACATGTTCAAATTTCTCTACTGTTCAACTTTTAAGACTCATCATAAAAGCTGCAGGGGTATCAAATTTGGTGTTCCTCATGTATCAATCCCCTGTTCTCCTAGGACTGACAGATCTTACTTTACAATATGAGAAGGAGGCACCACTCCGTGAGGCTGATGTAAATTCTCCCACACTTTCTGAAACCAGCAGAACGAAAGTAAGATATACTTGGCCTGAGTCCCAAAGTGAGTTTGCTCTGGACAGTAGCTTTACGGTACATATCCAAAGCATCTTTTTATAGCTATATGCTTGCACAGTATGCTTAAGCCAAATATTCAACTAGTCTAAACAGATACAATTTTATTAATCTGTGGCTCATGCCAGCCTGAGAATATGGTCATTAAGCCTGACATTTCTCCTGGGAAATCTCTGAAATTCAGAGGGATTCATGGCATGAAGCTTATTTTGAAGCTTATTTTTAAATGTTCCAGACAACCAAGTTCTCTGCTTTTTCCTCTATCTAACACATCACAATTGCAAACACAGCCTATGCAAAGGTAAAGCCATCCAACTGTCATCATTCACAACTTTTTTCCCCTTAATGTTTTCAATGTTTTGTTCCAAGCAAAAACAACAACAACAAACCTCAATCAACCAAAAAGAAAAACCCACTAAAAACCAACCAACAAACCACCCAAAAGGGTAAAGGGGAAGCAAGGAAAAGAAAACAAACAAAAATGCCACCAAACAAGGAAAAATATTACAAACGTTGCCATCTGGAACTGTGTTTGAAACCAAGAACATTCGGAATTAGATCTCCCTGCAAGTTCTAACACTGACCTAGACCCTTCCCTTCTAACTCCTGCCACTGGTGTGTCTAACAGCCCCAAGCCCTCAGCAGAGCCCATGCATCAGGATGAACTGAAACAATGTTGGGGAGAAGCATGTGTCTTTGGGATCAGATTTGAGGACCGTGAAACATGGGACCAAAGTGTTTAACCTTCCTAATTGCTTTCTTATCTTTATGCAGTCAGAGATAGCTTCTGCTTTACCACATATATCTGTACATAATTTGTGAAGAGGAATGTATGGAATTGCATGATGGATCACGCATGGTTAGATTTTTATTGTAATGGTGTTTTAAATATTTATGATTTGGATTCTGCCCTCCATCTCACCCAGGAAAATGTGATTCTATGGGGAGTAGAGGGAAATTCAGAAAAATCAGTTTGAATTTTATTTTGCTTCTTAACACCTGATAGAGCATTACAAAAATCGAAATGTTTGAATTTGCCTTGAAACAGCCATTTTCTGCAAGACAGAATCTTCTGTGGGTAAGTATAGTAGAATGGCTTCTATTTTTATTTTAAAATTCTATCACATTAGTGATGAAAAAGTATTTTATGGAGCATTCCTTAATTTTGCTTTGATGATAACTGTTATAAACAGAAAAGTAATTTTCCGACAATCATTACTAAATTGGCAAAACTATTCTGTGTGTGTATTTTTGTTTAAGGTAGTACTATGAAAGACACAAACATTGTAATTTTGGTTTCACCTTTCACACAATTGTATTATCCAGACTTGGCTGACCTACTGAAAAGTTGCTGTAACATATTCTTGTCTATTTTTTGATCACTTTAATCAGAGCTCAACAGTAGCACTGACATGGCTTGGGAAGCATAACTACCTCTGGCTTTAAAACACCTATTTAGATAAAAAACAGAATTTAGATCAAATCCCATGATCAGATTTATTGTGAAAGAAAAGCCTCCTTCTGTAAGTCATTAAATGCAGACAGCTACTGAACATGGCCAACAGTGACTGAACTTCCTTATTTCTCATTATATGCCAGATAAGATTGGTGTTACCAGTAAAAGTTAAGGTTAGCTTCTGAAATGCTTCATTTTGCCAATACAACTTACAACTCTAAGTCAGTTACTGTGGCTTATAGTTATAATCAGAGAATGTTTCTTACAATGTATATAATTTTGTTATACTAATTACATAATGCCTTTAATGTTAAAGTCAGATTTGGCCTATTTCTTAAATTGTCAAATAGCAATTTCCTGGTTTTATATAGTTTAACAAGAATTAAGTTCAAAATTTGATTCAAGTTATTAGGTAAACACAGACATTTATAAAAGGTTACCATTGTAGTCATCAATGTAGACACTAATTCTTTCTTAAAACTCAAATACACATTCAAGCAAAATCAAGCCCCTATTGTGATGGCACAGCAGGCAATTTCAGGCAGGAGGCCATGCAACTGCTAAACAGAGAACTAAGTCTTTCCATGCCCTTACTGCTTTTTGTAAAGGTGCTATAGAACTTCAAAAGCATCCTCTACAGTCCTGAATTGAAGAACATTTTGGGACAAACTGTATTAACAGCGAGCCTTGATCTTCAACTCTCAGTCCTGTGTCTGAATGCAGGCAAGTTAATAGTGCCTATAATGGGAATACTAAACTGATTTGTGATTCAATTTCTAATTGAAGCTTTTTTTTTTTTTTTTTTTTTTTGAGGACTGCTTGGTGTGTAAGCTTCTGACATTGTTAAAAAAAATCAACTAGAATTGTGTTAAATACACAGTTCTTTAGTTGCACGTTCTACTTACAGAAAACTGTGGTACTGTTGTAAAAGGATCGAAAAAAGGATTAGATGTATCAGCAGGGAATGTCTTTATCTTTAAAAAAGATAAAGAAAAAGATGTTATTTTCAAAGCATAAAAATGCAAAAAAAAAAGAAAAAAAAGCAGCAAAGCATTGCAACTACAATGACATATCCAACAAATCAGAGTTCAGCAGTGCTTGAACCAGACCAAAAAAGACACGTCCAAAAATGCATATAGAAACCTGATGACAAATAGTTGAAGCATAAATATGAAAAGTTGATAAATTAATTGTACCATGTAGTTAAATCTGTTAGACAAACAGGGAGCTGACTGAATACAATGTAACCTCCAGTTCTGTCAACACCCACTGGATTATCATCTGCTTCCTTAAGCCAGCACTACATTAAAAAACATATAATACGAAGTGCAGGAGCAAATTCTCCACCACAGGAACTTTGCCTGGAGAACTTCTGCTTTGCCTGTGTGCTTTATTTCCACATTTTCAGCTACACAGTTACTGCCAAAGACAAGCAATTACATAAGGTGGGATAAAAGCACAATCATTTGTTTCATGCAGCTGTATTGAGGAAGGTTGTTGATATACGATGATGTTAGAAGGTTGTTTGGGTGTTTTTGAGAAGCGTTCAGAAATGCAGAGGTGAGCGACCAACACATCCATGTGCTGAGAAGCCTGAGTCACTGGTGTGACCAGGCCCTGCTGGTACTCACTTCTGTCCTTACAGTAATTTCAAATATTAACTGAAATTAAAGCAGCAACAACCCCTGTCCCACTTCATTGTGAATGCAGTTTCTCATTATTCTCTTTAGAATTCAGGCATTATTCGTTCATTCCAGGAGAGTGAAATAGCACCTAAAGGTATCAATTCTGAACTTTGTTTGGAAACCCACGTTTTTCATTGTGAAGGTTTTTCACTTTATTACAGGAACTGCTGTGCATTTGTTTGCTATGCACATCTTCAAGCGTAACTCATTAACTACGGCTGTATAATTGTTGTTTTAATAATGAGGAAAGCTACCTCAAGAGCCCTGAGCCATTGCAGGCAAAAGCAAAACCTGGAATTATGATGTAAAATATAATTCAGTAAATATATAGTGTTTATTTTGTAAATAAAATAACATAAATGCATTGACTTACAGGGATGCCAAGGGAAAATAACAGCTATCTGCAGGCCCACTTCTACAAACATGTGGAATTACTCTTGACATTATTTGTAAGTTTTCTTACATATGAGCAGTATGAATATCAAAGATACAGTTAAGCATGTAGGTATCTTTTTAACAGAATTTTAAGTACAATCACACAGGCACAAATGAGCAAACAACTGTGCAAGGGAGAAATTCTACTAAATAACAATTTTTTATGCAAATGTATTGTAGCCTCACATTCATGTCTGCTAGTGAAGTGTTCGTATTGCCCATTGAACCTAATCACTCGATTGAAGCAACAGCTTCTTGCAAGTCTGTTATGTTACATCATACTCAGAGCAGAGCTAAGTCTGCCAACAAAAAACACGGATGCACTCTTTTGAGAGATGACAAATACCCATGAGGCCAGGAAGTCATCAGGTGGTAAAGTGTTGCAGTGGTGTTACAGTACATATGTGTACTCTATCATAAACACAATCCTTGAGGAAAGTTAGTTGCTCATATGCAGTAGAGTTTGATATCCTACAGCCAAAATCTCTAATTTTGCAGGTTGGTTTCATTAAGGAGATGAAGTGCAGGTACTACAGGAAAGAAAACTGACACAGAGCCCCCTGGGATTTGGGACCAGAGACACATAAAAGGAGTCAGCCCTGCAGCACACAGCCATGTGGAATACTCACCTGTAAACTGCAGTCCCTGGATCTGCCTCAGGCCAGTGTACATATTGAAACATGGCAAAAACCAATTATTTAGCTCGGTTATCTCTGCGAGATCCTCTTTCTGGGAGCTATACTTATTTAATCTTGGGAATAAGACAATCTTGACAAATTAAAGGCTCTCTAGGATCTAAACCCACCAATTTCTGACATTTTAAAGTAACAGAAAACAGAAATAAAGGAACAGAGTGAAAAACTCTATATTTGTGTTCAGTTAAGGAGTGACAAACAGAAACCATCCTGCTCAGCCTTTAGGATTTCATCCTTCTTCCACTCATTTTCTCTTTCTTTGGTATGAGCTTGCTTTTACTCAAATGGCACAACAGAGCTTATTGGTTTAACCCAGGCCTTGCTACAAGCACTGCTGTCAGTTTCCATAGGCAAATTAGGGAGACAACACTATTGTTGTTTTCTCAGCATCTGTGAAAGCTCTTTATCTATTGATGGCTTAGCACTTTCAGAATAGGAAGAAGTAGGTGCAATGTTTTCACCCATGCAATAGCACACAATTTCCATATATTCAAGAACACTTCTCCGACTGAAGGTATGCAAGATGGGACATAGTAGCATGGAAAGCAACCATTAAGCAACCAATTTATGTAAAATTGTGATTGGAAATTTGAAAGGTGTTTTCACCCAGAAATATATTCTGGTCTAACCAGCCTGCACGTCCACCATGGCCAGCAGTGCTGACAACAGCTGCAGTTGCCAGCAGCCTAGGAGGAGGAAGAAAATCCTGTGATTCTCACTTGATCGCACATGAAAAGCAGCATCATGTGTCTATCTCTCCTCACCCTTGTCTTGGGGTTGAGAGTATTGCATGGAGTCAAAACTCTTAGAGTATCTCTGAATCCCAAACAACTCCCTGACCAGAGCAGGAAACAAAGACCTAATGTTGCACACTCAACACACAGGACATATCCTCTCTCCCAGCCCTAGAAGGAAGACATACCATACCTTCAAACATCTCCTGGTTCACGTGTCAGAAGCAGACCTTAAACTTTTCAAAGTATCACAGTATCACAGAATGGTAGGGGTTGAAAGGGACCTCGAAAGGTGATGTAGTTTAACCCACCTGCCAGAGCAGGATCACCTAGAGCACATCACACATAAATGCATCCAGGCTGGTTTTGAATATCTCCAGAGCAGGAGACTTCACAAGCCGTCTGGGCAGCCTGTTCCACTGTTCTGTCACCCTCACAGTGAAAAAAAAAATGTCCTCATGTTTACATGGAACTTTCTATGCCTCAAATTCCACTCATCAGCCCTTGTCCTTTCATTGGACATCACCAAGAAGTGCTTGGCTCCATCCTCTTGTCACTCACTCATCACGTATTTATAAACATTAATGAGGTCACCCCTTAGTCTCCTCTTCTCCAAGCTAAAGAGCCCCAGCTCCCTCAGTCTCTCCTTGTAAGGAAGATGTTTCACTCCCTTAATCATTTTTGTGGCTTTGTACTGGATTCTTTCAAGCAGTTCCCTGAGGGGCCCAGAACTGGGCACAATATTCAAGATGTGAGGGAGGTGAATCTCTCTCACAACCATACCCCTTCTAATACATTCCAGAATGGCACTGGTCTTCTTGGCCACAGAGGCACATTGCTGTCTCACAGTCGTCCTGGCTGCTTTCTTCTCCCCGCTGTAGCAGCATCTGTTGAAAGATGCCACTAAGGGACTGTGAAAGGAAGAAGAGTGGAGCCATCTCCACCACCTTCCACAAACCTGCAGCTCCTTCAGCCTCTGGAGAGTTTCATCAGCTACTAGGCTTCATATACAACTGCAAATGTGAGAAGAAAAGGAAGAGGGTGGACACTCTGTATGCAGGATAGTCTCAAGAAGATGGATTGTAGTTGCTCAGACTAGCAAAACACTGTAGCTGCTGGTGTATGGATTGCCTATAGATAAGTTGCTGAGGCATTCTGACACAATCAGGCTCTTCTACAGGAGAACAAAGGTGTCACAGGGCTACAGAAGCATAATGAGCAACAAGAGATCAGAGCTTTGCTCTTGATATCAGCATACTCAGGCTTTTAAGTACAGAACTTGATTTCAAGTGCACCTGCTCTCTCTGCAGGAGTGAAAAAGGTCTCATGGCCAAGGTCCATGAAGCAACCATCAAGGCATGGCATGAAAAGTGAAGATGTTCTGCTTTCCAGTGGCACGTCATATGGTGAGGTCAGGGTGCATTACCAAAGCAGAACTGCTTTGGAGAAGTACCTCCTTGTCTGGAATATTTAGCATGACAAATTGAGAATTTACTAAGTTTTAGAAAAACAGTTGACTCAACAAAAAGAAAGAAAAAAAAGAGAGAGAGAAGAGGAATACAGAAAGGATCAGCACAGTCTTGGGAAAGGTCCAGTGGTCGAGAAAACTTTAAGTAGAAAAATGTGAAAAGTAATAGATATGACAGCCATTTATTTTGTGGGAAAATACGTCAAATTTTATTCCACTCTGGATAATTTTCTGCTCGTACTTAAAGATTCCTGCTGTATTATTAGGTGTCCACTGAGGTGACAAATTTTGGAGGTATCTTTCCACAACTACAAAGAATTGACGGCATTCATTTTCTTTGTATTTATACTGCAAGGAAGAGTGAAGGAGTGTGAAAACAAAAAAGGGACAAGAACTTTCCCCTTTTCTTTGCATTTGTGTAAAGAATTCTAGACAGAATTTAAAATCTCAATAAAAACAATTATACTTCCCTGAAACATCATTTGGGTGGGAAAAATGGTAACTTTCTCATAACAGCAAATGGAAGTGGAGGGAGGCAGAAAAACACACAAAGAGCATTTTTCTCAAGTTAACTGATATAAAATTAGCTATTATTGGTATTTTTGTCAGAAAGGACTACTACAAATGTCCTTATTGTGCAAAAAAACACCATTTTGGGGAGAAAGTGGTTTAATTTGGGTATGTTCTCTGACATTTGGGGTAGTCTTATTATAATTTATTTCTTTGAAGGTCTGGTAACATTATCTGCTGTTGACACTCTGCTTCATTCCCATCCCCTGTGCCTTGACTGGAGGCCTTTATAACATGATGAAGAAAATATGTGATTTCAGTTGGTTTGCACTGTCACTTTATATGTTGGTTAGATGGAAGATGAACTTTAGGCCAAACATTTCACTATATTCCTGCACGTCTCAGCAGAAGCAGAGCTGTTAACACCTGAAGTGGTGTCATAAACTCAGCACTTAGTATACAGAAAAAGCCAGAGGAATATTCTGTGGTGCTTTATGTCAAAATACATGCTCTATACATCTATGCATCACAGAGACTTGTTTCTATTCATAAAGTTAGAAACGAACAGCAGCCAGAACTTGTGAAACTGAATGAACATTTCCCAATCCTGACATGCAATGTGGCTTTAAAAACACCAGTTAACTATTAGACCTGGTTTCTAAAACCAGTGATATGATTATGGACTCTGAAATTGTTCAGTAAAACTCCTTATCTGCTGTCATCTGCCTTCAGTGTCTGAAATGAAAAACAAGGTGGAAAATGTAAACCCAAGGAGTTTCTGATATCTTTCACCATGCAACACTCCCATAGGCAAATAAACTCTTTTGAGTGGGAGTAGTTCCTGACTCCAATGATCAATCACTCAGGCAAAGCCAAATTCAGTTCACTCCCTTTGCATACAGCAACAAAACCCATGTAGGTAGGCAGGTGTAATCACTGCCTGGGCACACAGGGCAAAAATCAAAACAAACCACTGCAGTCACAGAAACGTGTAACAGGATGGAGACATAAATCAGCGAAAACATTGGCTAATCAGTTTTGGAAAAGGCTAGATAAATGCCTTGATAAATCACACTTGGTGTGAATCCCAGGTGCACTGCATCACAGGCCACCTTCTTTTGACAGGATGCAGATTTTCATATGCTTGTTGAAATCATGTTAGTGTCAGGAGACAGATTTCATTCACACATTAAAGAGGAGCAGTTTTGCAGAAATGTACTATTAAAAACACCCCGAGGCACCAAATGTAGTATCCTCTGAAGAGGATGGGGTTTTGTGCAAGCTGATGAACCATGGAGACACTATGTGTTCAGAACCTCACTGACTGCTGTCACTCCCTCTGGGAAGTTAAGGCTGTGAAATTTTCTTCCCAGCTCCATCTGATCCTCAGATCTCCCTTGCTCATCTTGCAAATAACCAGAGGAACCTGGAAATGCTTCAAACAACATTCACTGACATCTAAGAACCAACAGAAGAGAACTGAACTGTTCAAGTAATTTGACTTATCTACTTGGTGCAAGTTTCCATAGAACTGCAAGACTGCCATACTGAGGCTCCTTCTCCACAGGCACCACTTAATTCCTTTTGGTAAACTGAAAAATCTTCACCTGGACAGTCATGTTAATTCCATGGTATCCTTGCTCATTTAAGTTCTGTTGGGGTCCCCTCAAATGCTGTGCTTGCCATTCCTCTCCTCACTGAGGTACACCAGCCTTTCTCTAGACCTTGCTGCACCCTAAGTCCACCTGCCCTGGAATGGACCCCAGACGTACACACCACATTCTTGACGTCTCACTGAGTGCTTGTACAACAGAGCTAATAATTCACTCTCCATCAGATATTTTCCTCCTTCTTGGAATGACTTCACACAACCCTTCCTAACATAGTGTCTGTGCTCTCATAGTCTTCAGGATCTTCAGTACTCTTCTGCTGATGCTGTTAATGTGAGCAAGCTTAAACAGAACACAACCTCAGTTCATGCTGTCAGCCCAGTTGCCATCCCCTGAGGAAAATGTGGCAAGGCAAAACGCTGTCACAGTCTTGAGTGTTGGCTAAAATGCAGACTAAAGATTGCAGCACTTGCTTGTTCTTTGAAACAAAAATTTAACAAAAGGCAATAGGTATACTTGCTGGATATGGCGGCTCTCCAACATTACTGCAGAATAAATTAGTCACATTGCCAGGACAGTTACTGCAGTTACCTTTTCTGCCTCTTGGTTTTCACCAATGAAATCAATGATGACCCAGTGTGAGGTGCCTAGATTCTGTGCACAGACAAACAAATCAAGTGGCATCTTCTGCAGATAGAGGCTGTTGTCGTAGAAGAAAGTCACTAAGGGTGGATAACATGAAGAGGAGGAAATGAGTGTTGTTATTCCTGCCAGGTGAGCTCCCCAGCGATGTATTTCCTGATTTCACTGCTAGCAAGCAGACATACATTTTGTACCAGTTGGAAACTCACCACTAGCCACACCTGATTATTTCTGAGCACTGACAGCTCATCATCCAGTAACTGTTGGTTCACCATGACTTATCAATGCTTATAAATACTGAAGAGGTGGATGTCAGGATGATGGGGACAGTCTTTTTTTCAGTGGTGCCCAGTGGGAGGACAAGAGGTCATGGGCACAAACTTGAACATAGGAAGTTCAGTCTGATCATGAGGAGGAAATTGTTTTAAGTGTGGTAGAGCACTGGAACAGGCTACTCAGAGAGGTGGTGTAGTCTTCATCCCTGGAGTCATTCAAAAATACCCTTGGACACAGTCCTGTGCAACCTGCTCTAGAGGACCCTGCTCTGGCAGGATGGTTGGACTCCAGATATCTCCAGAGGTCCCTTCTAACCCCTATGACTTTGTGATTATGTGATTAACATGGAAACTTCAAACCAAGGGACATTTCAAGACAAACTGACTAATAATCATGTAACAATCCTGTACTTTTTCAGTTGCACCAGGATCACATTCCTCTATGGAAAACTTAGGATAGATTGATACAAACAATGGAATGCCTGACTCTTGTCCAACACAAACAAATAGTTCATCTTTCTACTATAAAGGAGCACACTAATAAAATCCAGCAAGAAGTTAGCCCCTGAGATGATTGGCTTAGAAATATGTTTGGGGACATTTCATCATGGCTCCGTGAATGTATTAAGGAAGGCCTAAGAATTCTCTTTTTGATTGTAGTAATACTGATTTGTAGTTGTATTATTTACTCTTGTGTTAAACAGGGCTGTGTAAAATTGCAGATCAAGCCTGGGTTGCTCAAAAAGAAAAAGGGGGAGTTGTAGATGGATTTCTTGCTGACAGAGGACATGATTTGATAAACATGAGCAACCTGTGCTGAGAAGAGTGTCCTTGGAGCTCATCTCAGAAGCAGGAACTAAGGTGATAAAACAGCCCCCATGTTCAGCTGCAAGGGGGCAGGATCTGCTGACTGCAAGAGGCTGGCCCGATAAATGTTTGTTTAAGCCTTAACCTATTTGTGCCTTACGCATAGCCTTAAACCTATCTGAGCTTTCCACATGTACCAATCTTAATTAAGCCAGCTGAATATGCCTCTTCTACGTTTGGCACAAAAGACGCTGTATCACCGCAATAAGGGGAGGACAATTTTAACCACATTGGTATGATGTTGTTACTCTGGCTGTGACCTTTCACCAACAGAGGGACCACCAAATTCTTCACGGACTTTGTGAAGAAACAATTCCATGGGCGTAAAATAGGCATAAGAGAGAACAGCTAAATCTCTCTGTTCTTCCAGGATTGGTGTTCACTCCCAAAATGCAATATGCCAGTCCCTAGCTTCTGCCCAGTGCCTTGTACCAAACCTGTCTTCCCATCCACAGCAAGTCTCTGGGTATAGTACACCCATCCCTCAAAGCAAAAATGGCTTTGACAGCACAGGAGCCATCTGGGATTGCAGCTAATTGCAATGTGAATGACTTGGAGAAAGTTAAGGATCGTATTGTGATCCTTTAAGAAATCTGCTGGGAATCTGAAAATGAAGGCCTGAGATCACTGAAGAGAAGAGGCATTTTGACTTCAGTGGGACCAGCATCTCTCCTTGGGTTTTAAGCAAGAATATAAGACATACTTTTAGTTTTTGGTTTTTGGTTTTTTTTTTAAGTTAATAATCAACATGTTATAGACTATTTTGCCTTAAATTGAGAGAAAGCACTCCGCTAATGAAACAAGAAAGTGTAGGTACACATGTTTGGTGTGGTTTTTGTGTGAGGTCTGAACACAACTGTGGGCAGAAGGGACTTTCCAGACAACTCCTAAAAGCAAATCTAGGATCTATGTTAAAGAGACAAAGAAGCTTATGAAACTGGTGCAGGAACTGTAAAGACAGCCAAGTAGAAGAGAGAAATAAGAAATCATCCAGCAATACAAAAATCTCATTCAGAAGATCAGCCATAACATTTGCTGACGTAGACTGATTTCAGAGATGCTAATCTGAGTTTGATGGACATTCAGGATGACTTTAACCCTGTGCACTATCCCATTCATAGTATCCCATTCGTTTTAGCTGCAGAAAAAAATAAAACTATTTACCATAGGTGTGGCCTCTGTGAAATCCATCAGGAGGTCACCTGGCTCCAAAGCAAATGCACTTCCAGCATCTGTGGAACTCTAAAAGCAAAGAAGAATTCCATAATTGAGCAAAACATTGTGTCTGTGGTGTAATTGTGTTGGTTATTTCTGTGGTTTTTTTTAATTCCTGAAAACTTAGATTGCCAAATGGATTTCACATTTCAGGCTATGTTTTTATAAATTATTGGACAAAAGACAGACAACAAAATTATGCACCTTTGAAATCAATATAAGTATTAATTTAATTCTAATCCACTTCCCATTAAGATTGGTGAAGAAGTATTACTGATTTGGTCTTGGAGCAGGCTTTAAATACTTTCTTACACAACAGGTTAAAGATATTACTACTACTCTCCATTAAAAACTACTCCTAAATGTAGAATTACTTCATGTAAGGAAAATATATTATCTGCGACTCCCTCCTACCCTTCCTGAATACTCCTCAAATGGACATAAGCTCATTTCTTTGCATATTACCTTGCCACCAGGTGAAACCTGTATTTTCCCTTCTGACATCTGTGGTGTACATGTTTTCTGTGACCCAGGAGATGATGAAGACACAGGTGTTGATGTTGCTGCTGCTGCTGCTGCCAGTGCTGGAGGAAGGTCATCTTCATCACTGCCATTGATAAAATCAGACAGATCTCCTCATTAGGAAATACCACCAGACACTGACCACATGCTGGAGGAAACACTGGTAACCTGTATGTCAACTGTAGTCCTCTGGAGTGAAGTTCTGTTTACTCTTGCATCTGTAATGCAGCTAACTTTCCAGTTGAATTACATTTTTTATGTTTTAAAGATTCCTTAAAAGTGGACTGGCTAAGTAATTCTCATCGGTAAATGGAAATCTTATGAGTATGATGGGCAAGTAGTGTTTCTATGGAGTATGTATACCTGAATAAATAAAATTATTTGATATTATTCTGATTTAATGTTTATTCTTTTACACAGAGGCTGGCAGTATTGATGAGACCAGGTCTAGTTAAATCTATCCATGTAACTGACTACTTCACAGGCCTCAGATGAATGTAAGATTTGAGACCTATTATGCAACTAGTCTGTGCTATTATTTTCAAACTGTTTTTAAAGGACTTTTGACTCCAAAAAGAAGCTTTTTAGAAACATTCTAGTTTTTCCTGCCTCATTTATCCTATTTACAGAGAAAATATTTCAGTTAAACCAGCCTGCATACTTCTCTTAGGCTCTAGGCTACCAAGCTGACATCTTTACATCTTGCCTACTGTCACCATTGAATGAAAACCAGTAGCGAATATTGCATCCTCATTTATTTCTGTAGAGCCCCAGGATCAGCTCATCTAGAGTCAGGACCTTTCCAATTGCTAATTACAATTACATGGAGTCACAATTATTGAAGTCGTGATTTGGCCTACAGAACCTTTACTATGGGGAATGATGTGTGGAAAGGAAAGACTACAGCCTGACAGTTTAAAGCATGTGGGAAAACGATGAGAAAATGATTTCTTCTCATAAAATGGCACAAATTTTAACTATCAACTAGATAGTCACAAGGTGACAAAACCTGCCATGCAAATTTGAGAGATGCTTCCACAACAGAACTGGACTTGGTTTACTGCTACTTGAAGGGAGCATGTCTGGGCAACACAGTGGTTCAAATCTACGTGACATACAGGATACATAGCTTGTGGTGGATTGCTTGGGTGATAGCAATGCATCTTTTTGTTATTATATAAAACTCTGGTGATTTTTTTTTTTTTTACTGGCTTCTTTTTGTATTTCTTCCAGGTAATGATAGAAATCAGCACTAGTTTTATGCAGGAAAGAAAATGCAAATCATTTGGACCTGGTCAATAGATTTTTTTATTAACACAATAAGCCAGAGTTGGGCTGTTGGTGTCTCTTTCAGAAACATGTAACTGGCAGTTTCTCAGTCCTTGGTCCCCACTCTCAGGAGCAATACACTGGCACTTCCCCCATCCTTGCTGGGTAAAGCTGCTCTGTTGCACACAAGGACGTGGAAAATTGTTGAGAAGTTGTCAGTTCAGAAAGGTGTCTTAGTGTCTGTGAACCAAAGCTGTAACACTGAGAACTGTCTTTCTTCACTGTATTCCTTTCACAATACTCCTTTACAATTTCTTTGCATTTCTCATGTCTGCATTCCAGACACTAGATAATTTAAATTGGATAGAATTGGAATATATATATATATATGTATGTATATAAAGGTTAAAAATTACAGGCTTTTTTGGCTGTATGTATGGCCATAGCATAGATGACACCTGTGGTTAGATGTGTTTATGGGCTGTTCTTCACGCCTAGTATTGGACAACTGAAAATCCCCTGGCATCTTAATTTTCTTAGTGCTGTTCTCAGATGTGGGGCCACACGTACTGTAGGAGCTTAGCAGCTCTGGGGGATTGGCTGATGGTTCACGTACAGGAAAAGGAGGTGCTCAGTCTCTGTCCCAAGATTTTCTCATTAACATTTAAGAACAACTTGTGTGCCGACTGTCTTGTGGCTGTGTGTTTCTCTGTGTCTCTTGGACAAATACTGATTTGTCTAATCGCTTGCTTTCCTCCTAGTTTCAATTTGCTTCATTCTGCTGTTCTTTCTTCTAAATAATTTTTCAAGTTTGATAATGTAGATTGTTACTGTTTTTCCATAATGTCAGTGTTCTTAATAGTGAGACAAAAAGAGGAATATATTGATATTTATTAGAATTCTCTTGGAGAAAAGGAAAACTTTTGCTGCTGTTGCTGTATATTTAATGACACTAGAATGATAAATTGCTGGAAGGACACAGAAACCATATTTTTTCCTTTCTTATGATGTTGATGTTCTTCTGTTAACAAGTTTACGCTGACATTGTCCATTTTTTTTCCTTAGTTTCTGGTGGCCTTGTCTGTCCTTTCATATAAAGGACTTACCAACAAACTGATTTCCACATCTCTTCAATATTTCACATCTCTAAAGACACCACAGATTAATTATGTGTATGTGGTATGCCAAAGCTCTATAGGCACAGATCACTCTTGCTAGTGCTAAGAGACTTTGCTGGCTGTAGGCTTAATGGGTTCAGCAAAATCATGGAGAGAGGGAGAGACAGAGGGTGCACCTTCTGAGAGGATATAGCTGACAGCACAATTTGATTACTCAACGATTGACTCTTTACCTCATTTTGCAAATGGGGTTGCAATGAAGCACAGAGCAGCTTGCTCCAGCTCAGACCAGGTCTTCAACACATCATTTGAAAAAGAGATACCTAGCCTATAAGATCAGAAAGATGCAGAAGCCTGCAGTTCTGAGGGTTAGCAACTACTTAGACATGGCACATTCACTTCCTATTAAGAGCTTGAAGATTCTCAGTGATGAGAAGAATGGTTTCAGTATATGATCATTATCATCTAATTGCATTCACATCTTTCAGAAGGCATAGCTAGAACCATAGATAGCATTCCCCTTCATTTTTGGCTGCAGCAGACAAAAACGTAAAGATAGTGCTATATTTTACTTACAAACTGTACTGCCTTGTTAACTTCCTCACACGAGAAACTTTAATCTCCTGCTTTTCTGTAGGGCCAGTTGATGAAGTAGTTTCAGGTCGTACTGGAGCTGGACTTCTAAAAATAGCAAGAAGAATATATGTGGCATAGTCCTTATTTAAACAACTTCAGGAATATCAACAGAGTTCTAACTCATCAACATATATTTACCTTGAAAAGTGGCAAGTACCCATTCATTTTGTTTCATTTATAGTTCATAGGCCAGTATGTATGAACAGAAAAGAACATGTGAACTCACCATCCTGTGCAGTGCATATCATTTATAAGAACAGCAAACTGATTACGAATACAGAGCCTATGTAAAAGAGTATGTGGAAATGTCACTGTTTCCAAAATACAATACTTTAATAACAGGCCATCAGTTCAATCACTTCAGAAATACTTTTACAAAAAATATGTTTTAACGAAATCTTAAAAATGATTTCATCAATTGTGAAACCTGTTCTGCTTAAAATAGTTTTTACTTGAACATAAACATTCTCTTTCTGCATTTGAAAAAGCAGCTCAAGGGAAATAAATTAATCAAATTGATTCAAGAAAATGTTACTTGCTAGAAAAAAATCAAAACTCAGACATATTTCAGATGCTCATGAATGTGAAATACATCTGCAGAACTCCAGCAAAGGACAGAAATGGAATGAGAAGGCCACGTGGTGGGTTGGGAACTTCTGCCCTGCAATTAAAATCTACCAGACCAGCTCAGATGCATTAGAAGTAAGATAAAGCTATTATTTTACAGCAACACTAAATTTACAAGCATATATACAAAATGTATTTACATGTATTTACAATTATATACAATTCAGAAATAATACAGAAATCCAATCTTCCCTCCTGGACAAAGAAAAGTCCAGAAGGGACCAACTCTCTCTCTTAAACAGAAAACAAGCAGCAAGGCTGACGTGTTACCTGGTCAGCTAAGGTTAGTGGAAGAGATCAGAGAGAGAAGCAAAGAGAGCGAGTGCCCAAGAGCCAAGGCAAAAAAAACTGTTTCTGCATTGGCTTTTTATACCTTTTAGCAAACCAATTAATGATATAGACTTTATCATTATTATTCTTTTACAACCAATGATCTAAGTTCTCTGATTAGATTATTCCAATAAGCCTTAAACCACTACACCTCTCATTAAATGATAGTCTCTACAACCATTTCTCGGCTTTGTGGTGGAGAATCCTAAGGATCACAGAATGGGCTTGAGTGTGTTTACCTGCCTTTCTGTATTGTGGCCAGTGGCGGGAAAACAGGGCAGAGAAACCCTGACAACCCAATCTGGTTTGGTCTGGTTGCACAAGAGGAGTCCATAAGACCACGCCCTTATCGCGTGCAAGGCGCATGTGCCCCCCATTTTTTGAAGGGAACAGCCTGTGGATTCTTCCTTT
Source organism: Tricholaema leucomelas (assembly GCA_013400475.1). NCBI lineage: Eukaryota > Metazoa > Chordata > Aves > Piciformes > Lybiidae > Tricholaema lacrymosa > Tricholaema leucomelas. The sequence goes on along the minus strand of WAAF01006443.1, from coordinate 61,892 downwards.
TTGGATGTATCTGGGTGACTGCCCAAGGTGATTGGGTGATAATATGGCAAACGAGACCATTAGCCTCGGCCATTATCCTATAAAAGGGGTAAAACAGGTGCATAAGGTGCATGCTTGCTTGCCTTGCCGTCTTTGCCTGTATACTCAATTCCTCGATTGCCTGCCATCTGCCCACCACCTCAGCCTGACGTGCCAGCAGCCGACTTCACGTGGGATTCAGCACAGGACTTCTATTGAATATATTCCTGCCTACATTTTGGGCCACAGATATTTGACTGAGGACTAGTGAGTATTCTTCATTCTTTATTCAAGTTGCTAAAGTAATTTAGCTAACTTCACAAGCGGTGAGTTAAACTGCAGGATTCTCCATCAAAGTTATTTCTAAAATCTTTCAAAATTCCATTGTATNCCCATTTTTTGAAGGGAACAGCCTGTGGATTCTTCCTTTTTGGATGTATCTGGGTGACTGCCCAAGGTGATTGGGTGATAATATGGCAAACGAGACCATTAGCCTCGGCCATTATCCTATAAAAGGGGTAAAACAGGTGCATAAGGTGCATGCTTGCTTGCCTTGCCGTCTTTGCCTGTATACTCAATTCCTCGATTGCCTGCCATCTGCCCACCACCTCAGCCTGACGTGCCAGCAGCCGACTTCACGTGGGATTCAGCACAGGACTTCTATTGAATATATTCCTGCCTACATTTTGGGCCACAGATATTTGACTGAGGACTAGTGAGTATTCTTCATTCTTTATTCAAGTTGCTAAAGTAATTTAGCTAACTTCACAAGCGGTGAGTTAAACTGCAGGATTCTCCATCAAAGTTATTTCTAAAATCTTTCAAAATTCCATTGTATAGAAACATTCTGTGAAATAGTTTTGCAAACCGCACTCAAGAACTTGTGTTGATAGTTGTAAATAAGTGTGGGGGGATTATCTTTGTATATATATTAATAAAGTATTTAATAACTCTTAAATTGGCCTCATTGCATTTTACCCTGAACTAGGATTTCAACTAACCCATTCATAACAGGCTTCAATACAAATAGAAAAAATGCTACAGGAGAAAACTATTTCAGCCATGAAATAGTTGGCAGGAATCATCTTAAACACTACTTCTACTTGAAGCAACACATGATAATTAAATATATTAAGAGTAAGTTGAATGTCTTGATTAACAATTTGTGAAATGGTACTCCGCCACAAAATCAGAAGTTAGATATTAAGTACTGAAGCTGTGCTAATGATTGCTGGTTGGACTGCTCATGCACTGAATTACATTCCACAACCTGTCGAAGTGACACAGTATTGTTTCTAGTACTATACATCTGGGTTAAATACTTCAGGTCTACTTCATCATATTAGCTTTCTAAAGCTATAATAAACTATTTAATCTCCATAAAAGTGGCTCTCCCTCTGACATCGCTGTGAGTTTTAAGCTTCATTAACTCTCTGCTAACATCTCAACCTGCTGCCCAGCTACTTACTGGAATGGCACAGCCTTTGGATTATATCTTCAGTCTTTCTATATGGTTTTTAGTCTTTGGCAAGGTCACATCTCATTAACATGGATCAATGGGAACTATAAGAGTATAAATGACATACATAAACCATAAACTTAATTCTACTTCTCATGGAACAACTTTTTCTGTTTTTAGCTCCTACTCTTTGATCTCATTGTTTTCAAGTTAGTATAGATAGCAGCAAGATTCATATCTAGCCCCTTCCTAATTCCAGTTTCAAGGTCAGCTATTTTTATCTCAGATTCACAATGAGATTAATGCAGAACAATCCAGACAGATTTTCAGATCTTTTGCTAAATTTGTTAGAGAAGTAAAGGGAGGATAAAAAGACAAAAAGTTCAAACCACCTTGCTTTAACTTGAACTCAGCATGTCTGATCTGGGAAGCTGTGCATGAAGATCGTGATGGAAGACCTCAATGTCATTTTCATGAAGTCAGGCTTCAGAATGCATGACTACTCTAGCTACTTTTTGCTTAGACAAGTTTTGTTCAACCATGAGCAACAATTTAAAAATTCAGATCAATTCAACGAAAATAATTTACAGTTCAAATTCTGACATGAAAAAATTCATCTGTCATGAAAAGTGTTTGAGAACCAAACAGAACCTACTGTTTATTCCAACAAATAGAGCAAACAATTATTCTCTTTCTTTAAATGCTGCAAGTTTCTCAATGAACAAACCCCACAGAACTCCCCCTCCCCCCAAAAAACCTCCAACAAACAAAACTCAAGCGACCAAAACACCATCAAAACCAAACCAAACAAAAAAACCCCAAACCTGGCTAAGATAGAGTAACACTAGACATTTTATTCCTATTTCAGTGAGTAAGTGCTCAGATAAATTTTACTTGCTCAGATAAATTTTACTTGTATTTTGTATCATGCCAGTAAAATATCAAACTCACTTATTTTGCACAAGCAATACAATCTAGAGTAAAAGTTTCTTTTCTTTTATTATATTTTTTCCATATTTTTTGTTAGAGGCTGGATGCAGTGACTGTCTTTCTTCTGATCACAGAATTGCTTCTGCTGAATAAAGCCTCTACGGTCATTGAGTCCAAATGTCAACATAACACCACCATAGCCCACTAAACCATGTCCAAAACTGACATGTCTATACACTTTTTTGAACACCTCCAGGGATGGTGACTCTACCACCATCATGGGCAGGCTAGACCACCTTTACAGTGAAGAAATTTTTCTTAATATTCTACCTAAAAGTCCCCTAGTGCAATTTCAGGCCATTTTCTGTAATTTCTGTCACTTAATAATGGGGAGATGAGACTAACACCCACCTCACTCCAACCTCCTTTCAGGTAGTTGTAGGGAGGAATCAGGTCTCCTCCTCTTCTCCAGATTAAACAGTTCCAGTTCCCTCAGCTGCTCCTCATAAGACTTGTTCTCTAGACTCTTCACCACCTTTGCTGCCCCTTCTCTGGACACGCTCCAGCACCTCAATGTCCTTCTAGGAAGGAAGGAGAAGCCCAAAACTGACCACAGTGCTTGGGATGTGCCCTCACTAGAACTGAGTATAGGGGCATGATCACTTCCTTACTCATTTTGGCTTCATTATTTCTGATACAGACCAGAATGCTTTTGGCCTTCTTGGCCACCTGGGAACGCTGCTGGCTCATGTTCAGATGGCTGTGCTACCTATCCAGCTTCTGGGAGAGATGCAAGTATCATTCAATTGCACATTTTAAGAAGCTGCATGTTTCCTAGGGTGTAAATTAAAGCACCTCTGACCTCTGTCTGAATTGAGTTCACCATAAGCCTAAAACAAAATTTTAGACTTGTTCTACAAACAGAGCAGAGATGAAATTTTGCCCTTAGTAAAACCTTGCTAGGTTAGCTCTTTCCATACCAGCCTAAAATAATCTATGGCAGCTCCCATTTAATGTCTAAACACTCTTCCTCAGTCTGAACATTCTCAAAACTGTTGATATTCTCACATTAGCAACCAGATGCAAGAAGTGATCAGCTTGATCAACTCAGAGCCTAATCTGTGTTTTAAAAATGGATACTTTTAATATCACACAAACTCTTACACAGATCTCATTGATACTGTGAAAATGCAGCAACTACAAAGCAGAATAGCTTCTATTGTTATCCTTCAAATTCTACAGACAGATATGGTTCTTGAAGTGAAGCCTTGTAAATATTTTGGCTATTCAGAGCCATTATGTGCACATATCACCATTTGTAGTTTATAGTCCTATGGTAATGTAATGTGAGAAGGAATGGTAAGGGCCAGTCTGTGACCATTTGGCCTTGGTTCCCACAGCTTCAGGATGCCTCCCAAAGAAGAGGAGAGATCATGGGACATCTGGTTAATGAGAAAAAACAAGGCATGATGTATGCAAAAGACTGGGTTGTTCTTGCCTGGATTATGCTAATGTGTAGGTGTGTGGTCTATGCTCAAGACTATATAAATGGAGTCAGAACAAACCATAAAGGTCTGCAGTGGGATTCACACTGAATCATGTGGAGTTCATGTGGTATCCCTTGCTAACATGCGGTAACTTATGACACATTCCTAAAGGAAGATTTGTGGCACAAAGGATGGTTGCAGTAGGCGAGAAGCCCCAGCTAAGAAGCCCCGGCAAAGAAGCTGGCATGGCAGGACCATGACTAGGCCATAGTGTCAGTGCTGCAGAAAGAAGAAACCAACCATTGTAACAGGCACCTGGGAAGAAGAAGAAGAAGACCAAAACAAAAAAAAAGGAAAAAACAGGTGAGGAGCTGGAAGGCGAGATGGGGCAGGGCACCAGTAAAGAAGATGCCGCCATATTAAATCTCTTATTACATTTCCTCTCCAAGAGAGGGTCAAAGAATGAGGATTATCTCCTCCAAAGATTATGATGCCGAGAGAATGGGCTCCCTGCTGATCCAGTGAGTGTTTTTGAAATCGACACCTGGGAACAGATAGGGAAAGTCTTGTGGGACCCAGTAAAATGCAGAACTCGAACTTCGCCAATTCAGTGTGAAAGTAATGTGTTGTGGAGGGCTCATAGGCCCAAAATAGGCTTATACATGTTTACCTATCAAATGGGCACAAAGGGACACAATAGACCTGGCACCATAAAGCCTGGCCTGCCCAGGGCCCAGGTTGTGTAACGCAGTTGTGTAAGCCCACACACCTAGCTTATGGCCTACCGGGTGCAAGGCCTGTGCTCTTCCCATATTTGGGGGAGCCAGGCCTATGGACCCTGCCTAATATGGCATGGTTTGGCTAACTACCATCTTGATTGGCTATTCTTGTGTCCAAAGGGCAATTATTCCTGGCTCACATTGATAAAAGGAGATACGCAGGTGAACAACCGTGCTTTTGCTTCACTGCTTTGCTTCCCTGCTCTTCGCCATGCTCTCTCTGCTGTGCCCTGTGCTGCTCTTGCACGCTACTTTATTACTTGCCTGGTAAACTCTACTGCCATGAGTTACCAGGTGCAGACCTTGGATGTCTGTACACGATTGGCCTGTGTGGCCAGTGTGACATCATGCTGAGACTGCGCAACATCCTGCCTCTGCACCTGAAGGTCCTGCTTAGAATTCCTGGACATATACAGAGATTGTCCAGAAGAAGCCAAGAGAACAGGGTCAGAGATCATCTCTGTCCCTTCCCCAGAAGCTGGGAAGAGTCAAAGCTCAACATCTGACAAGACAGAGTCCCCTGAAAGCACTTGGGCACTGCCTGGACTGTGGCTAGCCCCCACGAGGGTAATAATAATAATCTGTGAGTAAATGCTTTAATGCCTCTTTGTGATTCTCTATTGCCTTCTGCCATAGAGCAGAAAGAGCTTTAGCCCATTTAGTGGGCAAGCGGCATATTGACCCCAAGCGCAATCTGACCGCAGGGATTCTCTCCCTCTGTTTATTGTTTGAATGTATGCTAGATAATAATAGTTCTGTTTGGTGTTATTGTCTTCCATAACTGTGTTAACGAACAAATATTAATATTACAATTCAGTGGTTGGGGGTGGCAAGAGTTCAGAATATTCAAATCAATAAATTATATATTTTTATAAAATATCACCTTGCATCAATTAATTTCCCCTCCGGAATGGGCTGCCCGGGGAGGTGGTGGAGTCGCTGTCCCTGGGGCTGTTCAAGGCAAGGTTGGATGTGGCACTTGGTGCCATGGTCTAGCCTTGAGCTCTGTGGTAAAGGGTTGGACTTGATGATCTGTGAGGTCTCTTCCAACCTTGGTGATACTGTGATACTGTGATACTGTGATAATGGTACCGCGGCAAATGTGGAATCTGCCTTTAAGGAGAGGACTGGGAAAGAAATGGGAAGTGTACACTTCGAAGCAGGCATGGGACATGATCCGATAGAGACCTCCTGTTTAACAACCTGAAGACTTGTGTTAGAAGTTGCTGCTGAAGTGCTAGATGCCACAGAAGTGCTAATTAGTCAATTACCATCCCCATAGGCATCTGCAGTTCAAACTCACTATCACCTGTCTAGTGAAATCACATTGCTTGCTATGGAGAATAGAGAACTTGGGAAAACGGAAGGAGCGAATCTGCCAGATTGTTCAGCATCACCCTGGACGATCATGGGCCGAGAGGCAGAAGCTGATTCTGTAGAGTGCTGCCCTGCTTCAGCAAAGGGAGGGGCATCCATTGCGGTGCCATCTGCCCACGAACCCCTCTGCCTCCTTGTCAGATTGCATCATGGAACTTGCTGTGAAAGACTTGAAAGCTTTGAAAAATCTAGTGACTGTAACTGTCTGCTTTCCTCCATCAAGTTTCTGAAGAAGCTGATTCTCTGTTTAGTTTCTTTGTCAGTTTTCAGCCCAGGGCGGCTTGCCCCCCGTTCCCCACCCTCGCCTTTCCCCATTCCCCCCCTCGACCTGGGTGCTGCTCTCCGCAGAGCAGCCTTCTGCCAGGACTTCCCCTCCCTTTTTCTTGCAGTTTACTTTCTGTGAGAGCTGTTTCACTCTTAAAGTGGCAGCGTTGCATTTGTATTTTAATGGTAGTATTTTGCAAATGAAAATCTTGAGAATGTCTTTAGCTTTTGATTGTAATAGATCATAGAGTTTAAAAGTTAATGGATAAGACAGTTTGCTATGTATAAGATTCACAAGGGATTAGTTTATAGGTTAGTGATTTTCTTTTAGGTTGACTGACTTAAAGGTTTCTTTTCTCTCTTATTTTCTACATGCCATGGCATTTCCAAAGAGCTCTATGTAGTGTAACATCTTGGCTTTCTTTTTTTTCCTCAGTATCAATTTAATGATTTAACTTTTAGTTAATAGATTTCTAGCACTAGTATAATTAACGTTAAGAGTTCAGAATAGAGATATTATAGATTATTTTTTAGGGTTTTTTTCTTTATATCAATGGTGGCACTTTAGGATAGGCATCATGTAAAAAAAAAAAGGGACAGTTTTTATTGCAATACATTGGCAAAGTTAATATGGCAAAGATTACTGGATTCAGTTTTCACACATAGTGATTTCACTTGCAGTATCTGAGATTAAAAGGAGCAGTTTTTGTTACAATACACTGACAAAGTTAATATGGCAAAGATTATTGGATTCAGTTTTCACACATACACACTGAGATTTTTCCCTGTCTTGGAGTAATGTTGCAGGCCAACACACAATATCTACGGTCAAACTGAACTACAAATCCTACCTCTTCATAGAGCAACCAGGACAGCCATTATAAATGCTGTGCCTAGGTGTAGTATAAGGGACATGGCCAAAGAAGTGCACCTCTAGTTGGGTATTTCATCAACTTAACCTCATCTGAAAGGTCTAAGTACTGTTCTTTTCTCTGTAGTTTGAAGATAAAGAATAAAATTACAAACGATTCATCAAGATCTGACTTCAGGCAACAAGTTGAAGAGGTCTTTAATACCTGGAATGAAGTCAAAGAACATATCTAGGTGTCCTATCTGTAGTCTTTATAGCAGAATGGCATGCAAAGTTTATGCAAGAGTTTAACTGGAAAAAAAAAAGTAAGCCAACAACTTGCACAAATCAATAAAAACTAACACAAGGATATTCCAGTTTGGACATCTAGCACATTTCTGATACAAAAGTTATGAAAACTGATTTATTTGTATATAATTTTTTTTATATTTGTCTCTAGACCAGATATTTTTACCTTGATCTTCTATCAGTTGTTTAAGTATATACCCTTGAACTGTTTTTTCTAGTTGAGTTTTTATTAATTCTTCAACTACATCTGATATATGTGTATAAAATCAGCACTCTTCTGACAGACACCTTTTCTTCAGATTATTGCTTGATGAACTTTACAAAGCAACTTGTGGATGAGCAACTTCACCTGTAACATCTATTTGAGATCATGTTTGGAAAATGCCTCACTATATTATGCATTTATTTGATGTCTTCCCTACGGACAAGAAGTAACAGACCTTACATTAGGGTCCTGCAGGGTGGAGGCCTTACTGGGATTTATGAAAGAGGTTTCTTCTTTCATAGCCTGTTAGAAGAAGGAAACAAAGTTTAGTACATTCATACATGTAAGATAATAAAACTCATTTCCTACAGCTGAGATCCACTGTTACAAGGTACAATGTACAATGTGCAGAGCAATAGTGTTAGAAGAGTGATAAAGGAGGAGAAAGAAAGGAACACTGATATTTCTGGTTCCTCCAGAAAGCAGAAATAATAAAAATCAACTTAGGTAAACCTACTGCAGGTGAATTGTTCTTTCAATTGGAATAAATGTTTATGTAGTCTAATCAAAAGAATGATGCCAAGTTTTTGCCGAATCTTTAAAACATTAATTGAAAAAAAGCTCCCCTACATTTCCTACACATAACTACACTGTACATGCAATTCACAGATCTCACCCATCACTGCTCTCTACTAAATCACAGTATCACAGTTTCACCAAGGTTGGAAGAAACCTCATAGATCATCAAGTCCAACCCATTACCACAGAGCTCAAGGCTAGACCATGGCACCAAGTGCCACATCCAATCCTGCCTTGAACAGCTCCAGGGACAGCGACTCCACCACCTCCCTGGGCAGCCCATTCCAGTAGCCAATGACTCTCTCAGTGAAGAACTTTCTCCTCACCTCAACACCCCTGGCGTAGCTTGAGGCTGTGTCCTCTTGTTCTGGTGCTGGCTGCCTGAGAGAAGACAGCAACCTCCTCCTGGCCACAACCACCCCTCAGGTAGTTGTAGACAGCAATGAGGCCTCCCCTGAGCCTCCTCTTCTCCAGGCTAAACAATCCCAGCTCCCTCAGCCTCTCCTCATAGGGCTTGTGCTCGAGGCCTCTCACCAGCCTCGTCGCCCTTCTCTGGACACGTTCAAGCATCTCAATGTCCCTCTTAAGCTGGGGGGCCCAGAACTGGACACAGTACTCAAGGTGTGGTCTAACCAGTGCGGAGTACAGGGGCAGAATGACCTCCCTGATCCTGCTGGCCACACCAAATTACAGAGTCCTGCTTCTCACATACCATTTGTCTACAAAGTTGAAAATGCTAGTATTGCAAAATGACTGTCCTATTTTAACGAAACAGAATCATACAGTTCTGAGTTAGTCAGGACAGCTGACCCGAGTTGGCTCACAGTATAAAGGTGGAAGTTTGCTGAGGAGAGGGGAGCCTCATGCTAGAGTCTCCCATTCCTCTTTCTTCTGTTTCTGAGGACTGCTTTCTCATTTAGTGTGACTGGTATACCTTCGCTGGGCTAAAAATTTTATATATTTTATATGGGCAGTGGTAACAATTCTGTTGTTCCATTAAATCCTTTTTCATTTCAGCTTGCAAGTCTTCTCCCCTTTTCCTAGTTTTATTTTTCTGCTTGGGAGGGGTGATCAGGTTATAAAGCAGCTGCTGTAGTTTGTAGACAATGTCTTACATGAAAACTGCTTGATTACCCAGGAAATGCCCAGTTTGGACAGGTAGTTGGTAGATTATACTTACCAAATGAAATGCTGGGTTCCATGTATAAATGCCAGTGTCAACACAATGCGGCATCACTCTACAGAAAATACTGGATGAAGACACAAAGGTATCTCCAAATCAGTAATTTTAGGTTCTGATATTTCCATTCTGCCAAATGGATAGCAGAGATTTGATATGGTCCTACAACAGAATGATTTTTCACTGTTTGGTATCTGAACCACAATAATTTGAGGCCACCGGTTGAAATCAAACTGAATTAAATGTGTTAGTCTCGTGCTCTTCAAAAGGGATGAGACAGGCTTGCACAAATCTATCAAATTGCGGTGGAGGGTCCAAAAATATATCCAGAACATGTACCTACATGTCGCAAACAATACTCACTCTCCTCACCCCTCTCCCTTTCCCCGGCTGGGACAAGGTGAGAAAGAATACAAAGCCCTTGATGTCTATGGGTCTGAACCACACTACAAGTTTGGACTTGGTTTGAAGCCTTCTTTGTGTCGGTAACCAGGACTGGCACTTTTTACCTGAGGACAGCCTGATGCTGAGTGTGTGCATCTTCTGTTTTTGATATTGATCAAGGGGTAAAAAGGTGCTTGTAACAATTAGCTGAACATCTGCAATATGTAACTGTAAATGTCAAGCTTTGCAAAGGTATTTGTATCAATTAGTTGGGCATTTGCAGTATATAACCTTAAAAGTCAAGGTTTGCATTCTTTTTTGCATAAAGCAGGAATAGTTCCTATAAAGCGGAACTGGAACATCCTGACTACAAACTAACAAAGCAATTGATGGACACCAGCTGTGAAATTGGTCCGAAGGTGAAAAGTACACTGTGAGCAAGACTGCTGGCCATCATCCCAGACAACCACCAGAAAACCACGGGAAGGGCAGAATCAGGGTGGTGAATGGGAAGACACCTATGTTAAACACGTATGCTTTTGTAACAACGGCTTGTGCCAACATAGTGTGTACCCGTTTGGTGGAGAGATCTACCCTGCATCTGGCATCGTAATAGGTCATGGGGCTCTTTTCCACAGGTCAGTATAAACAATGCACGATTGGTTAATGGCTGTGTTTTCCTCTATTACTATAGGACCAACATTGTTTTGGCAATGTTTAAATGCCTATTTTTCAAAAAGTTGCCCGCTCGCTTCTGCCTTGTTTACCTGTCTCCACGCTGCGTGGAGCTGAAAAGCCTGCTGTTGCCTCGCGAACGGAAGACGTTGGAACTACCTGTCTCCTGAACTGAACCGGGACTGACTGCCGTGCCCCGGGAAGTAGCTGCCCGCCTGAGCCCAGCTGCTGCCTGGGGGTATCGCGTTACGGCCCCGGGGACCGCTCCTACTGACGGCAAACGGAGTCAGCCCCGCACAGCACCCACCGAAGTGCCACAGCCCACGAGCCTGGATCCTGCCCCGTTCGGGTGGCTGGCTGGCTAATCCGGTAGCAACCTGTCAGCCATGTAAAGAGTCGCTTCGCTGTGCCTGTAGGCGCTGGAGACAGCGCGCCCCATTTAAAGCTACACACACCCCTGTAAGGTTTTCTTCTGCAGCAGCTCCCCACCACCACATCCAGCCGTCTCAACGAAGCCGGAACTACCTTTGTTTACTTTGTGCAGCCGCACACGATTAAAAATGGAATTACAAATATTGCAACTCCGAGACATTGACTGTGTGAGTAAATTAACTCCTCTGTAAAGTTTATAAAAGTTTTGTGCCTGTTGTTTCAGTTTAAGCGGCTAAAAGTTCCTTTAGAATTACCCCTAGAGGGCAAGCATCATATTGCACCACAATTCTTTTCCCAAACTGCTACTGTTTCTAAATTTTCTAATTTTGTTTAAGCTGTTCTGGTTGCTTGTATATACATTCTGCAAAGCTAGCTCTTTCCGAGTGAATATCCAAATCTGTGTATATGTCAACTGTAAGTAAGTTTAGTATTTTTAAAAAAATATATTAATAATAATTTAAATATTTTTAAAAACTATATTAATAATTTAAATATCGGCTTCATCATAATTCATACTTATGAACAATCACATCGCAAATACAAATCAAAGGGTTTTGCAGGCATGTAAAAATATCACAAACTTGAGGTAAGATCTTCAATTCAACACAAATAGATATATTCCATTTGAGGGTACTCATTAAAAAAAAAAATCATAGATGAGTTTCTTCAAACAATGAACTGCAAAATACCAGTAGGGATGCTCAGTGCCTGGGGAAACTGCCCAAGTTGTGAGAGTTTTATGCTAATTTTGCCATTGTGCCAGAGACGACAAAGCCCTCGTTGCCACTTCCTATGTAATTATTTATCAGAACATCAGCCATGGTGGGAATAGTCTGTTCCAGCTTGTACACAAAATTAACTGTACAGAGAATTAAACTGGAATCACTGGGTGCCTGGCAGAATGTAAACGTGTTTTGTCCAGGCAAGTACCTGAGGTGATGGGTTAGGGAGCATTTTGAGCAAAGTCCCTTTCTGTTAGTGTTGTTGCGCATTGCACATTGATACTAAACCCACCATCGGCAGTAAGGGAACCGTCTGTACCTTATCAGAAGGTTTGTCCCTCTCCTACGGGTCGAGTATGCACACAGAAAGCTAGTTTGCAACTGGTTTACTCAGAGGAGAACAGGCTCAGCAGTAGAAACCAGCGAAGCTCCACGCCAACAGAGTGCTCTCCTGTATTGTGGTTTAACGTCCCTGAACCTGAGGTTTCCTAAAGTCATGGACAAATGCTCTAAATCTTAAGGAATTAGATAAAAGTGGGACATACTCACACCATCACCACCAGCATAATTCAGCCACTGAGTGTTTTGCAGCTAAAGTTTTCAATGAATTAGCTGTGAATAATTCCAGGACCAGGAGTGCAATTAAAAAAAAATATTTATAACTTTAAATTTATAATTTCTAGAGAATTTTATTGGTTTCTTGTAGCTCTGTTTAGCATAACACTTATCCAAAATCTAATGTTTTCTAGAAAGAAAAGGGTTTTTAAGCAATTGAAAGCATTGAAAAATCGTTCTTTATTGACAGAAAGAAGCAATGAAGTAATATTGCTTTGTTCTATAGAAATTATAATGCTTTTTATAAAGCTGATTGGTTTCTGAAAGCTGTAAACATGAATCCAGCTGTCAGAAACCTAATACACAGTCTTTTCTTCCATGATGACATCTTAACAACATTTTGTTGTTAAGCCTGACAAGATAGATGTCAAATTGGTTAATTTTTTAAAACCATAAATTTTACTTTATTGTAATTTTCACTAAATTAGTTGAGCTGCATTTTAAAATGCACTAGAATGCAACAATATGAAAGAGAATACGGAGATCAAGGATGAAATGCAGGGGCTGTGACAAGGAATTAACTGATTAAAATTCCACCTACTTAAACACCACAAACCATGGACCTAATTAATCATTTGGAAGGGTTTCACTGTATTAGTCCCCAACAGCTGACCCTTGGTTTCCTCTCAGCTCTGTGACTACATTACCACTCTCTTTTGTGTTCTCTGCATTGGAAGGCTAAACTTGAACTTCAAGAAGTGGTGTATTCCTGACCAGCATAATTGACATCCTAAAGAACATCTCTTGGTATTAGTTTTCCAGATCATTACTTTAGAGAAAAGAATCCTGCACCCACAAGTAAGTACTAGAGACCAGTAAGCAAGTAAACCTACGGTGAACTGGAAGGAGAGAGGGAACACAAAGAAATGGAGAGGCCTGAACAGACTCCAGTGATGAGGCACACCCATTGTGTGCCACTGATATGCATTCACAGGTAGGTACTAAAAAAGATGGCTAACTTTCCTGGCCCTGTGCCTCTCCTCCATGCTTATGGATGAATAAATATAGGACAGTGTTATACCTGCTAACATTTTGGCAAAGGGCTTTAGCCGTCAGGAACTGTACTGACTGCCCTTGGTTTAGTTGTTGGCTTGCTGACCTCCATCAAGTGATGATTATTTTCTTTTTCCTCTTAAAACTCTGCATATCACAGCATCACAGGACATTAGGGGTTGGAAGGCACTGAAGGAGATCATCAAGTCCAAACATGCTGCCAGAGCAGAACCACACAATCCAGCACAGATCACACAGGAATGCATTCAGACAGGCCTTGGAGGCCTCCAGAGAAGGAGACTCCACAACCTGTCAAATATATATGTCAAATATATCCTTTCAGGCAGAAAAGCATAATAGTCTCTTGGGAAGAGGCTACTCTATTTTTCTTCTTCTGAAAAGGGCCTGGCACCATGTGTTTCTTGGGCTATGGTAGGGCTCCTACCCATCACCACAATTAACAGTAATTGTCTTATCAGAGATTCACACATAATCACAGAATACATCCAGTTGGAAGAGGCCTCAAAAGTCATCCAGTCCAACCCTTGATCCAGCACTGAAGGTGTGCTGGTTTGAGGCTAATTGGAGTATTTTAATGAGAGAAATTTGGTCATTGGTTGTAAAAAGAAAACAATGATGATATCTGTATCTTCCAACCTAAACCATTCTATGATTCTATGATTGGTTTGCTGAAAGGGATAGAAGGGCAAAAAGTAAGCAATTTGTCCCACTCTGTTCTGCAGTGCTGCTTCTATTCAGTTCCTGTTTACTTAGCTCTAATCTCTCCACTAACAAATAACAACTTAAGCTTTGCTGTTTTGTTTGTCTGTCTGGGAAGGGAAATACAGAGGGAAACAGAGAGGGTAGCTTTGAGCCCCTTATGGGCTGTTTCCTTTGTCTGGAAGGGAGTTTGTATTTCTGTATTATTTCTAATTTGTATATAATTGTAAATACTTTTAAATATATTGTGTATATACGCTTGTAAATTTTGCTTTGTTGTAAATACAGCTTCATCTTACTTCCAAGCCATCTGAGCTAGTTTGGTAAATTTCAATAGTGGATGGGGAGGAAAGATCCTAATCCACCACATTCCTTTAATTGGCAGCCCAATGTCTGGCCAGCTTGAGTTGACTTATTGCAGACACACCTCTAATGAGCTTCTATCTATCATGTATTGATCATCCTGGCCCACATACATTCAAAATCTTGTATTTTTATATCTCTGGCATCCTTCATTTCCTGTAGCCTTACTTATAAAGTAAACCTTTGTTGTGAGCAATTATAACTGACATGATGTTGTGCTCACTGCTGTTCCAATCAGGAGTCCCAGCACAGTTTCTTCTTTTTACTTAGCTTGAAATATGTCAGTGAGTTTATTCCTCGTGCAAATTGGTGACTAACAGCAACAGCTTTAGCAAGGAAGGCATTGTATATATAAGGAGCTGTGCAAGACTCTCCTACAGACTGAACACCTCAGCTGTGACCTGTTATACTCCAGTCCTGATCTCTGTGCAAAGGCTGTCAAATTGTGCAAGAGCTCTGTGCTGTAAGGATGCATGGAGGGAGGAAAGGAGAAGGAAAGAAGTAGTATCTGATTGATGATGGAAATCGGATAAAATGTTGGAAAAGCTGATCCTTTCAAGGTACCTAAGTTAATATCTAGGGAAATCTAAGAACTTCTCTGGGGATGCAGAAGGATTTAAGTCCTATTATAAGAAAGATCACATAAGACTGTAAAACCTCAAGTGTCTTCCCCTTATCTGCTCTTATTTCCATTTGTGACCTGATTAGGATTTGAATCCAGATTCCCTTTAAGCAAATAAATCTCCAAAGACCTAACTCACATAAAGACAGTGATCTTTTTCTAGAAATAGGTGGCAAATGCCCTGGGCTTTGAAGCTGACAAGTCCTTACACCTGAACTTTCCTTAAAGGAGACAGCACAATGAAGAGGACAAAGACTTGTCAAAAATGTAGCAAAGACAGACTAGGATCGTGAATCCACTTATGCACTCTTTCTAACATAAGTAATGGATAGATTCGTTTCATTTACATTTGGAGCCATGTTTTGCATCCTACACAGGTTGTAGGATGACAACAGTACCTGTGCATGTCTTGAGACATTTTCTGTACCATAATCCCATCTTTTTCTGGAGACAGCTCTAGAGAGAGCACAAGCAACCTGCACCTACATATTTGCAATACTTAAAGCAAACTGCTATGATCCTTAGTCTGTACTTCCTTCTAGGACAGGGAGGAGAAACAGAGATGGCTATAAATCTGGCCTAAAAATTTACATGTGTGAAGCTTGTGAAGAAAGCTAGTGTGTGAAAGGGTCAAGGAGGATTCAACGTCCCTTCATTCAGTGTAAATCTCCCTTTCTTTACTGGGAATTAAGGCAAGGGAATCAATTGCTCAAGAATCCAAACCTGGCTGATAAAAGATACCTCTCAGTAGCCAAGAGTTTCCTCTGGGTTTGGATAAAGCGTAAGTTAATGGAATTTTATATGCTTTTTAAAATAACTTCACATCTCCAAGCCACCTTTCCCCACCACTATTTCCTCACCAAACAATCCATCATATTCAGTGAGGAATGTGATAATATCACATCTCTTTGTTTTGCATAAACTGCATTGCAAACTGCACCTTAAAAATTATCCTAGCTTTCCCTTTGGCTGCAGACAGAGAAAGATGTGAGTAATGCAAAAATCAGGTGCAGCAGAAATCTATAAGAAAGAGAATCTCAGTTTCCACATTGTGTTAACCTGCTAGACTTACATCAGTCGAAGGATTTAGGACAGGTTGGGTGGAGAATACAAACATGGCTTGTAGAAGACAAGCTCTAGAACACAATACACACTGCTCACCAAATGAAAAAGCCCTGATGTGCATTTGCTCAGGAGCCTGTGCTTAATTATCAGGGTAATTAGGATTTGCCTGGAGCCAAAGTGACTATAAATAGAAACTGAAACTTCCTAGTATCTTTACTACATCAGCTGGGCCATGACCTGCTTGGCAAAAAGGACTCTCTTAGACTAACAAGTTGGTAAACTCCAAAGGAGTTTTAGATGCCAGGGAGAGGTGATCTTTCGTACTTTGGCAGCTCCTCACTGCTGATTTATACCACTCCCTCTCAAATGAAGAGTCTAGATTAAATGAAAAAAAGAATAAGAAAAAAAAAAAACCAAACACACCAGTTGCTTCACAGTGTTTAATGCTTCCCTGGAGCTTAATTATGTGGGAACTATGATCTGCAGTCTGTCAGGTAGAAGGTAACAGGTCCCTGTGGCAGAGTTTGAAAGGTGTGCTGTGAAACACAAGTCATTTGCTCCAGATCTGTATGGCATGCCCAGCAAAAACCACAGGTTCCTCACATTTTTCATCCACACACACACTGTAGATTGATTCTGCAGCTAGCAGAACGGCACATATATATTTCCATCCTTACCAAATAAACTCACTTGTATTATTAGCACGAGGGGTACCCCATGCAGGGCCCGTGCTGGAATCCGCTGGGGATTGGCTGTGTTCTTTGTGCCTAGGAAGTGGTAACTCAGCTCTTTGTCTAGGAAGGGTATAAATATTGGGGGACTTCCCGCCTTGGGGTTCTCGCCTTGGAGTTCATTCCCGCCTTGGAGTTCTCCCCTGCCTGGATAGCTTCTGCACAAGGAGCCCCTGGTGCTCCAAAAGACAAGCTCCTGAGGGACAGGGCTGTCTCTGCTTTGGATGGCTTCACCTTAAGCATCTCCTTTACGCAGCTTTATAGCTCTTAACGACCCTTGGAGGCTTCTGAAAGACCTGAGGGGACAAGCGTCTGGACTGCCCTTCCATTCATGCCAGCATGATTCTTCTGTGAGTAACTTTGACTCAGCCTTATCTTGATAGTGGGGACGCCATATTTAATAGCTCAAGCCTTTTCCAACTTCTGACTTCCAAAATAGTCAAGTCTACCTGTGGTAGCCGTGTAGATCTTCTCAACCAACTGAACCTGCTAATTAAAACTAAATTAATTTCTGTATATAGTTTTGGGGGTGGGTTTTCGGGAAAATAATTCTATTTTTTCTATGAATTCCTGACTCGGCCACATTAATTCCCTGCCTCCATAACAGAGCCATGGAAGACGGTGTTTCACTCCTAAGAATGCGTTAATCAGCTCTCCAATATAATTCTGAAATGAAGCAGTGCAGAGACCATCTTCCAGAATGTATTTTCAAATGTATTGCATAATTTCTCCATTTCATTTTTTAAATTGTAAGCATTAGAATCATTGATGTTTATGGCTCTCTCTGTGATGGCGTCTAGGTGCCACAAAGAAAGAACACTACAGAAAATTTCTGTCCCAGTTTATATTTTCCACTTGCAAACATTCACTCAGAATTACCAAGTGACAGCTTTTGCTTCCACTACATGCAGGAGGTGCCTTCATTAACTTGTCACATCTTCATGTTAGTAGCATATGGTATTGAAAATATTCCTACTGCTTAGAAAGAGCTGTCACAAATATTTTGAGCAACAGCTTGTTAATTCTGGACCTGATCCTATATTGCACCAATATTTTCTCATACTTTTATACCTAAATGTATAATGAAGATGCTCAAATTTTCATAAAGGACAAGTCAGAGCACAGATTTTCAGGGCCTTTAGAAGAATGTTTAATTTCAAATAGTGTGTGCATAGGTCAGCATCTGGTTCTTTCTCTTCCTTTTACAAAGCAGAGGAGCAAATTCTCATGTGATAACATGAAATAAAGGGAGAACTGTGGTGTACATGGAAAATCAGCCTGACTTGCTTTACAGTTTGAGGAATAGAGGCTATGACTCACAGAAACTAGATATACTTCTCACTCTGGCTGCCTCATAACTTGAAATACAACAGTAGAGAAAACAAGAGATGAGAAATTGGAATCTCAAGAATAAGATCAGAAGATAGGACACCTCAGTTATTTAATTTGGAAATGGCATCAAAAGATAGAATTGAGCAGAAGATAACATGGTTAGTCATCTAGATAGACTGGGCAGCAGGATGTGTCAGATGAGGTCAAACAGGGACATGATCACAACCCTGGAGGAACACACAGAGTCAAATTGTTGTCTTCCATGAAGAAACTCTTTCTCATTTGATCCCTCAAAAGGATGACGTGTCTCTGAGCATCCTACCAAGATGACTTGAACTGCCACTGGGAAATGTATTAGCTACTGGTATTCAGCTAGTTGTTTGGTGGTTGGGGGAGGAGAGAAGATAGCTGAGTGGCTTTATGGTATGCTGGTACAGTGGCTTATTGCAGCCTCCTGTACCCCCTTCACTTCTCCTGTATTCTAGCTGGTAGAAGGTGTGTTTCTACTCATTTCATCACCATGAACATTTTGGCTACCCTTCCTAGCATCTGTGTAGTCATAGCTCCTTGTAATGGCTGATCATCTCTTGGTCTTTGCCTACTTATCTCTGCAATATATCTGAGAAGGGTAATCTTTCATACTTGACAGGAATCATAGAATCATAGAATCAAACAGGTTGGAAGAGACCTCCAAGATTATCCAGTCCAGCCTATGACTCAGCCCTATCCAATCAACCAGACCATGGCACTAAGTGCCTCATCCAGTCTTTTCTTGAACACTTCGAGGGATGGCGATTCCACAACCTCCCTGGGCAGCCCATTCCAATGGCAAATCACTCTCTCTGTCAAGAACTTACTCCTAATATCCAGCCTATACCTCCTCTGGCACAACTTCAGACCATGTCCCCTTGTTCTGTTGCTGGTTGCCTGGGAGAAGAGACTGACCCCCACCTGGCTACAACCTCCCTTCAGGTAGTTGTAGACAGCAATGAGGCCATCCCTGAGCCTCCTCTTCTCCAGGCTAAACAACCCCAGCTCCCTCAGCCTCTCCTCACAGGGCTGTGCTTCAGTCCTCTCACCAGCTTTGTCACCCTTCTCTGCACACATTCCAGTACCTCAATATTTCTCTTGAATTGAGTGGCCCAGAACTGGACACAGTACTCAAGGTGTGGCCTGCCCAGTGCTGAGTACAGGGGAAGAATAACCTCCTTTGTCCTGCTGGTCACACTTCCTGATACAAGCCAAGATGCCATTGGAGGGGAGCTCCAGTGCAGAACCCATCTCTACTTGCACAGGCAGTTTTGTGGTTAAGCAGGTTGCTGAATGAGGATTTCCAAGATTAAGGTAACATCTTAATTCACTGGCTCTTAGGTTATTTCGTTAGCACTGAAAGCTTCAGGAATTTCAAAGTGAACTGTATGCCATTATTTGTCTACAGTATACACTAGCCTTTAACAGTCTTCTTTCCCCTTCTTCTCCATGAAACTGTACAACTTATCTCATTAAGGCTAAGCCTACAGATACCTAATTTAACCAATCTGACTGCTAAAGCCTTGTGCAAAAAAAAACCCCCAAAATCCAGGGGTAAAAAGGGAAAAAGGAACACTTATCTTGCTCCTGAAACACTTGCTACATGGCAACAGCTAAAGAATACTGTTATGGCATGCATGAAAAAGCCACCCAGAAGGTTCTCCCTTGGGAAGCCTCTGAGTGAAAAAAACTAAAGCACGGCAGTTGAACTGAAAGACATGGATGTTAAGTCTTGCTTTGGTAATGCTGTATTCTGAATGCAACAGCACACACTTCTAGTCTTTAACTGTCCGGTCAAATATGAGTATTAAACATATTCAGGACAAAATACAAATCTGAGAAATATACCATGACATCACGTAGAAAAGATGCACAGGAAGAACAGAGGGGCAATGAAACAAGAAACATGCTGCACTAAAACAAAAAACCCAACCTCCTTCCCCCACATAGTGTCAGAATTATGGCTTCTGTTCTTGAAATCTAGGACAGTCAGAATAACTAAACTTTGATACTTCCTTAGGCCTAGCTAGACTAGATGTACTCTAACTGACCACTGAAAGACCTGCCAGTGAGCAACAAATGCTCACAGATAATTGTTAAGTAAATTCTTTGCAGGGCAAACTGACTTGATACGTTACTGTCAAAAGAGACAAACAAATGGAAACCACAGAAACCCGGGGTAAGAGTCATACCAATCCTTCTGCCCATAATTCTGTTATCCAGGCATTCTATTTGGCTTTATTTTTGGCACCAGTGGCACTACCTTTTGTACACAAAACACGTTTGAAAAGAATCATATTTTAGGTTTCATTTAGATTTGCCTGTGACTGGGAAATTAACTTTTTGCAGTCATGCCATCTAGCAGGAGTTTACAGTTGCATGACATAATTACAAGAATTGTGGTGGTTTTGAATCAAGATGTATCTAATGTAAATACTAACCAAGCAGTGATAATATGAGCTTAAAAATTATCTAAAAGCACACAAAGGCATAGAAAAAATAGACTAGTTACCATTTCACATTCAGACATCTTAAATTAATCACTTAAAATAAAGGTTGCATCTGAGTGCACACATTTTATCTTTAGAACACCTAAACCACAGTTTCCATGAGTGGTTGGCTGTAGAGAGATTTTTTACTAACAGGACATGAAAAGATAAACATGAACAACCTGTGCTGGGAAGTGTCCTTGAGTACATCCTGGGACTTAAGACACCAGGCTCTGGGTAGAATCCCCCACATGCAGCTGCAGGGGGCAGAGTGCCAGCTGCATGTGGGCAGAGTTAGCCAGCCCCAGAGGCTGACCCTCAGAGTGTTATGGTTAAATCACCTATCCATGCCATGCCTGTAACCCTGGACCAACTGGAGCTATCCATATGTAACCAACCCTGAACTAAGTTAGCTGTGCAGGCCTCTTCTAAGAAAGCATATAAGTCACTGTATCACGGAAATAAAGCGGAGAATGACCATCTAACCACATTGGTGAACCAAGAGTCATTGTATCCCAGGTGCAACACCGACAGTTGGCAGCCTCAGAAAATTGTTTCTTAGCTACAAAGTTAAAGCTTTATGACATGGAGATTTCCTAGGGCCTTTTCTCCTATTTTCTTGGCTGTATTAATCATGTTCACTTGAAGAAACTTCCTACTTCCATCATATCAACCATTTTGAGTCATCTGAAGAATCTACAGAGCATCTAGAGAAAGCTAGGTCACTATGGATACTTCAGATAAAATAAGCTTACTTAGGAACTATGGGATTAGAAAAATTGGTGTAAACTAAGCCAAATCTAGAAAGGCAAAATATTAAATACAGATTACCTGGGTGCCTACTCTAAAAGCAGCTTCCACTTGAGCTTTAAGGATGTTGCACTTCATATGGTCAGGTAGAGATGGAGATGACACAGGGGCATGAAAAGTCTTTTCAGATACTTTCTTGTCTTCACCCTATATTTAATAGAAAAGACAATCACAGTGACATACTTTAGAAAGATAAGTTAACACACTGGTTAAAGGTCAAATTTTTACTTGTAACAACTTGATTCACCACACTCATTGCTGTAAAGAATGAGTGGCTGTATACAGCCAGACAGAACAGGTATGTAACATTAATACTTCAGCCAAAACAGGTAGAAAGCAGTAAGCCATGTCCAGCACATTCTTAAGGTTCACCTCAAAAGTATTTAAAGACAAAGCTGACCATTTTGCAGCCAGTGAAATTAAAGTTCAAAACCTGCCTCCTTTATCATTCTTTCTGCCCACCCCTATGCTATCCTACTCTGAGGCTAACTACACAGTCTTACTGATTCTTCTCTCAAGTCCCTTAACAGTCACAGACACTTTCTGCAAGTGGAACAAATTACAAATGCAGTTATGTTGCCTTGGGAAGCTGTTCTGTGAACACTGAAGATGTCTTCAGAACTCTTTCGACACTTGACAATGTTTTTCATATGTGGGCAAAGTTGGTCTAGCAGGCTTCTACATCCAAAATCCAATAGCTGCCACGTACAGCTTTTAACATCTGTCCCTTAAAGGATTACTCATAAGATTTTTTTTTCCTCTGGCAAATTTCTAGTAATTCTTACATGTTTATTTGTCCATCAACATTTCCCGTTTTACTGGAAGATATTTTTCAGCTTTTCGTTCTCCCCACTTTCCTTTCTGGGAAAAAGAAAATACTTTAAAGTGACAGCATCTAGCTGGAGCAATTTATGGAACTGTTTAGTCATTAATCTAACTAGTTCTGGCAAGTGTATGAAAAAAAACATGAAATATTTCTATAGGTGTCTTTTCTGGGGTAGTCACAAACCTGAGAAGCAGAGATACTCAAAAGGACAAAACTAATTGTAAAGAAAGCACAACTTTTTCTTCACCAATAGACTTGCTAGCCACAGTGCAGTACTACACACTTTAAAAGGGTCACTATTATTGCCAACTTTTAAGTGTATTGATTTCTAAGAGCAGAAAGAACACCACACTAAACAGTGGCATTTCTAACCACCATGCAAAATCCTGCCTTTGTTCTGACACCGGATACTAGTTAAATAGCATTTCAGTCATGTAACATTAAGCAACTGGCACACCACTGACTCATATTCAGTCTACTCTCAACCAATACTCCCAGGTAACTCTCCAGGTCACAGCTTTCCAGCCACACATTCCCAAGTCTGTAGTCAGCCATGAGGCTGTTGTGACCTAGGTGGAGGGCCTGGCACTTGCCCTTGTTGAACTTCATACAAGTAGCCTTGGCCCATCAGTCTAACCAGTCTTTGTAAAGCTTTCCTCCCCTCTAGCACATCGACACCGCCACCCATCTGGATGTCATTTGCAAACTTACTGTGGGTGCACTCAATCCCTTCATCCATATCATTAATAAAGACAATAAGGAGGACAGGCACCAGTGCCAAACCCCATGGAACACTGCTGGTTACTGGGCACCAGCCAGATTTAACTCCATTCACCACCACTGCTGCTTGTTTAGGGAACAAGATAGTTTTCTAAACTGAAAAGCTCCAAACTCCCCTCCATATGCTATTTAGATAGATATGGATACTTTGCAATTATGTTCTGCCTCCTCTGCCCCATTCCCCCACATTGACCAAGACTTAAAAGCCCTCAGGGCTGTTCTGTAGCTGGGAGCCCTCAGAAGGTTTAAATCTACTGCAATCAGGATTACATCAGAAGACTCTGTGTAATGCAGACTGTCCCCAGTATCAGACCTGATGTGTAATCCTCACATTGAGATTCTCACAGCCGGAGAGCTCAAAACACTGGTATTTGCTGACCTGGCTGACAAATGAAAGCTTCTGCTGCTGATGGAGTCTGTAGACTTCTTAGAAGTTTCACCTTCAAGCAAGCAAAATTTGGTTCGCTTGCACCCCATCAGGAGCAGCAGTGCCCTTAGTGACTGAAGAAACATGAAGAACAGACACTGATTCAGCTGCTGCTTAGAATCACCTTGCTCACCAAATGCTGAGTGAGCAGCCAGAGGCCACCACCTCCCCTGCTCAAGTGGAATTGCTGAGTGCACACAAATACCATGTGTGGCTTTGAAGTGCTTGGCCTGACCCAGACCTACTCTAGCTTCTTTGTGACCCTGCCTCGGTAATAATGTACTTTTCAGCCACAGTGCAGCACATTCTGAGTTGTTACTGAATTCTGCTCTCGCATAGCTAGTTAGCTGAGACTGTTACACATATAGCCAGTGGCACTGAAGATCCAGACTAAAAGTGAACTTAAATCACAGAACAAAGCAGTATCTTCTTACTGCAGAATATCAGCATTTCTAAGCACCTATAGAAGTTCCTATTATTCCTTAATGCCACTCAGTCTTACCTATAAGCGTGTTCATTTCCCAGTTTAACTCCTAAAGAATAACTATCATCGAGAAGGAAAAAAAAAATTCACCCTTCTGGACTATACAAAACCATACAGTACCTTCTGTGGTTCATTTCACTAGTTTTATAAGAAAATCAATGATCTAAAATCTACCTGCTCTAGAATTTAAATGGGTTTCAATTGCATTTAGATGGAGTAGATTGAACAAGCTCAGATATCTATCTACATACACATAACATTAGATGCTTTTTTTTCCTTTTTATAATTGAGGTCTTAGCTTTGCTTTTCTCTTCCCAAACACTTACTTTAAATTGAATTACATTTGCTAATACTAGAAGGCAGATTTTTAGTGTTGTTTAGTGATGACACTGGCTTTGGCTTGCAAAACTACCTGAATTTTAAGTACAGACACAGAATATAAAAGTAACTGTATGAAACACATCCATATCACTCCTGTACTTAACATTTACCTTCTGTTTGCTTTAAAAGGTTCATGCTTTGTTCCACCTCAAACTTCATACCAAGAATATGAATATATCAACAGTCACTTCTTAGCCAAACAGTATCTTTAAAACAAATATTTAGCTGGAGACATCTGAAGACTAGAATTAGCATTTTGTTTAGGAATGCAGGTGTGTTTTTCGTTGCTAGTCTTCACTACTAGTAGGAGGTAAATTTTAACAAAGACAACACAGATCTACTAAGTTCTGAACACACATTAGCCACGTAAAGTCAAACCCTTTTTGTTTCCTGAGATTCAACTACACCTGCAAATGTGCATAAATACCAGACTCTTTTGCCCCCTTTACATTTCCTGTATGATAGCTAACAGCAATTACGGACACCATAAGACTTGTATAATTATGTGCTATTCTTATTTGCTTCAAAGTTTGCAAATGAGTTGGTTTTGTGAGATCTTCTTTTTAAGTCACCAATACTTTTTGGAACTGCAGTAGCAGTCATGCAAGGGGCAGGTAGTTTCACAGCTCTTTTGCAAGTGCATTTGCAAGCAGTCAGCAGTGTAAGTGGGTGGCCTTGTAATTTGGTGTTGGCAAGCTAGCAAAGGGATTTGAAGGAAGTTTGTCAAGCCATTGAGGCTCATCGGGCTTGCTCTGTACAAACTTTGCTTGATCTGCCAGGAGCTTTGTTTTACTAGGTGCCGCTGCAACAGCAATATTTTTTAATACAAAACAGTAACACAAGCAGTTACTCTTTGTAGAATGAGATATTTACGACTCTAATACAGTGATGTAGTATAAAGCAACACATGGCTCACATGGCAACAGAGTCCTTGAGGAGCGAAGACATAGGGAGGTGGTGTAAAGGAGCACAGGCATGGGGTGATAATGCAAGGACAGGCTGGCACTGAAGATCCCAAGGCTATAAAGAAATCACTAATGGCCAGGTAAAGAAGTGCAGACTTGAAGCTGGGCAAAACCAGTATTAAGGCAATGAAGAGAGTGAAGAGATAGTATCCAGCATATATATGTAAAAGCCACTGTGTATAGTAAATGTGAAGATGCAGATCAAAGAAGAAAGAGTAAGGCTTAAAAGCATGTTTGCAAACATACAACACTTAGGCTTCTCTCTTGGAGATTAATCAGTCTAGTGGCACTGAAGGGCACGAAACACATGCTGAAACGTACTTTTAGCATCCAGTACACAGACAGACATGTCCACTTTACTAAACAACTCTGGAAAAGAGGTTGGACACATCTATTCATCACTCCCATTAGAAGGGTTTAGCAGACAATCAAATTAACTGCTGAATCTAATTTACTCAATTTCTTTTTAATTCTCCTATAGATTGGTTATTAAGCCTGACAAATTCCATTTCCAAAGCACTTTGCTCAAAATAATAATTAGCAACAGCAAGAGAGGGACTGAAAGTTAGAACTCCACAGCAGCTGTGAAACCATTGCTTTATTTTCAGAAATTGAGCAAATAAAAGCAGCTTTTTCATGAGTTTTGTTTAAATGTACTATTTCACAGGATGTGAAACTAGGGAATAAAAACCACATAGTAGTACAGAAATCAACAAAGTGGTGCAGAAAAGCTGTTAGTATTTAATTTTTTACCAGAAACTAGACACACTGACCACTCATTGAAATTTTTTGACTGCTGCACCAAGTAGTGAGTACCCTACTGTAATCAAGAGAGCTTTAAAGGCCACACTCTCAGACAAAAATGTCTGTCACTTCAAGGCTGTTCAATCATGTCTGCCCTACTCTGCTGTATTTGTGCTAGGTGCTACTACACAGTATTCCACTCGAGAGTTAATATTTACAGCATGTCTCTCTCCTTCACTGGAGAAACCATCTGCTAAGGTGACTCCCAGCTCTGCTCAAAGCTTAAAGATCTGCAGTTTGTTTTTATGAGCTCTAGGTCAGAAAACAGTGCCTGAAGAAGAAACTACAAGACAGGAGCTAAAATCATTGGTCATGGCCTACAGCTTGTAATGTTAAGGTCTGATCATGGAGGTGTTTTCTAGGCCTGTTTCAAGACAACATGCAATTTCCAGATGGCTCAAAATGGCCATTATAATAAATTTTGAAGGAACAGCCTCCTTTGCATTCACATGGTAACCCCTGTTCATGGGATTGCTGGCCAGCTTTTAAACTAAAACCTCTACAATTGACAGGAAAGGCTTTTAATTAGAAAGCTCTGCCTTCTGCTGAGATTCTGCAAGAAACAGAAGCATTTAGCAGCACTTGATGCTCACTGCAAAGGGTTTCTCATCAGCTAAACTCTGACTAATGGCAGTCTCAAAACAGCAGACACAACTTGTATTTACTGTCCATCTGCATTTATTGTGAAGCACTGACCTGCTATAGTAATGAGTTCTGCTAATTAGCCCTTAAATAAATAATTCATCTGATTGTGGACAAGATTCTAGAGGTGTCATGACAAGTCAAAGAAAACCATTAATTATAGAATAGAAAAGTTCTCTCTGTCTGGATTTTAACAGAACAGCAAGAGGATCAGCAGTCAGTCTTCACCTGGCAAAAGTTGCAGGGACCACTCGCACTGAGATCATCTGCTTGGGTCGTTTGTACAACATAAGACAGACTAGTTTACCCACTTGTGCACAGTGCTCCATATGGATAGAGTCCTCTCACTTCTCCATTTTAGCCTTTTATATATGCCAAACTGATCTGCTGATAACTTCAGTAGTGGAGGACAGTCCCTTAAAGCATGCTTTGGACATTGCACCTAAATAAATGTTCTTAGATGCAGTTCAGATAGAGCAGTAGTAGTTACATTTGCATTACAGTGCTTCTCTCACAAGACCTGGATATTTACTGAAGGAATCTGTGACGGACAATTTTCCTTTGGCAAACTGCCACTGCTTAGTTACTTTTGCCTATTAGAAAATTATTGCCAGTTAAAAGTATTTCTAGAACTTGAGAAATTTCCACAGGAAAAAGACAGTTTATTTTCCACTGCATCCCAGTTTGTCCACTTTAAGATTTATTTCTACTTTACGATTATGGATTAACTCAAATTAACTAGAATGCTGGGGAGAAAAAAAAAGTCCAAAATTTAACTTTTGCTGCAAATCACTTGACACTGATTTTCTAACCTTGACTTCTATCCTCTGGATTCTCTCATCCAGAGAAAAGAAAGATTATGCTACAGAGATGTACAGTCTATTTATGCTTGTATTTTCAATACACTTTGCCATCTCCCCTTTGGTTTTAATTTCCCTAATGTTTGTTGAATATCATTATCAAAAGGCTGTTTGTAAAACCAAAGTGAAGTGATTCAATTAAATTGTTAGTTGAACTGACAGAAAACTCTCAAAACACCACATTTCTTTTAACAGAACTGCACACTCACTGGGGGCTTGGATGTCCCTCAGTTTGAAACTGGTGACAATACTCTCATTGACTTCACTTGGTTCAGCTCAGGACTGGTGCAGCTGCAAATCAGAGGTCCAGGTCTCTGTGGCTCTATCCAGACTCAGCTCAAGGCATCTCACAGTGCAGGCACTGTAGGTTTTGCCTCACATGGATAAAAGAAGCCACTGGTGTGCTGGACTGATCTCTGGCAGAAACAGTGGGACATGTCTGTTCTGCCACCCCTGCAAAAACTTACTCATAAAATATTAAAAACAGATGACAGAGTGGTTTAAGGCATAACATGGTCTCTTCATGTCGAAAACCAAGATTTTTTTATCACTTAAAGTGTTGTTGTTTTTTACAGCTCTGGGCTGCCTAGATGACTAACTCTTCACAACTCAACTAAAACTGTATCATAACATTGTTGCACCAGCTTCTAAATGTTAAAAGGCAAAGTTGAATGAAATCTAAAACCCAGACCTGAGACCCAAATGAGATGGTGAGAGGTGATTAAAAAGCAACCCAGTTGCAGATGAATGCTGATCTGAATTGGAAATGATAATACGAAGTGACAAGGGGGCTCTTTGGCATATATATGTAAAAGTATATACCTTATTCATGCTGACGTGCAGGCCTGGCCATGGTCCAACTACCTTCACACTCTCCATTTCTATTTTCTTCAGATGAGAAGTTTCATCATAAAGAAGGGGAAGTCCTGAGTTCAGTTCTATAAAGATGCCCAAAATAAAGAAAAATAAATAATAAAGAAAGAAAACAAAACAAACTGAAGGGAGGCTACAGAAGAACTGCAGAGCAAGACACTCAGCTGCATTTGAAGAAACAGCAGTCAGCAAACCATATTCCTCCTAAGATCATCTGAAATGTTTCATAATTATTCCTGTCAGGCCATTTTGTCTTTTTCTATTTAGCAAACAATTCCTTGTCAGAATCCTTCTCACTCATCCCTTCATTGCAGTAGGGCTTTAGATAATTTTCTCCTTACCCCACTCTCTCTACCCTCTCTGTATTCTAAAACTTGGTTGACAGCAGAGAGATTATTTATGCAACCAAGGTGCCACTTTCAGAACTTTTGATGTGTAAAGAGATCACAGCATAGCTTTTGGCTCCTCTAAGACATCTTTATTTATATGCCAGCCTCTTTGAGACTGTCGTCAGGAATTTGCTGTGCTTTGTCAACAGAGATTTTTGAGCAAGCCCCTGACACAGAAAGACAAGAAAAAATATTTTTTGAGACAGCCTGGGAAGGTCTCTGCCAACATTCTGGTAATAGCATGGTGTATATTTGTATATTTGTAAGAACTCTTGAGAAAAATGAGCTTCATCATGTGACAATTCGACCAATCTCTACATTCTCTTCTCTTGTTTTTGCCGTGGACTCTAGGCAATAACAGTTGGGAACAATCCAGTAATCTCTAGAGTCTGATTCAAAGCCCATTGAAATCAATTAAAACCTTGTATTGAATAGGCTGGTTTGGATCAGGTTCTTAACATGTCCTAAGAACATTAAATGTTACTCGCTCAACTCTACAGTTGTTTAAATTCACATTAAGAGCTTTGCTGACTCGAGACTAACCGCTACAACCACCTGATAGGGACATAAGAAAAAACTATTATACTTGGGAATAAATTACCACAGTCATAAGACATGATGATGCCTGGGCTGTTTTTTTGAAGAAACACTTTCTTGTCAAGAGGGAATGTATAGGGGGACATGTACCTTATTTAAACTATTCAAGTTTGCTGTGATTTGAAACAAACTTTAAAACCGTTTTTTGTTGTTGTTCCTTGTTTCTTTTGTTTTGTTTTTGCTTAAAGGGACAGCTCTGGAAAATAAGACAGACAGTTTAGCCTTTTAGCTGAACCTTGAAAACAGGTTTTTTAAAAAGGCAAAATTTTAAGTCCTGCAAAAGACATACATTTCCCAAGTTGGCACTAAGTCTTGGCAAAACAACTCTTTCATTGCAAGAAAGGATCTGGCAATACTATGATTTTTCAAAGCAGTTTTTGGCCTGAAACTCAGCCTGTACTATACCATTTTCTGCTCAGTGTTACACAAGGACTTTTGCAGGGAGCAGTTCAGGATTAAAGCATGTATTTTTTAAAGTGATAGTCTGCAATCTCAGCCCAGAGTTCAAGAAGCAAGCTGGGCCCTCTTTTATCATTTCTTATTTTCATCATAGAAATTCTGTGAGCTATGCTGCATACTTGCTGGCATCTGATTCTCAGCTGCTGGCAGTAGATCTGCTCATGTGCACCTGGTAATCCATGCACAGCATTGCCGTGACAACTAGGCTAAGTGAGCAGCTCATGCTCCGTGTGAGGCCATGCTGGCATTGTAATGCTAACTGCTGTTGAATACAGTGGTCCCTGGGATTGGGGTTCTGCAGATTCACCAGGGAAAGATCTGCTGCAGAAGTATATATGATTTGTGCACATTAACTTTGAGGTGAAGGGCAGCATTGTAAACAGAATAATCCGGCTGAATGCAGGAAAACACTATCTTCTGCTGAACTGCCTTCATGTCAGATTTTTTAACACTTGATTTCATTTCTTCCAGTAATAGAAGTAGATAGATTACTTAGAATGTGAGAAATCAGGCACGTTTGGCGCAGGTTTGTTTTCTGTAACAAAATCCCAGGCTGTGTGTTTGCTGTGAAATATGTACCAGTATTTAAAGGGAACCTTGGCTGCGCATGTTGTTGTTTTGTTCTCTCCTGCCCATGTTCTGCGAATTGTGCTGGAATCTTGGCATTTACCAGAGGTAAGTGGAGGAAAGGCTTGACCAAGAACATATTGATGGGTCAACTCCATGTTCTATGTCAGAAGAATTTCAAACTACCTCAGACCTCTGAACTGAAGCACTAATGTGCAGAGCTTCACCTCTGTCAGCTTCATGATAAGGTTTCCACTAGCATAGTGTACTGCCTGAATAAGAATTTTGGCTCTCCTAGCATTTGCACTTCAGATAATTTGCTCACAAGTATTCTCTTCCTCAAGAATCCTTGAGAGTGTCCTCAAGTTAGAGACCACTTTCTAGAAACACTTTCCCAGCAGTGGCATTTCCACACAGCCTGAAGGCAGACATCAGTTCCCTGCTTCTCCATGTTCCTGATGCAGACTCCTAATAATGTCCACTCTCCGAGTTTTTGTCTCACACACTCTGTCATGTGTGCCAATCTAGATAACTGATGGACAGGCAGCAAGCTCCATGCTGTGTCTCAGCACATACACTACAAGCCTTTTCCACAGGCTATGTATGTAATGGTTTTCTCAGCTGCTCAGTCTGAGAAACATCTGAAAAAATACATAAAAAACCAAAACAAACTCACTGAGTACCAGCCTTGACAAAACACCCAGTCTTATCACCCCAAACAGCAAATGACTAAAATTGATTCTGCTTTAGGGGAAGTAGTTCTGTCCATGCCACCACTGCTCTAACGGTGTACAAATGCCAGGTCTAACTGTGGACTGGCCTTTCAAGCAAAATCTGCTTTGCACCCCTGGCCTCTGTACAGATATAGATCTCCTCAGGGAATCAACAACAGGTAGCTGTGGGGCAGCATGCCTGCACTAATACAAACCAGCACATGGCCTGCACAGCTGCCTGAACAGCTCAGTTGAACAGTCGGCATGTATGCACCACAGCCTCCCCACGGAGAAGCCCCATCCCTTTCTGCTTCCCTCTCTGCCTGGGAATAGGCATTTGGCAGCACTGGCATTAGACCATTACAGGATGTGCTAGTTTGAAGCTAGCTAGAATGTTTTGGTGAGAAGAACTAGATTATAGGCTGTGAAAGGAAAACAATGGTTATGTCTACTTCACTCATAGGCCTGCTATGTAAGAACAAAAAGCAAAACATAACCACTTCTCCCTTCTGCTGGGGAACTGGCTGAGCTGCATCTTGCTCTCTAACCTCACCCTCCATTTTTGACTAATCCACTTTGCTTCCTAACCCCCTGGCTGAACCTCCATTCTCCCTTGGGACTGAGGTAAGGTTGAGAGGGGTAGGGGGAAGGTGAGGGGGTGGTTGAGAGCCCTTCCTGGGGACTCAGGTTTCTGGGAGGGGAGTTGTGTTTCTGTATTACCTTTTTACCTTGTATATTTCTGTCTATAACTGTATATACTGTAAATATCTGCTTGTGTATTGTGCCAGCTGTAAATATAAGCTTCATTCATATTTCCAGAGCCGGCTGAGTCTAGTCTGGGTGATTTGTAAAGTGTGGGGGGGCGGGGGACACCCAAACTATCACACAGGAACAAGCACCAATTGTAATTTCTTTCATAGAATCATGTAATTGTTTTGTTTGGAAAATACCTTTAAGATCAAGTCCAACAATCTAACACCACCGCGGCCACTAAACTATGTCCATATGTTTCCAGAACACCTCCAGGGATGGTGATTCCACCCTCTCCCAGGGGAACCCATTCAAATGCCTGAACGCTCTTTCAGTATATACGTTTTTCCTAATATCCAATGTAGACCTACCCTGGCACAATTTCATGCCATTTCCTCTCATCCTGTCACCTTATACTAGAGAGAAGAGATCAATCCTCCTCTCACTCCGACCTCCTTTTGGGTAGTTGTAGAGACCAATGAGGTCTTCCCGCCCCAGCCTCCTCTTCTCTAGACTAAATAATGTCAGTTCCTTCAGATGCTCCCCATAAGATTTTTTTTGCTAGCTTTGCTGCCCATCTCTGGACATAATCCAGCAACAAAATGTCCTTCTTAGAGTGAAAAGCCTAATGCTGAACACACTATTCAAGTTGCAGCCTCAAGAGTGCCCAGTAGAGGGGTATGATCACTTCTTCACTCCTGCTGATCACATTATTCCTTTAAATTCCTTATATTTTATTACCAGAATGGAATGGGTTAGCCTTTTTTTTTTTTTTTTTAATTGTATGTGTATGATGATCTGGAGGTTATAGAAATATGTTTAAAAGGATGGCTTCAAATTCATATGATCCATGTTTATCTGTAAAATGAAGGCAAACTTCCTCAGGCCTGATTCTTGGCTGTCCAGCTGTCTGATTTAGCCATGTCACTCTGTCTCCCCTTCCTTCTCTGCAGCCCTTCCCAATTGCACAATTTCATTCAAAGATAAATTGAAATATAATTGCCTGATATTACTTGCCCATATAGTCATCTGTAGTTACCACATCAATGTTATTTGACTTTATACAGGAAGTAAAGAGATTCAGGAACCAGACTCTTCTGAAATGTGGTATGATGAAAGTCTGCTAACTCCCAGGCTAGAATGGCAGATACAAGCAGTTAGCACAAACCAAACTTAAGTTCTTAAGCAGACACAATGAAGAGAAAGGCAAATCTCTCAGCGGGAGTAGATGTGACATGCACGTTTCAGCTGTTGAAGTCCTATTCAAAGCACCACAGATGTTGGACAGGTTAGGAAAGCTGTGTCCCATGATTAGTATGAGGTCTGGGGGAGAAGGCTTGCCCTCACCATGTCTGACGGGACATAGCTTTCTGAGGCTCAAACCTCATATTTCAGGTACCACTCCATGGGCACAGAGAACTGCTCTCAGTGTTTGCCTTAGGAATAAGGTTATTTCAGCAACAAGAAGGGGTAAGAATGTACTGCACCCCAAGAAGAAACAGATGGAATAAACATCCTGTACTGTGTTTTTGTTGTTGTTTCTTTAATCACCTTCTGTTCTAGAGGTGGGCCCGACTCAATACTGCCCATGGCAGTGTTGTGGTGAGCTGGAGACTAGCCCTGCTGCAGTCTCTGGGGCAGAAGCCAAGGCCTCGGGGGGCTGACACGGAACCCTGGGCAATGGACAGGACAAGGGGCAGTGGAAGCCTGCAGTGCTTTCAGGGCCATGACTTGCATCAGCAGCATAGTTGGTTCTGACTGCATTTCCTGGAATGCTTCAGCTCTAATTTAAAAATGAAAAACATGGGCTGACACACTCTCTGGAAAGGTCACCATCTCCTGCACCAGGCTGATGGCCTGAGTGAAACTTTCCAGCTCAGTTTTGCCAGCTTCACTCTGTCATCAGTGCTCAACCACTCTTCATGGTGGTTCTGTGACCAGCCAGGTGAGTCCCAGCAGGTGCATGGCCAGAGCATATCACCAGCAGTTATGTAACTGTAACAGACCATGCAGATTATATCTGAGATGTGGATACCCATTAGCAGCACAAGACTGTACGGCAGCCTACCCCAGGCCCCTCTGGCATTACCATGCTGGGGGAGGGACATGTTGGTAACGCACCATGTCAGCCCCATGCACTTTCCAGCATGAAGGTAGGCCAGTGTGGAGTGTACAATCAATGAAAGATAGCATACCTCCTGGAGATTTCTCCTAAGGGAGCAGCTTCATTGAAAGCTTCAACAAGCAGTTAATTTTGCTGCTTCTCCTTAAACATCTACAATGCTGTGCATTTTATTTCTTAAGCTTCACTCCTAAGGAAATGTTAACTTCCTTTACTTAGGAAAGAAAATTAAATATTTCAGTTTCTGAAACAAAGTCTGATTAAAGTGCCCATGAAGGTTGATGTCTGTGCATTACTGTTGAGGCGGGACAGCCTACAGTTGAAGTCATCCAGCAACATCCATTACAAGATCCTGGTTTCAGGAATTTGGAAGTTACCAGATCATGGTGATTTGTCATTGCACGTGCAGAAACTGATTGAAAGAAGACCTTAGCATCCTCTTGAGTCAAAGAAAATAAGAGCTCATGCCCTGTTTGTTCATCTTCTGAAATTCTTACACAGCTTCAGCATCTCACACACTGCAACACGCAGAAATTATAAATTTGGAGATCAAGAAACAGGATTGCTCAATGGAAGGGATGTTTCTCTTCCAGTTCCTGTGCAAACCTACAAGCATTTGGCCAAGCTACATACCCTTAAAAAAGCCTATACATGCTATCAGTAGAGATTACACCCAAACTCTCCAAGGTTGCATCAGGAACAGACAAGCTTCTCTCCTCTTAGCTTTCTACAAGCCAAAATCTTCTCCACTGAGCAAGCAAGCATACTCCAATCATGGAAGGTAAGGCTGAGCAGGAATTATACCCATTACCAAGAGCAACATGCTGTTTGTCAAGTGCTCTAAAATTTCTCTTGTGTCCAGATATAAAAGCAAGAGTCAGATCCAAACTAGGAGGGCTGAAGCAATGGGCAGAGCAGCTAAACACAAAAGCAGATGAGGGTAAGTTTGGGAAATTACACAAAAAAATAGTAACAATGAAAAATAATCTGTGCCAAGTGACTAGAAACTCAGTATCGGTGACTAATTGGGTATTTGTTCAGCTGTGGAATGGCAGTCTAACACCAAATTCTCTAATCCTGTAGCAAAGCCATAAAATAGCAAATCTCGTCTTGTTTGCACAACAAATAACAACAGCAAACATATTCTTCAACAGGAAAAACTGAAACATGCTGCTTTCATTTCCTTTACCTCCTTGCCAGAGACAAATCCGAAAGTAGCACAGTTACCAAAATGACATACACTGGAGTCAACTTACTGTTTGGGTTTGGAATCCCAGAAACAATGTCTTTGCTGTCGGGAGCAAGGGCACCATAATTCATGTGATGGTGGTGATGGTGGTGGTGGTGGTGGTGCCTTGGAGGCATTTTTGTAGTATAAGGTACTCCACCATTCTCCTCAACACTGAACTGATGCAGATCACTGTTGTTCAAGGGGTAGCTGCAAAATAAATCCAGTCCAAATTACAATGGTAAATAGTAGGAGAATTTTTTTATTATGAGGGTGATGGAACACTGGAACAGGCTGCCCAGGGAGCAGGTGAAGGCTATTCATCTCGGCCCACAGTTCATAAATGGAAGCACACAGGTATACAACGTGCTCTCACTTGCTTCTATGTGCTTCTGCTTGCTTCTGCATGCTTCTGCTAGCTCTAGCCTCTGCTCTGACTCCATTGCAGCAGCTTCACTTGCTTGCACTCTCACTTCACCAGCGTGCTCACACTCACGCTCAGGACCTGTGCTTGGGACCCCCTTGCTCACGGTCACTTACATCCGGGCAGACCTGCTTATTATTAGATTTAGACTCACCGGCCTACTTGCTTATGCTGTTATTGCAGAGACAGAATGTCCCAGCCAGCTGTGGTGAGCTACAAGGAGCACAGGCTCCTAGGCAGCCGTGTATGCCTGCTATCATTGCCTGGTGTACGCCATTGCCACGAGATACTAGGAGCCGACCCTCCTGTCTGCACATGCAATTAGCCTGCCAGCCAGCGTGAGAACCGTGCTCAGACGGCACCCTACTCCTGCACCTGAGGTCCTGCCAACAGTCCCTGGACCAGTCCCTGGACAAAGCATCCAGAAGGAGCCAGGAGACAAAGGGCAGAGACTGCATCCCTCACCAGGAGAACAAGGTCAGAGACTGTAATCATTTCCCCCAGGTAGCTGGGAAGATTGCATCCTTTCTCCAGAAGCTGGAAAGACTCATCTCCCCTAAAGCCAGGAAAATTTCCTCTCCCCTGAAGCTGGGAAGATTTCCAGCCTCACAGTCCATGGGCAAAGCTCCCCTGAGGCTTGGACACTACTAGGTAAATAGGCTGCTGACATAGCCCCGGAGGGTGATTAATGATTATTGATGATTAATCAGAATTGTGAGTAAATGCTTAAATGCCTCTGTAATATCCGTAGTCTCCTGCCATAGGGCAGAAAGTGTCAGCCCACTCTTCTGGGCAAATGGTGTATTGACCCCAAAGCAGTACTTGCCGCGGGGAAAACTCCTCTCTCTGTTAATAGTTTGTATGCTAGATATTGTAATATAGTTATAATAAGCCATATTGTGTTATTATTCCCATAAAGTCCTTCCATAACCGTGAAAAAATCCATTTTAATATTAAATATAGTGGTTGGGGGTGATGAGAGTTCAGAATATTGGATTTAATAAATATATATTTTTATATATTATCTTGCACCAATTAATTTCTCCCCTTCACCACAAACCAGCGTAGGTGGCAGAATGCCCCTCCGTGACAGACAAACAGAATAGTTAAAGGAACAATCAAAAAAATTATACCTAGCTCCTTGCTACGTATGTTCTCTGCAGATTACTTACTGATTCAAAGCCAGATTAACCAGACATTTGTAAACAAACACACCTGCATATTTTCCATGCATGCTGAAGCATCAACTTAGTACATTATTAATAATTATGGTTTTCTGAGCAACAGCCTCTGACAGCATGATGCTTCTGACTAGGTAGAAACTGAGTAACAGTTTGTGTTGGTTACGTTTGGAACAGGAGGTAGAGGGGGGAACATTGTGTGTATATTGGCAGGTTCCTGGTCTACAGTAACGACTGCCAATAAGGACATTTCTGATGCCTTTCTGTTAAGAAAACAATAGGTGTCTGATCCACAGGGGACATCTTTGGTGAGCTGACCAGGACTGATCTGTGTTTTGAAACTGCACTGTATCTTCAATGTTAAAGTCAAATCAAGCACATGCTTATTCAGGGAACATAGTACAGGCTAATGAGATTGTACACTCTGACAGGTCTCCTGCACTATCCCTTCAGGTGCCTGGGACTGAAGTGACATTTTTTGGCTGACAGGTGGTTTTGTTGACACATTAAAAACCCCTATTGGAAAGAAGATCCTTTTTTTTCAGTCTGTGATCGATTTTTTTTTTCCCCCAAGACACAAAACCCCATGTGCTTGGAGTTGCTTTCATTTTACCCTCTGGCAGGTTGGTTTATAAGGTTTTTGGGTAGTCTTTTCAAAATGAATGAGATCACA
This sequence comes from Tricholaema leucomelas, assembly GCA_013400475.1. Lineage (NCBI taxonomy): Eukaryota > Metazoa > Chordata > Aves > Piciformes > Lybiidae > Tricholaema lacrymosa > Tricholaema leucomelas. The sequence continues at coordinate 24,327 of WAAF01006443.1, read as the reverse complement.
TGAAATCCTTACAATGACTCCTCACATTGCTATGGATATGACATAGCTTCTGTGCTAAAATGTGAATATGAAGAGCAGCAGAATGAGCCAAAACCTCTCCAGCACAAGGTCAAACATGCACCAAATTCTCTAGATGTATTTCTTGACTGTCCATAGAGGAGTGCTTGCACCATGTAAAAGCAGTGACACCATTACTTCAATGAAGTAAAGATCTAGCCCCACAAAGCTAAGGTTTAGGTAAGTACTGAAATATTGGAGCCAGTAAGTCACAAAGCTCCAGTCAGTATGTCAATACCCAGGCAATGCACTCTGATGTGAAATACTGAAACCACTGGCTCATTTAAAATGCATCAGCCATCTGCACTCTTCAGGACTGACAGCAGCTAACAGATACTGAGGCAAACTCATCTCAGTGGTTAGAGATGAGTGGAACTCTTGCACTTCTGACCTCTGTGGGGTGTCCCAAGGAAGACTTTTGCACCTATATTCATACTACTACACTGAATTACTGAAACAGATGCTACAGCAGCCCCAGAACCAGTCCGCTAGACAAGTTGACAGTACTAACAAAAATGTCATGAGCAATCCAAATCTATTTTCTGTGTGCTCTCTACTACACTATTTAGGGTCACAACAGACATCTTAGTACAATTTCTACTAGCTGGCATCATTATTATCATGTATTGCATCTGCTCCTCATTACTTTCCTGTTCTGTCACAGTCTTAAATCTGGAGACTTGTGATTTTTCCCCTCAGCACATCTTTTTGCCATTAACCTTTCTTTCTATTGCTTGTTTTCACCTGTTTTACCTGAATGAATACTGTGCTTGTGCATCTTTCCCAACCCATTAATGCAAATAAACCACTACTTTCGATGAACCAATATTTTGATCATATCCTAAGCTCTCCAAGTTTTTATAGTTGCATGCCAGACACCAAATAATGCTGTCAAGACTACGTGCATACATGACGGGTATCAGCTTTCATTTTTTCTGTTGTCTTCTGGCTCTTCTAGTATGCCAATGTTAGACCTTTGTTTTACCTTTAATACTCAATTGTCTGTCCTGCAGAGTTCCTCTGTTTTCTTTTCTTTACCTGTGTTATTTTCTCAGCAAGCTCCAACTGCTTCCCATACAACCATATCCTGTCCTTCAAGGAAAATGAAGCAGAGTCCTATAGGCTATAAGGTAAAAGATGGAAACATTTCTTCCTTGTATATCCCTTCTTGAAGATTCACTCCTAAGGATTCAGTTACAGGACCCTGAACCTTCAAAATGGCACTCAAAGTTCACAAGACTTGGTATTGCTTTTAGCCTTAAATTCACATCACTGCATTTTCTGAAGAAAAAAGGCAGCCTATTGAGAAACAGGACAAATGAAATATATCTTCTGGTTATTTGTTCAATTAAAAAAAAAACAACAACTTACTAATTCTCTATCCTAGTTTTATATTCTTCACCCTTTGTTTCAAAAACTATTTTCACTCAACATTCTTGTATTTCATGTGTTTCAGCCACCTACTGCCTTACCAAACATGTAAGGTACAACTCACAAGTGTTAAGAGAGCACAGAAAAATGTATAAAAGAAAGGGATTTGAAAGGCTGAATTACCTGTCTCTCCCCTCAAAACTGAAATAATCAGACCTATGCTATCCCAACTGATCATCTGAACTGAATCTTCAACATCTTCACTAGCAGGCTTCATGACCTCCCTTTGCGATTGATTTCAATGTCTCACCATGCCTACACTTAACTCCATTTTATTCTGTCTGTTTTACTGCAATTTAAGCCTGCCATTTCTTCTCCCACCCATTAGAGATACAGCGAGCAGGTTAATTCTTGCTATAAAAACCCACTTTTGAAAATGGCTCCTTGCATGTCCCTTCAGTATGAAGATTTCTGAGTTCTTTTGTTGCTTTACAAGTCACACATTTTCTGCACCTCTAACACATCTTGCCATGGATTTCCACTCACCTGCCCCTTGCTCTAGCTGGACCATGTGGTGCTTAGAACTGGGCACCCCATTCCAGCTGAGGCCTTTGTAGTGGTTTGGGTGTCCCCTGCCCCCCCACACTCTAGAAATCACCCAGACTAGACTCAGCCGGCTCTGGAAATTTAAATGAAGCTTATATTTACAGCTAGCACAATATACAAGCAGAGATTTATAGTATATACAGTTATATACAGGAATATACCAAGGTAAAAAACAGTAATACAGAAACACAACTCTCCTCCCAGATACCTGAGTCCCCAGGAAGGGCTCTCAACCACCCCCACACCTTTCCCCTACCCCTCTCAACCTTACCCCAGTCCCAAGGAAGAATGGAGGTTTGGCCAGGGGGATTAAGAAGCAAGGTGAATCAGCCAAAGCAAAATGGAGGGTGAGGTTAGAAAGCAAGATGGAGTTCAGCTAGCAGCCCCAGAGCTCCCCAGCAGGTGAAGAGCCGAGAGCAAAGCCCAGAGCGAAGTGCAAAGTGACTCTATCTAATGTTTTGCTTTTCCTTTCTGCACATCTCAGCAAGACTGTGAGCGAAGTAGACATCACCATTGTTTTCATTTCATAGCCTATTATCTAGTCCTTCTCACCAAAACATTCTAGCTAGCTCAAACTAGCACAGGCCTTGCAAATGTGTTGTAAAAAGGAAGGGTTGCTTCCCACATACTCTGTGTTTATACACTGGAACATGGCATTTGGAGGCCTGTGGCCAGTGTTGTTCCCCGGGGATCAGTACTGTGTCCTATTTTGTTCAATATCTTCATCAACAGGATATTGATGGAGGGTTCACTGTTGATACAAAACTGGGAGGGGTGGCTGAGACCCTGTTAGGCTGTGCTGCCATCCAGCAAGATCTGGGCAGGCTGGAGAACTGAGTGAAGGAGAACTTCAAGAAGTTCAATAAGGACAAGTGTAGAGTTCTGCACCTGGAGAGGAATAACACCAGGTACCACTACAGACTAGAAGTCATCCTGCTGGAAAGCAGCTCCACGGAGAAAGAGCTTGGAGTCCTAGTGGACAGTAAGTTATTCATGGGACAGTGTCATGGAGGGACTGTAGGCCCAAAAAATAGGCTTATTTCTATTCCTCACTTTGCTTTGCCCTGCCTGGACATGCTTGCCTACTCCAGACAGAGGTAAACACATTGAAGGCACATAGGGGGGCAATGGGCCTGGCGCCACAATGTCTGGCCTGCTCAGGGCCTACGTGGTAGATATGTTGCATAAGCCCAAGTGCTTAGCATGTGGCTCACTCATGCTCTTCCCATATTTGGGGGTACAGGCCCTGTGGACTTTTCCAAATTTGGTATGTCCCTGCCTGCTGCCAAAAGCCTATTGGACAATGTTATGGCCGACAAACTCCATCAATCTCGACACATATCTTATAAATGGGCAATCTAAGTAAACAAGGGACCTCTTTGCCTTTGCCTTTTGCCTTTGGCCTTTCGCCACCCTCTCCATTCTCCTCCCGTCTGACTTCTGCCTGAGGCCACTGCCTTTGTCCCACAGCAACCTGCATCGATCCAGCGGATGATCAAGCAAGGCATTCCCGGCAGGCCGCCACCTTCGCCTGCTGCTTCAGCCTGATCTTCTCAGACAGCGTGCCCCAGAACCCGAATTCAAACTATTATCCCTGTGGGAGTCAGCTCCGTGACTTTCACCATACTTATATTTGGGGACCACAGACACTAACACTTCTGATTTGTGAGTACTCAAACTCTCTTATTCAAGTTGCAAAGGAACTTTACTGACTCCACCAGTGGCACTTTCTGCCACAAGACTCTCTGATTGGAGCTTCTCTAAAACCTACACCAAATTGTTTAATTCAACTGTAAATAGACATTCTGTAGAGTGATTTTACAAACAGTGTACAAAGGAGTTGTGTGGGTTGATTGTATGTAAGTTTGGGGAAATTCTTTTGTATATATTAATAAATTATTTAATAACATTCAAATCGGCCTCGGATCTCCCCAAAATCCATAAAGCAAACCCCTCGACCACAGACAGCAATGTGCTCTTGTGACCAAGAGGGCCAAGAAGTGCATCAAGAAAAGTGTGTCCAGCAGGTCTAGCAAGGTTCCACACCTGGAATATTTAGAATAGAATAGAATCAATCAAGTTTTGGGCTTCCCAATTCAAGAGTGTGAGGGATCTATTGAGAAGAGTCCAATGGAGAGCTAGGAGAATGATTAAGAGACTTGAACATCCCTCCTGCGAAGAAAGAGAGAAATTGAGCTGTTTAGTCTTGAGGAGACTGAGTAGGGATCTTATTAGTGTCTATAAATAACTTCTGTACTGTGAGGGTGACAGAGCACTGTGGCAGGCTGCTTAGAGAGGTGGTGGAGTCTCCATTTCTGGAGACTTTCAAAACCCATTTGGATGTGCTCCTATGTGGCCTGCCCTAGGTGATCCCGCTTTGGCAGGGGGATTGGACTAGATGATCTCTGGAGATCCCTTCCAAGCCCTAATATTCTGTGATTCTGTGACTTGCTTTTTCCTAAATAGCCTGGAATTGTTGACTCAGGTTCGAACTCTGATCTTCAAGAACACCAGATCCTTTCCTAAAACAGACAATTTTCCACCCCACAGAATAACAGCTGTGAAGGTTACTCCAACATAACATCACAAGCATAATATCATTCCTACAGAGAAGCAGGAACAGGCCTGAGGCTTAACTCGAGAACATAAGAAAGCAGGATGTGACAGAAGTTGTTGCTGGAAATAACAGACGAAAGTATAAGCAGATAACAAATGTTACAGAGTGTGCCCTGAAGGATTGCTGGATTTTACAGGTAGTTACGGAAGAGTTATATGAGAAATGCCCAAACCTCACAGAGTACTGAAGGCAGGTATTGGGGACTTTTTGGTGAGAAAACCTTGTGAGGCCATCGCTGCCCTAGAAACTGTATCAGTAATACCACCTAAGGTCCAAACTACTTCAGTAGCCTTGAGAAATTTGAACATGGACTTAGTAAACTGGGGGCAATTTAGGGGAAAAAGCAAGGGTAACCGAGAAGACAGAGGACAAAGATAGGGAACAGGAGAGGCTGTGTGCATCAAAGAACAAGCATGGGAAAATGGAGAGAAAGGGGAGAAATAGGACCTGCCACATGTAAGTAAACTACTGGTCAGTATGATTGGCTGGCCAAGCCATGATCACTGCAGTCTAGGACATCTTCTTAATTGTGGTTCTCTTTTCTGTGAGGGTGTATGCATATACAGTGGAGCTCTCCATGCTGCCCCGAGTTTGTCTGATGCTGTTTGTGACTGTGGTTCCTGGCAAAGCCACTGCTCCCCACCTCTTTTGCTTTGCATGGCTGGATGGCTCTGTGCTCTATGTGTATTTACCTCTATCTACAGGCTCAGCTCAGAAACCAGGAAGTACAGCAGACTCACACCTATCAGGTTAAGAAGATGAAATCTCTTTAGCCTTAATGCAAATCCACAAGATTTGGCTTCCCTTAGCAGTATGCTCCCATTGCATACAATCTCCCATCTCTGTCCTTACAAAGCAGAATTTTCTTGAAAAGAACATGTTTTTAAATAAATTAATCACACTGTAGAAGATTAATGCTTCTTCTATATTATTCAGATTCTGAATGTTGCTAATGCTCTAAATATGAGTTCACCCAAATTTTCAGTTATTTGCCATAACTTTAAAGCCCAGAATGACCTGGCACAGTTGCCACACACAAATTACTTCAGATTAGTAAAGCCACTGAACAGGTACAGCATGTAAAAACTCTTATCAAGGCAGGACAAATTTTTTCACTTAGTTGCTTGGAAAAAGATATTATCAGGTAAAAGTAACACCAAATCAACACAGCAAGGGCTTTCTTATTTACAGACTTAGAATCTGCCCTATCTCTGGTTCTCACCGCAATACTTGGGCAACCCATCTGAGTTACAGCAAGAAATTGTTCATTTTATCTTAAAAGCAATTTTCTGACTTCAGAAATGGTGAATGAGAGACACAGCACAATAGTAGAATATGAAAGTGAATGATAAAAAAATGGAACCCTGCTGGGCCCAAAATTTGGGTAAGAAGCAGTGTCTAATTTTACATTTAAGTTCCTTGAAGTCAAATAATTTATGCTTATTGATTCTAGGAGTTCCAAGTGCAGAAGACACAAATGCTGAAGTCTCAAAATTCCCTTGCAGCTCTCATTCCTTTTCTCTATTCTTGCAGTCTGTTGCAGACTTCATTCTTCTCTATTTCCACATTCTCTCACTGCATATCCCTCTGTAAATTTCTATTTCTCCTAATCCTTCTACTTGAGGTTTTTGTTTCCCTAGCCCATTTTTTTTTCCTGAGCTCCTCTTTGCTTCTTGTCTGATTCTTACACTCTCACTTGTGCAAAAAACTCAGCTCAGGGATGCTGGTCCTGATGCCTGCCAGGAAGGCCTCAAAACTCAAGGGCTTGTACCCTGGAGATGAAAAGACACACTTTAACATCTGTTTAGCTACTGAGTTCATTGCTATTTCATTACACACTTTAGAGAGCACTGCAAATGCGTGGAATGTTTTGCATTTCTATGTCTCTAAGGTTATCAAAATTGTAGAAATTGGTAACAGCAGGTAAACCATTGTGATTATACTTCCAGAAGAGATTGCTATGGTTCAGAGAGTTAAAAACAAATTATAAATAATTAGCTTCTTATCTGAAGTTTAAATGAATTAGATCAGCACTTCCTACTACTAATTAGCTGTGGCTATTTAATTTTCTTCAGGGTGCAGGAAAAGATGTTTTTTGTTATCTCATTGAAAAAAAAAATAAAAAGCAACCACAACACAGCATATTAAGCCAGGAACTACATCTTCTTTAAACTGGTCCTACAAAAAACATCTACATTTGTTTAGTCTAATACATCTTCATCTTTTATATGAGCTGCACATTTTGCTTTTAGTTTAAAGCTGAACATCATACTATTAGTGCTATGAAAAAGAAGGGGGGGGGAAAAATCACATTACAAACTTAAAAGATATAAAGTACAAAACCTAGTAAAAAGTGGAAATGTAATTGTGGTAGCAATTTGAAAACAGAACCTTAGGGACATTCCCACTCATTGCCCAATACCCACAGGTCAAAATTTATCTTATTTTTTTAATTGGAAGATTCTCCAGTTCTCAGAAGGTGTGATGAAAAAGTCAGCCTGAATGCTTCTTGTCAGAGGGAAAATAAACTATACTTCTTTTGAAAAGACACATGCAAAAGATCATAGAAGATAAGACGCCACCAAACCAAAGTGAGCAGCCTCACAGAATCAAAAGCAAGCTGTTACTCGAGGAACACAAACCAAAGAACTAACACTGGGTCTAAAATATCAGGCAGGTGGAACTACTCATCTCCTCCAATCTGTGTGCCAAGTCTGCCAAGACTCTATCTGGAAAAAAAAAAATAAAATACCATTTTAAAGAGTGTTTTTTGAAGGAACACTTTTCCCCTCCTGTTCAAAACTGAAGGTACATTACATGAAGAAACTAAAACTGGTATGAGTTATTACACGCAAGCTTGCATTTTTGGTAGGGACCTCTTAATATGTGCAGAGAAATGCTCGACTTGCACATTTTACAACTATATTAAAAATTATAAAAGCAGTGGTTTGAAAATAAATTAGTTTGTTTTAAAAGATGGTTATGAAATAGTCATTGTTAAGCAGTTCAGAGTAGCATTTAGCCTGAAGAAAATTTATTACTAGAAGTGATTTGTATCAAGGGAGGAAATCCAGTTGAATCAAGCTTTTAGCTATTAGTGGTGACACAATGGCAACAAGGGCAACAGCACATTTGTTCAGAAAGGAAGCCTATTTGGCCTGTCACTTCTAGGTAAAATAGAATGTGGAAAAGCAGAGAAGCCAAACAATATGATCATGACCATAAACCACTTGCAATATACTGCAAGAGGTGGATAGAAAAGTGTGGTCTATCTTTTCACATCTTTTTTTTTTTTCTCATCTACTTGGACTAGTAATGTTTTTATCCAACAGCTGCACCTTTCTATGTCTGGTGCCTGTTGAGCAAGGAGGACTGATTTTCCAGCAGGCCTTTTCAACACTAAAACTTGGGAACACTGTATTTTTGCAACCATTTGCAGTTTAAAGTAGTGTGGAGAGCCCATAGGCCTGAAAATAGGCTTATTTATGCCTTGCCCTGCCTGGACATGTTTTTCTGCCCACACCAGGGGTAAACATATTAAACAAGCACAAAGGGGCACAATAGGCCTGGTGCCATAAAGTCTGGCCTGCCCAGGGCCCCTGATTGTGTAAGGTGGTTGTGTAAGCCCCCACATGCTCAGCTCATGCCTGCCTAGTGTAAGGCCCGTGTGATTCCCATATTTGGGAGGTCCAGGCCTGTGGCTTTTCCCTATTATGGTATGGTTGGCGAACTGCCAACCTGATTGGTCATTCTAGTGGCCAAGGGCCCATTAATCTTGGCCCACATTTAATGAATGGGGGTACACAGGTAAACAACGTGCTCGGGCTCCCTACATTGCCTGTGTTCATTATTATGCTGGCCTGCCTTTATGGAGCTCAGACTCCCGTGCAGCCGTGCATCCTATTGCACGCCCGCTGCCTTATCGCTGCCTGGTAAGCGCCACTGCCGCCGAGTAACCAGGAAGCAGACCCCACTTGTCTGCACTCTATCGGCCTGCTAGCCAGCGTGAGACCGTGATCAGACTGCACGGCATCGTACTCCCTCTGCACCTGAGATCCTGCTTAAGCATCCCTGGACAGAGCATCCAGAAGAAGCCAGCAGCACAAGGTCAGAGACTGTCCTTTCCCCCAAAAGCTGGGAAGATTCCAGCCTCAAAGTCCATGGGCAGAGTCCCCTGAAGATTGGACACTTTATATAAGCTGTGACGTAGCCCCGGAGGGTGACTGATAATTAATCAGAATTTGTAAGTAAATGCTTTAATGCCTTTGTAATTTCTATTGCCTCCTGCCATAGAGCAGAAAGAGCTTTCAACCCACCCTGCTGGGCAAGCAGCATCTCAACCCCAAGCAATATTTGCCACGGGGAAACTCCTCTCTCTGTTTAATAGTTTGAATTGTTTGCTAGTTATTATTAAGTTACTGTTTGAGATATTCCCATAATGTCTTTCATAACCGTGTAAGAACAAATATTAAAATTCAGTGGTTGGGGGTGGTGAGAGTTCACAATATTGAAGTTAATAAATACATATTTTTACAGAATATTATCTTGCACCAATTAATTTCTCCCCTCCGCCACAACTGGCATAGGCTGCAGAATACCCCTCCGCGACAAGTAGGAACAAGTATTTATTCTTAAATAGGTAAAAATCTCAATGCTCACACTGTAGCACAGGTCCAGTCAGGGTGCAGAGGCTATTCAGCAGCCTGTTGGTTCAAGCTGGACCTCAAAGAAGACTCACGGCTAGCAAAGTTTTAACAAAAGAAGTAGTCTCCTGGCAGATCAGTCTCTTTTCAAAGTACAATGTACATGGTCAATTAATTTAAGCTGACATTGTTCCTATTTTATGTCCATTAATGCCATTTGATTTGCACCAGCTCTTGCTCAATGCTACTATGACAGTATTCCCCTACTTGTCTGCTTTCATTTGCTCTCCTTTATGAAGTAAAAGGAAAACCACTCATCACAATTGTCTTTCCAGAGATTTGGTGTGTCAGCTTAGATGGATGTGCATCAGAACTTCTCTCCTTTGAGCTAGTTAGTAGTAGCCTGCCTAAAAGGGAAGGATTTGCAGTAAGCCTCCTCTGAAAACAGGTGATTACAGTAATAGAGTGTCTTCTTCCCTCTTTCTCCAGAAAGCTCTTTTGCAACACTCATCCAAAGGGAGGAAAAATGTCAATTTATTTTACAAGGCCATAATACATGCTTTGTTCCCATCTACCATGCAAAAATGACTTCTGGTCAGTTTGCACTATTTGACTGATAAAAGGGTCCAGAAGAAGTTGTCAATCCTTTGAACTTATTGATTCTTCTCCTGAAGTATATAAACCTCCAACTGCCAGGTTTGGAGATGCATTACAGAACCCTAAGTTGTTGTTCACTGCTTGTGATTCACATCAGCTAGAGAAAAGTATCTGAAAATGAAAGCTAAAAGAAAATGCCCATGTTATAACAATGTACCAAGAGTGCAAATACTTTCAGTATTTCAGTACTCGGTATTGGTTTACATGCCAGGGCCTGGCTGGGACTGAAGAGTAATGTATTTCTGCCCAGGGCTTATCACTCTTTAAGAAGGGGATACTAAAAGCACATGAACAGGCTATCCCTATGTCCCAAAAGAAGGGCCAGCAGGCAAGAGGGTAGGCCTGGGTGAATGCACAGCTTTGTTTAGCTGGAACTCAGGAACAAAAGGAGAGTTTGCAGCCTTTGGAAAAGTGGACAGGTCACTTAGGAAGCCTACAAAGACACAGTGAAGCTATACAGGGAGAAAACTACAACTACATCTCCATGATTTATAAGTCGTCCTGGCTAACCAGAGAAGTCCTGGTGGACTGGACATTAGCAGATGTGATGCCAAATTATAAGAAGGGCCAGAGGGAGGACCCAGGGAACTAAAGACCCATGTCTGACCTCAGTGCCAGGGAAGGCCATAGAATAAATCCTTGAGTGCCATAATACATCATTTACAGGACAATCAGGTGATCAGACCCAGTCAGCAAAGGTTCATGAAGGGCAGATTGTGCTTAACAAACTTCATCTCCGTCTATGACAAGGCGACCTGCTTTGTGGCTGTGGCTGTTGTTTACCTTGGGTTGGTTCAGTAAAACATTTAATACTGTTCCTCACAGAATCCTCACAAAAAACCCAGTTGCCCTAGGCCTGGACAGGTGCACACACTGACTGGATGGCAGAAGGTGAGAGTGAATGGAATTAAATCCAGTTAGTGGCTACTCACAAGTGGTGTTCCCCAGCGCTCAGTGCTGGGCACCACTTTTGTTTAATATCTTTATCAATGATCTCAATGAGGAGATTAAGAGCACCCTCAGTTAAGTTTGCAGATGACACCAGGTTAGGTGGGAATGTTGATCTGCTGGAGGATAGGAAGGCTCTTCAGAGGAAGCTGCACGGGCTCAGGCCAATCCTATTTGATTCAACATGGCTAAGTGCCAAGTTCCATACTTGGGCCTCAACAACCCCATGCAACACTATGGCTTGGGGCACAGTGGCTAGAAAGCTGCTGGGCAGGAGGAAACATGGGCGTGGTGGTTCACAGCAGGCTGAACATGAGCCAGCAATGTGCTCAGGTGGCCAAACAGAACAACAGCATCCTGGCCTGTATCAGGAATAGCATGGCCAGCAAGAGGAGAGAGGTATTTGGCTCTGGTGAGGCTGCACCTTCAGTACTGTGTTCAGTTTTGGGCACTGCAGTGTCCAGACAGGCTGTGGATGCCCCCTCCCTGGAGATGTTCGATGCTGGATGGGGCCTTGAGTAAGCTGGTCTAGTTGAGATGCATCCCTGTCCATGGCAGGGAGGCTGGATTAGATGCTCACTAAGGTATCTTCCAGCCTAAGCCATTCTATGATTGAGGTGCTGGAGCAGATCTAGAGAAGGGCAATGAGGGTGGTGAAGGGTCTTGAGAGGTGGGTGCCTGTCTCACAAGTAACAAGTGACAGAAGAGGAAACAGCATCAAGTTATGCTTGGGGGAGGGGTGTTTAGGTCAGATGTTTGGGAAAATTTATACACCAAAAGGGTTATCAAAAACTGGAACAGGCTGGTGAGGGAAGTGGTGGAATCACCACTTCCAGATGTATTTAAAGGCCATCTAGTTATGGTTCTCAAAAATATAATGTTACAGTGGCCCCAGTACACTTAGGTAATGGTTGGATTTTATGATCTTAGCTGTCCTTTCCAACCATGGTGATTCTGTAAGTTACAGAAAAGGATGCAGGACTACAGAGTTATCACAGTGAAAAATAACCTCCCTGAAAATCCTAACAAACAGAGCAGACAGCCAGGCCTGAGCTCTGCTGGGGCAGAACTGGCTTCTATTTTTATTAAATGCAGAAGAAAGGCATGCAGAAAGACGATCAGAAGATACTCTCAGCCATGATATATCAACCAATTCTCTAGCACACGGAAGAATGCAACAGATTGCATGCTGGACTTCAGATCAGTGTAATTTCTCACATGCCTACCACTGTACTCACACCCTTGCCCCACTTACCCCAGGCTGATGTGACAGTAATATTTATCACCTGTGATCAGATTACAGAAGAGTGTCTAAGTGTATGCTAGACTTTGAAAAAAGATTTCAAACTTGAACAACTTTAGAACACAGCGCAAAGAGTTCACACATACAGTTCAAAAGGTACCCCTGAGAACATGCTTCATTCAAATTCAAAAGGCAGTACCTCCTTCAGGCAGTTTGCAAGGGTTTTGTTTGTCTGTCTTCTTATTCAAACAACTTCCCTGTATATTTAGAACATGAACAAGATGTCTTGTTCCATGTACCTACACCGTTCTCCCCAATTAATACGGTTTTCACCTGCAGTGTTTTGTGATGCTTCAAACAAAATCGTATTTCTAACATCACAAGGTCTCTATTAGTTAGTCACTTGTTAAAAACAGTATCTTGTAAGTAATGAGCATGCTACTTTTAGGAAAAGTAAAATAATTGTGTTTTTAAATTTAAAGCAACTTCTTTTTGGGACTACCCTGTTCAGATGGATACTATCCACATCCAGCTTTGTTCAAGTGACATAAGCTGCACAGGTCAGTCACAGCTATGCTAAGGGTCACAAGAAACAGGCAGAAATGCTCCCTCTTCCCAACTGCATCACAACTCATTTGCTACAAGAAGCCAACTAAGACTAGAGGGAGGAATGATACAGAAATTGGAAAAAAATAATCTGTTTTTACACATCTGATCACTCTGTGTTTTTGTTGGTACACATTTCTGCAGACAGCAAGGAGGATATGAATTGAAAAAGTGAAAGGGAATTACAGAGTGCATGAGCTCCTTCTCCAGAGAAGCAGAATGACAAATGCTTCCCTCCAGGTGAGAGACACAAATTGCAGAACATACAAGTCAACAAACCACACAAAAGGTTTTATGACAAGAATGATACAGCACTCTGTATGTAAGCATGTGAATCATGAAGGAACAATGGCTGCCCAGGGAGGTGGTGGAGTCACCGTCCCGGGAGGTGTTCAAGAAAAGACTGGATGAGGCACTTAGTGCCATGGTCTAGTTGACTGGATAGGGCTGGGTGATAGGTTGGACTGGATGATCTTGGAGGTCTCTTCCAACCTGGTTGATTCTATTCTATTCTAAGTCCCCCGGCTTGTTCTTCACCTGCGTGCAGACCTCCTGCATAAGGTATTTTAACACTTAAGGACTTGTTAGACCTTGTGTTGTCTTCTGATCTGTCAGGGAGATCTCTTGTTCAGTGCACCTTTAGCAGATGACAACACATAATAAGGAGCACTGACAACCAACCACACAGAAGGTTTTATGACAGGAATGATACAGCACTCTGTATGTAAGCATGTGAATCGTGAAGCAACAATGCTACGTTGAGTATTTAAAAAAATCCTCCTCCAGAGAGCATGCAAAGCAGCAGCTGGACTAGGCTCTTGTTCCATTAACTCCAACAAAGTTTCTTGTTCTTCCTTTTTCCAAATAAAATGCTGCTGAAACAGAGGACTAGCTTGATGAAACTGAAGATCCACCTTAAGCCTATTCGGGTATTTTCATGTCTCAGTGCACAACTGCTTTATTGTTTTCCCTCCCTCTACAGACTGCACTGAAAAACATTCATCCAGCACAGCATTAGTGACACCAGGGCAAAACAGGTTCAAGCAAGTTTGTCCCCCAGATACTTAAGTAAACAAAAATGCAGCATAATGAGAACTAGAAGACTGAAATTTTTTATTTCTGCTTAGCACATAACAGGAAAGATCAAAACAAATATTAAAAGTATTTGTAAACAAATGTATTTCACAAAAGTTATACACTATCAAATTTGCTCTGAAAAAAAATCATAGTTATAGCCATTTATTAATGTATATTTCTCAAAATCAAGTTAAAAATTACTGCATTTTAAAAATATCCCAAATGAAGTCTCATTCATTCCAAGGACATGCCACAAATGTAAGGCCTAATTAAAACAAATGCATGAGCAAAGATGGCACTATGATTTCCAGTTTAAAAAAAAGCCCCCAAAACCCAACAAAAACCTTTGAACCAGATAAAAACTAAAGAAACTCCAAATTAGCAAGTGATTAAAATATCAGCCAAGCCTATTTAAAGACTTGGGTTTGTAAAATACACATTCAGCTTTACAAAAGTCTACCTCTAGAGAAATAAAGCTATTTCACTGCACCATCCTCATCTTGTAGCATACCAATTATGAGGTATGTTTCTGAATCCACTCATGGAAATGTCACCACAGTAGTTTTACGTGATTGTATAGTTTACTTCCAAAATCACATTAAAAATAAGAAGACAGAAGCACCCTTTTAGCAAGGATTATTTTTTTAACATTCTTGTCTCAATAGCAGCAGGTATGGTTTTGGAGAATGTTATTAATATAATTAGTAAATTAAAAAAAAACCCAAACAAAATGAAACAAATACACATACTGCATGAAGTTTATTATTCTTTCCCTATACTTGTTTTCACAAGCACCTCTGTTTTGCTGCAGAACACAAAAATTAAAACCAAATGATAAACAAATCTATGACTACTTCAGTAGGCCCCCTTTGTTGGTGGTCTACAAGTTGACTGTGTGAATTTTGTCTTTCCCTCCCTCCAACATCCTATTTGCATGTTAATTAAAAAGTTTCTCAAACTTCATCTATTAATTTGGATCAAAAGAAACAAAACAATATAAATAAGATGCAAATGGCTGATATTCAACAATAGACAGAGGGCCACAGATTCAGAGCTATGGTACAATCTAAATCCCTAGAAATAGGTCTGGTTTTGAGGCACTGAAAATACTTACAACCTTTGAAAAAAGGCTTTTCAAGATCTATTACAAAGACACAGAAAAATCCTTCTCATGAGAATGCCCATGAACACTAAACCAAGGATGAGTGTACATACAAAGACACACACTTTATACACAATTCACTTTGAACAGACTGCAGTCAGACAAGGACCATGGAATACAATGATCGTCTAAGATGGCAGGTAAAATGAAGATGGCTGCTTTTCAAAGAGTTGTCACGAGTTTATCTTGGTATATCATGCTTTGGACTCCTCCTAAACTCTTCTGTTTTTTTCCTGAATATATCATAAGTTGCTGTTCTCTCCACTTGTAAGGGGTTTCCAGTATGGCCTGTCATAGGGTGGCCTGTACCATTTGCAGTTATTGATTAGTAAGAGATGGAAATAAACTTATGAGTGCTACACAGTACCATGAGTTCATCCAGCAAGTGCTAGGCATGCATAGGGTGTGTTAAGCAGCTACTGGTGCAGGAAGGAAATGGCAACAGATTTATAGATCTGACACAGAATCCACTGAAGCAAATGGAAATCAATTACAGCTGATCTCAAAAGGCTTTGAATCAGAGGTCAGTCATTAAAAACCCTCTCTGCTTTCAAGCCTTGCAGAGGAGTGCTGTGTACCAGTGCCCCTGATGGTAGAGATAAAGAAGGCAGCTACAGGAAACCTAAGTGCATACAACTAATGAGTAAAACAAACCATACCATGCAAAAAGTTGAGTTCATGAGAATATACCCTTAAGGGCTACAAAAAAAATAAGGTAGGTAGCTCTAAGATTGAAAGCCATTCATCACTGGTGTGGTTAATTACACTGAAGCAGTTTATAATTTACATAGACACATTTTGTTAAGATGAACACCTGGTGTCTATATCTAGTGCAGGTACTTTTGTGACTATATGTTGTTAAGTATTATGAGGAAAAATATTTTTTACTAATTGGTTTGTTACTTATTGCTGCTTAGAGGTATGAACCTCAACCACTCTTACAGCATGTCCTGAATCATGGGTGGGGAGGTGGGAAAGGGGGATAAATAAAAACCTTGGACATCTGTAAGAAACCACAGTATTTAGGATTCTCATATCACCAAAATGAAGTTACATTTTTTATGTTGGTAATTTTTTATATTAGTGAAAATAGAGGCAGGTTAAGACTTTACCTTCCTTTGGAGTTATTCTGAAGTTACATAATGACAACTGTTACTCGGAATTAATTTTGTAAGAATACTGAAAATTAACTACAAATCATTTCACTGAAAGGATTTTACTGAGACAATTCCACATACTATTTCACAAATTATTTAACACAAAACACATATAACATTTATTTATTGCATATGTAATTTAATTTCAGCCTTTATTATGGAAATGCATGAGCAATAGAAAGAATTTATTGCATCTGTGATTTGATCATAGTTGGCTGGATTAAGCTTTTTCATATCAAGCTCTCCAAGATGTTAAATGTCATCCCTTCCACTCTGACTCAAAATTAGAATAACTTAAAAGTTTCCACTTTACCTACACATTTAAAAGTGACTACCTAACTGGGACAAAAATTCTGATCACCTTTTTTACTAAGGTTGCACAACTGAGCTTGTCTTACCTATAAAAAACAACACTCTTCATATTCCACTGACCTTAACCTTTGCCCAAGCAGCGAAAGGATTGCCTGCACACATTATATTACATTGTATTTCTAACAACACTCTGCTCCAGGGCGAACTATTTGATTTCAAATGTTACAGACTAGTATCATAAACAAAGGAATCTTTATAAAGGTTTCAGCAACCCCCCAGATGATTTATAAAATCATTAGCCTCTCTTTAAAATTGCTCTTTCTGTTGTATCATACATTTTTAACTGCACACAATGAAAAGGACAAGTAAGCCCTAAATCCAGGAAGAATCTTGAATATCAAGTACAGGGAAAGTTAATTATCTAACTTAAAAGTCTAAATTTAGGATAAATTTAGTGTCTGCTTTACTGGCATATGCTAGGAATTTTGAGATGACAATGAGTATGCCTGCTTCTCTGACTAGTAAATATTTCTAATAACATATTTGCCTTTATTTTGCATTCCTAGACTTAAACTTGGACCAAATTATCTTTCATCCATTTCAAAATTACATTCATCTCCAGAGGCTACCTACACTAAGAACAAAATCTATGTATCCTGACATAAAAATATAGAGATAAAAACTTCAGATGAACAATTATTAGGGACAATGATTAGGGTATAGGCAATTTTCAGTCAAGACAACAAGCATTTGCCTAAAAATCTAATTAATCTAAAAAGGTTATTTTTTATCAGGATAAAATGGCATCTGATTTTTATGACATGTGCATGAACAGATGCACATCTACCAGCAGGTACATGCCTCTTGTGTTCCACCCAGCTGGCTCTAATTTGTATTGAATTTGTTCCAAAATTTCTTTTCACTGAGTATGTCTCATTACCAGTTACAACATAAAAAAGAAGATAGTAGCATAACACTTACAGAAATATTTTTATGAAACAGTTCTCAAAAACTCAATGTTGTAATTTCACTAACACTAATTGTCTGCAAAGCCCCTCATACATTGTTTCATGTACATTTTATTTTTCCATATACATTTCTAAAAAAGATTTTATAATTGCTGCAATGTAGGAATCTGTTCACTCATAACTTAAATTTATCCTAAAAGGAGTTTCTTCTGTATTAAGAATTCAATACTGATCACATTGCCATTATTTTTACAGAAGCCACTGATTATCTTTTCCACAGAACTTATTTCTTATAGAAATACACTGCATTTGTATTTCAAATTCTGAATTAAAAACCATTTTCCAAGTTGACTTATCAAGGACATTATGACATTCCAGACATTATGACATTCAAAAGCAAAATTTAAATAGAAATTATTTAATACTGCCTCTAAATCATGTGCTTGTATGTGATTTAGACACACAAATGTTTAGGTTTCATGTGCAGAAAATTAACCAACACCTCCACCAAATCTTCATGCCAACAGATTAAGAAAGAAGTAGTTGTCTTTTTTCACAAAGTGAAGACTGCTTACCTCACATTCACAGGTGTATGTGGATGCCAGTGTGGCTGAGCAGGATGTATATTAGCATGATACTGTGGCTGCAAGTGAAAACATTGAACCTGGTTAATGAAATCATAGCAAAACTCTCTAATAATGTTTTGTTTTTCTGGGGCCATGAGGAACATGCTTCCCGCCACTGTTTCAGCCCTTATGCCATGCCACTGAGCATATACATGAGACCTCTTGGCCATGAACTTGCTTGTTAGGACTATACTCATGGGAGAACACAAAGAAAATTGCTATTTCTGGTACATACTATGTTTGTCATAAAAAACATATAAAAATAAGTCAGGTGGACAATGAGAAGGGTATTATAATTGCAATCTTCAGAAGGCCACCTATCTTGGTGACATGTCTCTCACATATACATTGGACCTTGAAGAAAAATAGTGAAAGAAAATCACTAGTGAGGCTTTTAATAAAAACAAGTGTTTTGACTAAGTTCTCATGCACACTGTTTGGATGAAGGCACAGTGTGCTTTACCAGCAACACTGACTGCTAGTATCACAGGTGAAAAATAGCTAAGCCTTTTCCCCTAAGTAGATAAAGGAGCTTGTTTAAGAAAGAAGAACCAACAAACGTTTGACCAGCAATTAACTCGTTAAATGTCATGAGGGCGCAGATAATTGAACCTTTGAACATGTTGTCTAGAATCACCCAGTGTGAGAGGCTGCTCTAGACAAAAGCTTGTTCACAGAGCAGACTCCAGGGGTCCAATTCACAGTACCGAAGGCTTTCATCTATAATTTCAGAGAAAGAGAAGGAAAAAAGGAGGCAAACATTGTATTCAGCTTGCAGAGCATCCAAGAACACAGAGGAACACAGTCCAGCTTCCCTTTAACTCCCAATGTGATGCTGTTTATTTCTGAAACACCTCAGAGAGTCTGACCCTAGAGTAACAAAAAGGGAGCAAAGTAGCTGTACTAATTAGAGACAGCAAAAATATTTACCACTAAATATGATAATATTCTCCTTAACAACTGTTATGCTCTTACCTGGTAGTTATGGACTTCAGGTGTATTTTTAGCACTAAGGAAGAAAAAAATGTAGACATATTGATTACCAAAAAGTTATGTCAACATTTCCTATACTTCAGGGTTTTACTCTTCAGTAACTGCACAGAACTGGAAGAAAGAGGGGTGCAAATTTTTTTCCTTCATTTTACATTTATGAAACAGGAACAAATAATACTAGATGAGTTAGCATGATAGCGAGCAGAAAAGACATGTTTTCCTTTAGTCTGATCTCAAACACAAAAAGAAAAAAGGAAATGTAAAAAGTGGAAGACTCAAGGGTCATAGGGCAGTCTCCATGAAGACTCTGGTACTACAGCAGACATCCCAAAAGAATTAATCCCACACCAGAGAATTTGTTTCACCAAATGGTCTTCAGAATCCTTTTTGCCCAACAACAGCAACTGAGAGGTACAGAGAATTGGGACAGTTACTTACCACAGTTGTGCGGCTTTCACAGGATTGTTTGCTTAAAAAGAAACAACAAAAAACCTTAAGATAGGTGAAAAAACCCTCACGACTTGTGAAATATCAGTAATTTTTGCAGCTATTTTCACTGGGATATGAGACAACAGCTTAAGAAAATCCTCAGAAGCATACTTGCACAAATACAGAACAATTGCAAGTGCAGGTCTGTGCTTCCTGTGCGAGTACATAAAGTATGAGGCAGGGACAAACCTCCAAGACTCAACGTCCATCAAAGATGTCAGCAAAAAGACACATTCTTTATAAATAGCACAAAAGAAGGACTTTCAGCTGAGTAAGTGCTGCACAAACAGAACACTACTTTTCTCATCTTGCCGCAGTTACCATGTCAATACCATTGAGTCCCCTGGAAATAAGAAGCTATCCCTTGCAAAAATTTTGCATCTTACGGAAAGCAGAGTACTCCTGAAGCTGCCAATGGCCTGTGTCACTTTATAGTGAACAACGGTGGACTAAAAAGCCCATAAACAGGGAATACAGGGAAGCACTGAAGAATCTTGAGCAACAAGGTCTTGGCTTATGCTTTGGACAGGCTGGAAAGAACAGTGAAGAAGGCAGATAAGTAATTTAGATGTATCATTTCTTCTTCTTTACAACAGCATTATTTTTCAAGAGCACTGAAAAACTGCAGAATGAGTCAGCTGAAGTGAAGTCTCTGCTGAATGTACAAAGTGGATAACAAATGTAACGAGACACTGTAGAGTCTCAAAGAGATTGAGCTAGGAGAGAATCCAGCACTTGAGACCTCCCACTAGGTACCAAGAGATGTGTAAAAGATAATAATCTAAAGGGAGTTATCAGATTAAATAAACATGCTGTTGAACTCTTTGGAGAGAGATCATCTGAGTATCACAGAAGTTCTGTCTGTCTGCTATGCACAGAGAACTACATTGAGAACAAGCAACACTTTTTTCCTTTCCCATCTCATAGACCTAAGTATGGAAGCATTGAGACACAAGGTATAAACCTGCAGGTCTGACAGATCCTGTTATTTTAGAAACAGAATAATACACTCTTCTACTTACAAAATCATCAAATCATCTCTACTTACCATTTAATTGACTCTCATATATTGCATTTACTGTATTTAACAAATGTAATAAATATACATTTCCATTAGAAAATTATCTGTACTATGGAAGGAAGGGGTGAGTTTAAAGCTTCTAAAAAGCATTTCCCCCTATTGTACTTGAAAGATGGAAGTGCCTCATAATGCCACAAGAACTTTTCATGGAACTGATTGAGGTTCCTGTCCCAGGAATGCAAAAACATCCTAGGGAATGTCAGCATACCCTGCTGCATATAGCAACTATACGTCCATCCTCAAAGCATATATAAATTTAAAGGTGGTTTTCTTGTCATGTGTGTTTCCAAAGTTTTTCTACATGGAATAAAAATCTCAGCTTCAACTTTGAAGGACAAATGACAAAACCACAAAGGAAATATCCCATTCAAATGCGGCACATTTCAACACCCAGAGGAAGTCAGTTAAGGTCAGAGTCCAGATAGGTAACACGCCATTGCAGTCAGGAAAGCAGCAACAACTGCATAATGAGACTGCTCAGTGACCTTAAAACTATCCTGCCAGATAAGCAAGTCAACAAGGCTTTTGTACACAGCCCCACTCTACAGAACAAATGCACTTCTTCAAAGGAAATGTTTCATATTTTCCCATATTTAGTTTGATGCAATTTTATTTTCCTCTTCAACAGGACAACAGAAGAAATCATAAGAATCTCTTTCTCCACAGATGTGAGGTAGACAAATTAAGTGCCGACAGAAATTGAAAACAGCAGATGCAAAAATCAGACTCTGACTTCTGAGAAAAAACCCACATGCTTATTTTAGGTGGCATGATATATTTTTATTTTTATGCTGTGGTACAGATTTTATGCTTGAATATGTTACTTAAATAGGTTAACAGCCTACCTGCATGACTGGCTCAGTGAACACATGTACAAACACTTACCCTTGAAAGTTGAATGTCTTCGAGAAGGATATCGCTTGCTGGGCCTTCTTTCAAATGTACTAGTTCTCCGTAATCGTGTCCCATGTGTTGCTTGATACTCTGTTCGCCCACTTAAAACACAAAAATGAAGTTAATTACTGCCTTCTGCAGGATGCGGTACCTGCTCCTTTGTATGAACACAAATATATTGCCGTTACTTTGCTAAATACCTGAATCTGAAGCGTGATCCCAGCCTTATGAAGTCAGATCGACTAGATTTACTATTTGCGGGGGCTCGCAACCTGAAGAAAGCATGGTGCTCCACCGCACACTTCCATAAATGTTTGCACGTTTTGGCACTGTCTAATCGGAAAACAAACGTGTGCTCTTGCTCTCTGCCCTAAATGCAGAAATAAAAGCTTTGGAAGTTGGCGTGCATGATGTTGTTGTCCTTGGTATGAGAATTACAGCCTGGGCCAACAGTGTGATGAGGCTTCCTTGTGTTACTAGCAGCTTGAGCACACACCACACTTTGTCGGATCAGGCCGAAGTAATGGGAGAAAGTTACCTGGTCATCATCTTCTACAACCACAAGTGTTAGTTTGCTCTTTTTAAAGTCCATTTTTGTGATTTTAGGCCTAAACGCAAGAAGCAAAAAGAAAATTAATGGAAATACAGCATTTTGTAATCTAAGACGCTCCCCCCAAATATATGGGGGATTTTCAATCCTCAAACACTCCTAGAATTGTGCAACTTCCTGGAAGTGTGACTATTTTTCAACTAATGTTTTGGTTTTGAGACTGATACTTCTAACCAGGTTAATTTACCTTCAGATTTAACCTTTATATTCTAACCTTGTAGATTCAGTCTACATTATGAAAGATACTCAAGACCTCATTGTGTAAAGGAGAAAGATTTTAGCTTTTCAGCATTTTAACACAAAGGAATATAACACAAAAACAAATTACCAAAAGAATAAGCCTATTTTGTTGGCTCCTTCAAAGATCAAGATGCCTGTTGGTGTCAGTCCAAGAGCATATTCACAACCATCTCTTCCCTGCAAGCAAGCACAAAATCAGTAATTGGTATGTCCTTAGTAGTGCAAATCGCACTAATATGTCAAAATCCACAGGCAATAAACTAAGTAAGTTTCACAATTTTTTTCTTTTTTTTTTTTTTTAACTTTATGTAGCAGGAGAATATGTTTTGAAACAGGAGGCTGCAGGGTATGGGAGGAGGCTGTGTGCTGCCCCAGATGACCAATGCCTGTGGAAACAGCTCTGCACCAACACTGCAGGCAGAGGAGTGCTTTTAAGCACAGGTGACCCCACACTTTGGCCCACCTCTGTTTAAGAGCAAACAGTAGCTGCCAAAGGAAGGAGACACAAAAGCAAAAACTTGAGGCATATCGGAAAATACATGTGGAAAAGCACAATGTGGGGCACATGGCTTGAGATGCACTCTTGGGAGGAAGCTCGCAAAAGGGAGGTACTTCTGAGGTATCATGGTCCACAAGGCAATCCACACCACAACAAGGACACCCCGAGGGAACTAAGCCACATCAGGGCAGGAACCACATATTAATAAAATAAATGGATCTTACCTTAACTACATGCATATCTACACCATACATTTCTAGCCATTTAGCTTTGTTCAAGTAACACAATTCAGCCTGCGCCGGGCTCTTTCCCCTAAGAATATAAAACTTAGTTATGCTTTATGGCATGATGTTTCTGCCCATCTTAAAAGTTGTTACAGTTCATTCCCCTAACCCTTGTGTTTGGTTCTTCAAGCTTAGTGGTATCTAATGGTATTTAAAGTTTAGCTTATGTTTTTACCCTCTTTCCTTCAAATGAAAATGAATCAGAGGGATGAAAACATAAAACGATCTAAAATTGCCAATAAGAGTGAAAGTTCAGGTAAGATAGCATCACTGAAGTCTACCATTTTGCTGGTTGTGTCAACAAAAAACAGCAAAAAGAGTTTGCTACCACCCTGAACACAAGCCTTTACGTGGGCACGTGCAAAAGAAAGAGAGAAACTGCAAAAAGTTATGATTACTCAAACTGTTATGAAATGATCTAAAGAAAAACAACAGAACAGTAAACTCTCTCCACCAACATCTCCTAAATTGCTGCTTGCCATTTCTAGGAAAGGGGAGGGCTCAAAATATATTTACAATACTTCTCAATTGACAAGCACAATAACTGTTTCATGTCTGCTGAAGGGGTTCTTGTGGACATATCTGATTCTGAAAGAGAAGAAAATCTGATGCTAGAGACACTACTGCCACATAGGAGTATCCTACCTGCACTCTTTCCATTTCTGAAAAATGTCAAATTCCATTGCTTCAGTTTGGTTTGGTGCAAACCTGAATTCAGACACGAGTTCTGGTGTGTGCTCTGGGAGCTCACACTCTCCAAGTTCAGCTGCAATCAATGAATTGAAAAGTTAAAACTACAAACATTTTTTTCCATAATCTCCACAAAGATAATGACAGCTTCTAAGTATGCTGCAGAAGAATGCACTTTTGCCAGAAGTCTAAATCAACTATTCCCCCCCGCCCCTAGAAACTAAAAACATATTTTACAGCAGGACTCAAAGGCATTTGCAGGAGCAGTGTAGGGTTATGACACAGAATTCTGATATTCAAGAATGCTGGAACTAAATCAGCCTAACTAAAGCCACTTCTCTACATTTTAAAGCATTTAAAGAAAACAAAGCTTCTATTAAAAAAAAAATAACCTACTAATGTTTCAGAAGAGATTACTTATAGCAGAATTAGGGTGGGTGGTGTCTTTGCAAATGAAGAATCCTGATGAGAGTAGAAATAACAAAGAACCAGACAGT
>WAAF01006442.1:582606-744837 GCA_013400475.1 Tricholaema leucomelas | reverse complement strand
ATTCTATTCTATTCTATTCTATTCTATTCTATTCTATTCTATTCTATTCTATTCTCCCAGACTCAAAGAGCTTAAAGGATTAACATGCATCAGCACTTTCCAGGGGGCAGAACTCAAACCTCAATAAAAAGGAACTTTTTCTTCTCTTTGAAGGCTCACACAGAATCACAGAACATTAGGACCTCAAAAGATCATCAAGTCCAACCCTCCCATCAGGGCAAGATCACCTAGAGTAGCTGACACAGGCAGGTTTTGAATGTCTCCAGAGAAGGAGACTCCACAACCCCTCTGGGCAGCCTGGTCCAGTATTCTGTTACCCTCACAGTGAAAAAGTTTTACCTCATGTTCACATGGAACCTTCTATGCTTCAGCTTGTACCCATTGCCCCTTCTTCTATCATTGGGCATCTCTGAAAGAGCCTGACTCCTGATACTTGTCCTTCACATATGTATAAACATTAATGAGTGCCCCAGATCTCTCATTCTTTCCTTATAAGGCAGATGTTCCACTCCCTTCATTGTCTTTGTGGCTCTACACTGGACTCGAAATTTCAAGCAGTTCCCTGCCCCTCCTGAACTGAGTGAAACAGAACTGGACACAATATTTTACATACAGCCTCACCAGGGCAGAGTAGAAGTTTGCAATCAGTCTGTCTATTCAATGAATGACAGCTTTTGAGTTGGCAGCTTCATTGTTATGACACATACAATCTTTGAAACCTTTTTACTAGCAGATTTTACTTAATACCTCTTACAGCAAGTGCTCAGTGATAGAACTTCAGTAGTTTTTGCAAGTTGTGACTCAGTACAACAGTGAACTTCTCTTTGTATCCCTGTGACATGGAGGTCAAGGGATTAACAGTCAAAACTCTTTCTTCTGTTGTCACTCCAGTTCTGTCTCCAAAAAAACCACAACCATTCCATGCCACACTCCATACAAATCCATTTTAGGCCCAGAACATATGGGTCTGAATTGGAAAGCTCCACAAGTACTCAGTGCAGGTTGGAGGAGTCCACTCAATGCATCTAAACTGCACTGCTGCTCTGATGCTCTAAAGGCACCAAGAGAGGAGGACCAGCTAAGTTATCAGCCTGTAGTTTTACAGCATGAGTGCCCCGTGTAATGACCCTGTAGCTTAAAAAGAGGAATAACATCCATCCACCAACTCCAACAGACTGAGCCACTTTTGGATGACCTTTGCCACTTTCAGATTTCTCTGAGAGAAGTTGGCTCCCACATTGCACTGCCAGATCCACCCCCACCCCCATATGTGAGCATCAATCCCTGCGGACAAGAAAATTGACACAGCTATTAGAACTATTAATGTGCTGTAACACTTGTGGCTTCTATACCAGGCGTGGGAAAGTCTGCACTGAATAGACTGATGTGTTGGAAGTGTGCCTAGCAATACAGAAAGTCTTAATTTTCTGTTAGCTTTTTTATTTTATTCTATTCTATTCTATTTTTTTTTTTTTTTTTTTGCATTCTCCAGTTTTTGGCAGATTTCTGTGTACTCCGATAGCAGATTTTTCCCACTAAACTGGAACATTATAAAAAGTGTAATGGGCAGGAACTGTACCTGGTCTGTTTTTCAAAGACAGTAATTTTTCCTTACCAACATGTCAAGGCAGTGAATGTGACGATGGGATTAGGGGTGAGGAGTTGGGATGAGGGGTGTGAGAGAGGTGAAAGGGTAGAGCTCTGACAGATCGTTTGGTTCCCAGAAGTTTTGGTCACTGCGTAAAAGAAGCCAGAGCCTCACCTGAACAACAATCTGCAACGTGAGCACAACTTCTTGGAAACCAGAGGATCTGCACACAAGAGATGCTATAAATGTCTTCAAAGCAGAAAAAAACCCTCACACTCCATATTCACAGAGAAGGAGCTTCTTACAGAAGTACAATAATAATTCATCAGCTGCTGTGAATTTAAAGGCTTACTGCAAATTTACACCCAGAGAATTGGCTACTATCCAGGTGTCACCAGAGAAGAAAGCACTGATCTAGTGATGTGAGGAAATTTTGCCAAATTCTTGGGTATAAATACTTTTGGTCCTGACATAATAATGCCTCCCTTTCACTGACAGAGAATTGTCAAATTCAAATTTATGTATTTCAGTGTTAGAAATTGTGTGGTATGGGACAGGTTACTAAGAGTGTTTGGAATTCACCTGTTCAGTACATTTCTGAGCCTGGGAGAGTTCAAAATGCAGCTTCATGATGTTCACTAAGCTATTACTAGAAGAAATGTGGCCACAGAAACCTCTTCTCTACCACTGAACCCTGAGAGCATTGTCTGGGTACTCATCATGTTTCTGTAGCTGAGTGCCACTGACATTCTCAGATTCCATTGTTTCAGTCAGATGCTGTCTTATTTTAATTTTTTCTTTCCTGTCCCCACTCTCTCACATTTCCTGGGTGTGAGTTCTTTTTCTTATAATCCATTTCTAGTTCTCATAGGACCAGTGACTTTTCAGCTTGTCCAGTACCTTTTCCCTGAGCTACAATCCTGGAGAATTCAGGATTTACAGTTCATATACTTAGTGGGTTAAAGCAGATAAATAAAACCTTTCGGATTCTGAATCTAATGAGTCCTTACTTCAGGTAGCATCAGGCATGTATAGATAGAGATCACATCACTGTCTACTGTCTCCTGCCTCTCCTTCCTCAAGACAAGATCTCTCTGAACAGTTACTTTTCTAAACCAAATGATGTACTTCGACTTTCTTTCTCTCTCTCTTGCAGCTAGTTTCCCTTTTTCCTGAGTGATGCCAGTGTTAAAACTTGATGGCTACTCTGTGAAATCTTGTTTCTTTTTCACTTGCCGCTACTCAGCTTTTCTGTAATGTTTTTCTACAACATTTCTCAAGTTCTGTTGCATTGAAGCTTCAGGATTAACACTTTTAACTCTTCTTCCATTATTGTAGTATAGACTCACAATTTCTCCTTTCAGGTAATCTTGTCTGAACCCAGGCTTCAAATATCCCCTTGTCTTCATGTCCTCCTGCTTGAATCAAAAACATTCATTTTTCATACCTCCATCAGCCAGCAATTTATAATATATGAAAAAACCCGAAGAATCTGAAATACATGTAGAATAAGCATATCAACTTCTTGAAAATGTAGTTCAGACAGAAGAAAACCCTCAAAAACCCACACCAAAGCAAATCAAACAAAAAACCCCTAAACTGAACAACAAAAAAAACCCCACCCAAAACCAAAACCCCCACAAACCCCAACCAACCAATCGAAAAACTTCTGCCCGCATTCCTGGTTTGAATTCCAGGTGAAAATATAAGAAACATTAGTGCCCTGTGACAGGTGCTGGTGACCTCCTATGTGAAACAGTCTACAGTTTTATTCATCTGTACTCAAGAAATAGAAACTAACCTTGAACGAGTGTAAAAAGATGCTACTAGTTTGATCCACAATTCAAAGAACTCATCACTCAAGAGAATATTGAAAGCCTGGCAAAATCAAAGTGAAGAGAATATGATTATTTCCTGCAAACATATTTGAGGTGGAAAGGAAGAGGAAAAGTTATTCAAACTAGAGGGTAGTACTGGCATTAAAAAGAGTATAGATTGTTTGTGGATTCACCTGAGGAGGAAACTGGAATATCTCCAAACCTCCATATGGTTGGACTCTGTGATTTTAAAGATCTTTTCCAGCTTAAACAATTCTGGACATTGAAATACTCTTCCAGAGGGATAACTGAGAGCTTTTGTGCTCTGGTGACTGAAAAGCTGCTTATATTAATCTGCATGTGGGGAGCTGCTGCATTGTATCATGTAGCCTGAAGTATCTACCTTGAATGCAGTTTCCCAGGTTTTGGAAAGCGGCATAAAATTTCTTAGAAAAAGAATAAATCATAAGTTTAGGGGAAAGAGTGGTACCATTTTTTGGCCTGTACACCTGGAGACATTTACTGGGGGTACCACAACAGCTGCATGACCACAAACTGCACCTTAGCTATTGCCATTAGGTTTAGCTCTAGAAACCTGCTATTTTTAACTAAACTGGACACCACAGAGCTTGAGACTGGAAGGCCTTCAATACCAAAATTAATAGGTCATGGTCTATATTAGTTCTGACATTGAGCAGTGATGAATCAAACGATACCGCAGATAACTGCATTTAGACTGGTACAGCCAGGTCCAACAGTCATTTGCAAGGGTGCTAATTTCTATGTCTTAAATCACATTTAGAGTTGAGCTGATAATCCCAATAGTAACAGTGTTGTTATAGCTAGTTTAGTTCTGCTCTGTGCTGGATGTCTTGCTTCTTTGGATAGCAGTAACACAGTCTCTTTTTCCCTGCACTCTTTCTAGTGGGAAATAAATCCAATCCATGTGTGCCCATTCTTACATACATAAGAAATAAAAATACAAATTGTTTCAACATCCTTGTGCTCAGTCCTAATGTTTCCCAGGCAATGTTACAAACACAGACAGTGTTCTCCAAAACTACTTTAGTAATTAAAAATACATTCTCTTTTCCAGAAGGACAAAGGACTGAAGAGGACCTTCTGGATGATCATGTTTAGTCCCCAGCTGTTGTGAACTACTCCATTACATGAGCTTCTTCATAAATTCAGCTAGCTCCATTTTAATACCAGTTACTTTATTTCACCACCACTACCACTTCTACAAGGAATTAGATACTGACTCATATGTTCCAGCAAAAATTATTAATGGGCTTCTTGTGTTAACATCTTTTGCCAATCTAAACAGTTTCTCTCTTTCTCTGAAACTTACGCTTTGAAATATATGCTGCAATCATATCTCCCATCAGCCTTCAATTTGCTAGGATAAAAACTCTCTCTCAGGAGTATTTACACTGCAAATCAGCACAGTACTATATACACCACAGGGCAGTGTTTGATGAGGGTGATCTTCCTGTGACAGCTGGCAGTTCTCTGCAGTCTCTTTAACTAGATTTCTCTTTACTATATTGTGTTGTGCCATCAGCATTTTAATGAATGTAAAAGCCAAAGAATAAGAAATTATACTGTATCATGCAAATACATTTTTGCATTGTTGTGCACATATAGTCCACTAACCAATTAAGGGAGCTAAACCAGTGATTCAATTATATAAATAATACAATGTAATATTGCAACAAATGTAAAATATTGCAAAAAAAAAAAAAAGTACTAAATCAAACAATCTTAACTTGGAAGATTAGAAAGTCAGCGTTGAGAAAGCTAAACAATCTCAGCGTCTATGACCACAGTGCTGAGGAGGCTTTCCCATATTTTCATTTAAAGCCAAGATTCAATGCTTTCTCCTCTAAAGAGTGTTTATGCCTCCTGTACAAGTGGCTGCAGTTGTGAATCAGTTCTGAGGGCCACATTTTCCCCCTGTGTTCTACAGAGGTCCTTACAAACGTGGAAATACATCATTAAAGAAATGTGCATCTGCTTGTAGTGCCACAGATGGGAAATGTTCCAAACTAAGGCTTTCCCTCTGCTATTTGAATCGCTGGGCATGTTACCTTTAACATTAGTACAACATAAGTGAAATACAAATCTTTTATCATTACTGGAATTGCATCCCCTGCCTTTTCAGTGTGGGCATCTCTGAGCTCAGATGAACTTCTTCCACTTTCAATCACAGTTTGCATCTGGCAAAACATTTTACCCAGATAAGCCTGTTTGGTTAAAACAAGTTCTCCAAGTTCCCCCTTGAGTCTCAGCTCTTGTATTTTTTTCAGCTGTCAGTAGAAACTTAGGAGTTTAGCAGTTACCAGATTTAAGTCTAGGAGAAGACACAGCTCCTCCAGTTTCTCAGTGTTCTCTCATATTGATTACTTAATTTAATAAATACTGAATGAAGACAGATTTTCCTCAGCATAAAGAATAAGTTCCCCTCATCCTAAAGGACAGCAGTTACATGTGTGGGTGGTTACATGGGATAAAGTATCAATATTGATGCCATGAGAAAAATAAAGATATTAATCACTTGTTGCTCAGTTAAGTTCACTGCATTTTAGGTATCAAAAGAAGAAAAGAATAATAATGTATGAATCATACCTATTAGTCTAAAAAAATGAATAGCAGTATGAAGAAAGGTGGTGTATACAAATCCAGCATATGAATAAAACCCAAGATTGACTACCACCTTTCCTCTGGTGAGTTCAAAGAATTTTGCAGGATACATTTTTAGCAATCATATTGCTTCTTACTGATGAACACTAACTGGAGGTGTGAAATAACTCAACTATTTTGTTGGTGTCTACTATTACCTCATTCAATAGAGAAGGTGAACAGATAGGTCAAAAGTGAAATCTAGTGGCAGTTGCAGGAAGATTGTTTAAGAAACAACTTAAAACCAGCAAATGTTATAAAACACAAAGATAAATTATGTGCACTATCATAAACATGTTGCATTCTTCTTTACCACTTAAGAATTTATCTTTGTCTCATCAAAAATGAGCTGCAAACATGTTGTTCAATTCCTCAGCTTCAGAGTACATGTGCACATAATGTGTACTTACATATAAAGTATACACATGCAAACAGATGAGCAATGACATACACAATGTACCTAGTCATAGAATCTGTGGCATCTCTGCAGCCAATTTCAAGCCCCAGTTGTAAACATTATTTTCCTCAGGGAATATTTCAGTAATTAATGAATGCTGCTGTTGTAAGAAGATGGAGCAGAGTGTGCTGACATTATGGTTTCCCCAGTGGTATAACCGAGACTGAGTGATTCAGACAACTTCCGTCCCACCATGCTAGGCAGAAATGAACTTTAAAATGTGTCAGTATATATTTATGCTCCTTCTTTTCCAAGGGCAGAAGGGCTGTTTAAGTCCTCCACATCTGGCTGCTCTCTCCCACCCTTTTCCTGTGGGAAGTTCTCTCACATCTTCGGCCACAGAGAAGGGGAAGAATAGCTGTGTGGGGGACTACACAGCAATCCAAAGGTCAGTTGAATCTTCCTGGGAAAGCTGATTACAAGTATTGCTTCAGCCTGGAAAGTGATTTCATAAAAATTTTGGTCAGTTCTCTGAGTAAGACATGTTGAATCACAGGAACTGACTTAGCAGAGATGGATCTGGTAGATAGTAGTCTAAGATATGGTGTAAAACTGCAGAATTAGAACTAATATGTATAGTGAAAGTCAAAGACTATTAATTAATTAAGAGCAACGCTATTCATGTAGAATTGCCTTTTGAGATTAAAACTATGACTAAAACATATGGAGCAGATCGTGCTTCTTACAATGTGTTTAAACTGCACAACTGGCACATAGTGCAGATAAACATCACCAAGTTTGCATGTCAGGAAAAATCTAACAGCCGTGGGTGAATAGTTAAGAGAATTCTGAATCAAAGACTTATTTGTTAAAAGGTAACCTTTACATAAAAGTTTGTTCTCAGGTGCAAAGTTTTTATTTCCAGGAATCTAGGAAGCTCAGTGAGACAGCATCCAAATCTGGTTATCTGTGCTTCCTTTATGAATCACAGGCAGGATACTTTCTCCCCTTCTAAATGGAAAGTTTGGCCTCTTCAAGACAGCTAAGTGTCTGAGGACATTCAGTCATACAGTCTGTGGGCTCTGTTATGCTGGGAAAGGAGAAAAGTTTATGATTTAGAAGCTATTCTGAGTTTGCAGAACTGATAATGATGATGGTAGCCCCCCACAGCATCACTTTTTTTTTCAGGGCCATTCAGAAAGGAGTTCCATTTTAAGCCTTAGCATTTTGCTTCTGCTGGAACATGTTACTGTTCTCTTCTTGCTACTCCCCATACCAAACTTCCACTGTCAGGTGCTACTCCACTGAGTAATGCACATAATGCATATAGCCATTAATAATTCATACAAACAAGCCCCTCTGTATAGATCAAACTGCAAAAACTTGCACTTATTTTATATCTTAGGAAGACTCACAACCCTACATCAGAACCCCATCCTAATTTAGGAGATTAACTCCTCCACTTCTTCAGACGAATTAAGATATCAATTCAATGCACAGCTCATGTGGAAAAGTAGAAGAGATGAAAAGAAGCCAACCCTCATAATCCCATAAGGCACATTTCATTCTTTAAAGGTGCCAAAATGCATGTTGCCCAATTTGGCTGCAGCAAGTCATATAATATATCTTACTAAGGCAACTCATGTGATTCATTATGCCTAATCAAAACTTAAGTACTTAGGCAAACTCTGATCCTAGAGAGAATATGTTGAGCCTGTGTGTACAGTGTCTGTGTACGGGAGACTGTAAAGCAGTGGTTAATATGTAAGCAACCTGCCGATAGCTGTAATAAAACATATGCTCTCTTTGCTGATGAGGCTGGTTAAGTTTCTTGGCATGCATGCCTTCTGCTTTTAGAAATTTCATTGACATAGACTCAGTTGCTTAACAGATGAGACTTGCCATATGTTGCTAGATGTACTTGTTGGTTTCCTCCATGTTGTCAACTGAAAAACAGAATATGATTGCAGCTCCTCTGCCACTCCCCTCGGTACGCCCCCCTGACGTCTCAAATGGCAAGCCTGCTTTCTGCTGCTGAAGATCAAATCTTGCCAGAACTTTTTTTCCTACTGTTATGGAAAAGCAATAATTCATTTCTGACTTCACACAGCAAAGATCTCTAAAGAAAATAAATCCCAAAACTGTTGGAAAGAATAAAAGTTGTCATCCAGTCTTCATGCAAAGATACTTTTCAATCTTCATACCTTTATTTTCTGCAGCTGGGTAATGAGTTATTTACAGAGATACACTACTTTTATTTAAGAGTTCTTTTGTTGGTTGTTCTTCAGTCTAATAAAATACAGTGGTTTTTATCTATTAACAGAGATTATAACCATTTCTTGTTTTTTTTTTTCCCCTCTGCAAACTTTTTTCCTCTCTGTATTTTTATTTAAAAGGTTTAAAGGACAATTTGTCCTTGATAATAAGTCCTTATTTATCTAGTGGCTAAATGTATTCTAGACAGCCAAAATGTGAATCTTCTTCTTACCGCCAAGTAACTCTGTCATGAGGATACTAACCTGTTTGCCAGGAGGAATGCCTTCATTTTTAGGGCATCTGCATTCCTCACAGAATCACCTTGACTAACATTGCCATGAGCTAGGTGGAAGAGGAGGAGGTTAGAGCCTAGCCTAGCCTCCTCCTCCCAACTCACCAGCCAGCACAGCTCACAAGGACATGAGAAGACACCACTAGGTACTTTCCTTCAGGTAAAATATCTCTGAAAACATTATTAAAAGCTTGTAGCTAAGTATCTATAAACAAACTTTATTTTATAAGGTGTGATGCATTCTTCAGGCACAGAGCTGGTTAGAGAAATACATGCTTTCTCTCTCCTTTTCCTCTTTGTCACCTTGCCTCTGCTGCTTTGAGCCTTTTGGTATAATGCATTAATCACCTACAAGTTTGGACCAATATCCTGTACTCTGCAGTACACAGTAGGTACAATCATTATTGTGAACTGGGTCTAAAAGCATTTCAGGCTCCAAAAATCTGAGTAGTTGTTTGAAAGTCATCAGGCTTTTCAATGTTAAATTTAAGTTATTTATCTTCAGAGGACTATTTTCTGAGCCTCACTGGGAACAAGATACATATTTTCCAGGTTTTTCTTTAGAAAGCATTTTAAGAGTTATGATGAGATTGTAGAAGTTGGCAGTGTTGATGTCTTCTAATGTGTCATAACTCTCTAAATCCCACAAAAATCTCCAGAGTAGTCTGAAACTGAGAGGAAAAGGGATGGGTATCTCTAGACATACTGCCTCCACTATGCAATGGATTTCTTCTCCAGGTTCATTTACCACCATGGACATAAGCAACCATCTTTTTCATTCTCGCTTACTGGGCATTATGTCTTCATCTCCAATCTAGTTATTTGATTTAACAGAAGCTATATAATAGCTGATTAACCTACTCTTCTGAAACTTTGAAAAATTTGGCTACTTTAAGTATTTAAATGGAAAAATCACACGTTTAAATGCTAAGGTTTTTAATTTACTGTGTATGTTCATTAAATATATTAATACTTATGTCTTTGATATTTCTTCCTGTCAATACATCTCACAGGACACTCAATACTCATAACAGAAACAGTCACTTAAAACACACTTCTAACAGAAAGGTGAAAGGGATATCTTAACGGGAAAATTTACAGAATGAGAACTCAATCCTACATTTCTATTGCATTGCTCAAGTAGAAGATTGAAGAGGGGAAACAAAAGAATATGAGCCATCATTTTTTATGTTTGTTTTGTATGCCTGATGAAACTTCATTGCTATTACCAGCTAAACGATGAGGGAGAGGATGGTTATTTCATATTTATGCAGTAGCAGCACATACAGTGCAGCAATATGATGTGGGACAACTAGAAATGTCACAAACCTGATTTTGTATCGCAGATTTGGGGTGACTAGCTTAATCTGTTGCACTTGATTTTTTTAGCATCTGACTTCTGACATGTAATGTAGCATAATCATATAAAGGACTTAGTACAACTTTCATATTTGCAGATCTGATTACTCTAAAAGTACCCTTCAATAGTATTCAGAAGACTTTATGCATCACACATGACTTACAGATTATTAAGCCAAAATTGTTGTCCTGCACCCATGGCAAGGGCAAGAGCAAATAACTTTCTGACTGCCAATGTTTTGTTTGAATAGGCTTCCCTGAGCCTATAATACAACATAATTTCTTGGAAAAATTGATGTGTGTCATGAAAATCTTTGCTGTACTGCTTACGTTAATGATACAGCTATTTCTTAGTAGGATGATTACCTATTCCCACTACACTTGAAGCATCCAGACAAGGGAAGGTGAGAAAGTCTACTGAGAGTTTTAAAGCTTGAGTAATCCAGTCACATGGACACACAACAGAAGTGTTTAAGCAAATGGTCCATGATTTATTCTTCTGCAGATAAACAGGAACGTGTTAATTCCTCTGAGCTGTAAGTTCACTTATGTAGTGCTAAGTCACTAGACAGTCACTCACCAAATATGTTTCTGCTCTTCTTATTTTGTCAGATTATCCCTGTACAGGATCACATGAATAAGAAACTCACAGTTTGAGAGCTGAATCAGAGAGAGCTGGAGATGCTTGGCTTCTTTCAGATTTGCAGTTCTGAAAAAGTTTCCCTGTAGCAGGAGAAAGGCAAAACCTAGCCAGATTAAAGGTGGAATTTGATCTGCTTTTGAAAAGAGCTATACGACATCCTAGTCTCAACAAAAACAACAGATATACTGGTGAGTATTTCCATACAGCAGTTCGGGCACTACCTAACAGTATAGTGATGGCAGCAGGGATCTTATTCAATTGGACTCATTCTTGTCTGTTTACTTGTAGCCACAAAGTTCAGTGCTCATTCCACACATGCCAAAGAAGCTTTGATAAATACAAACTCCTAGGGTGTGTTTGTTGTAGGCTCTGAACTCCAAAGCTATGAGTTTCTGATCTAGCTGGTTTAAAGCTGGACTATGACTGTGTGTTTGTGAGCTGCAGGTGCACATTTGACAGTAGAACGTGGGCATTCTGAACCACTGAACTGGAATAGCTGCTATTTAATTACGTGATACATTAGTACATAATAAACATTTGAATCAAAATGGATGCATTTACAAGTGGCTAAATTGAAGACTAAGAACCTCAGTTTAAGCTGCCCAAAGCTGGGACAGATCCAAAGGTAGGCATTTTACCTTGGCTGCACAGTCCCACTGAAGGAAAGCTTTGGCTGTGCAAGACTTTTGAACCTCCTAGAAACACAGTGCTGAAGTTTGTGACACTGCTGATTTTCACAAAAGCAATTACAGATCTGTCAACATTTCAAAGCCACTGTGCTGACTGATAAGGCAGGGAAAAACATTTTGGTTGCTAAAAGCAGTGTGGTACAATCGAGACAAGAGGTAGCATCTGATCATTTCACCTGTTTTAGGTGGCAGCATTTCAAAATTCCATTAATAGTGGATGTAAATATTTAATTTCACACTTACAGGCAGCACTGTCAAAAGAAGACATGCACACAATGACTTCACGTTGAATCTTTGCAGAATAAAAGTCTTTTGGTCTAATAGCTGAAACCTATATTATTATTAAGTATTTTTTTTTTAACTGTAAGGAACATTGTTATTCCCTGTGGAAAGAACTGTATTTACAGACAACTTCTTGATAGATTAGCAAATAACACTTAGATCAAAACAAATGAAATGAATGGGACTATATTCAATCTATAAGTCCTCTATAGAAAAAAAAAAGATGAGAGATCTAAGGATGCTGAAAATTGTCAAGATCTTCGCAGGCTTTGCCTGCATCCTTGATGGAACTTGATATTGGTGTCTTCAGGAAATCATATGGGTGTAGAATGGGTAGAAGCATTGTTGGGCCTTGTATAAAATCTTTATGGCAATATGTTAACTCCACTTTTTGGGAAATGCAAGTTAATTAACTATCCTGAACTGAGGCTGGTTGGTGATGATATGTGATCTCTGGTCTTTACCAAATATCATTTGAAGCAAATTTGAAGGCCTTACATAAGAATCTACCCTGGCAGTGAAACGATAGCTATAGATGATCCATTCATAGCACAGGGTTTGAGTAGCATGATAAAAAAATATGGTTGTAAAGTTATGATCTAAGCTTCAGAGATGTCATATAAAAAGTCAAAGACAATGAAGGCTTTTTTATACAAGGACGGTTGTATCTTTAATTCCCATGTGTGGGGAAAAATCTTTGTTTTCTTAAAACCTATAGTAAGGATACATGTATGAGTGTGTATTTATATGATGTATATATGCATGTATATGTGCACATACACACCCTATGTGGTCACAGAATATCACAGAAAACAGACAAGCAGATATAGAGTCAAAGTTTTTAAAGGTGTTCCTAGTGATTTGATGTATATGAATCAGTGTTGAAAGGAAAGGACTTAAGGTAATATAATATATGTAGGGAAAAAGAGATGATGGCTGTAAAATTTATTTCAGCTCTTCTTAATGTTAGTTATTCTTAGCTTTGGTTATTGTTAGCCTAAGATTATTCTTAGCCTTCAAATGATTTTTTTTTTTTAAGATATGCAGCCCAAGGGAATTATTTGAATTATTTGGACTGAAGAAGAGGGAGGCACAAAAACTCTCCAACTTGTGGACAGCTACAGCTGCCAAGAGCCAGGCATCTCAAACAAATATTAAAAAGTTCATAGGAAGAAGCAGTTTTCTTGAGCTGATTGATAACACTGGAATGAAAAGAAGTAACATCATACATATGACAGACTGGTGCTGTGTTCCATCCTGATTGATGATGCTGGAGCATCATTTGATGGCTGGAGCAGGTCTTCTATGAGGACAGACTGAAAGAGTTGGGGCTGTTGAGTTCGGAGAAGAGGAGGCTTCCAGGTGACCTTCTGTGGCGTTCCAGTATCTGAAGGGGGCCTACAAAAAAGCTGGGGAGGGACTTTTCAGGCTCTCAGGGAGTGACAGGACTAGGGGGAATGGAGCGAAGCTGGAGATGGGTAGGTTCAGGCTGGACATGAGGAGGAAGTTCTTCAGCATGAGAGTGGTGGGAGCCTGGAATGGGTTGCCCAGGGAAGTGGTTGAGGCCCCATCTCTGGAGGTGTTTAAAACCAGGCTGGCTGGGGCTGTGGCCAGCCTGATCTAGGCTAGGGTGTCCCTTCCCGTGGCAGGAAGGTTGGAACTAGATGATCCTTGTAGTCCCTTCCAACCCTGACTGATTCTATGATTCTATGATCCTATGATCCTGTGGCACTTTTTGCTGGTCTCAGACAAATTTTGCCTATGATGTATCCCAAAAGCAGCTTCTGAAGTGTTGTGTTCTAGGGGGGCTGCAGCAGCTCTTTTCCCACCTTTCCCACCACTGCCTGGAGCTTCATCACAAAAGCCAAGGCTGAGCTGTGCATGATGTGCCACCCCAATAACACGCTCCAGAAAGCTGCCCTGGAAAATGCATCCATCAAGTGGAAAACGGCAGCTCCAAGGCGGCCATCTCTGGAGTTGCCCTAACTTCTGCCTGCTAACGCAAAGCCAGGGGAAGCATCGACCTACAGACTCAGACCTCCAAAACTGAGTGGAAAACGGTTTCTGAGGGTGGATCAGAAATCCCCTGCAGATGCTGCTCACACGCAGAACTTCGAGGCACTAGAATTACAACTAGATCAGAAAAACGTAGTGATTGTTGGCAGTGAGAAGTGTGAGAGAGTTGCAGGTGAATCTTCAACGGTTGTTCCCCGAGCGTTAGAATCACAGCATCAACCAGGTTGGAAGAGACCTCCAAGATCATCCAGCCCAACCTAATGGTGCGGAGAGTTCTGGAACAGCTCCGAAGAGGGTACCGGCCCCAGCCGCGGGGTCGGGGCTTCCCGGCCTCGCTTCCCCGAGGGAGGCGGCGGGAGGCAGGGGCGCGGCCCGCTGGCCGAAGGGCGTGGCCTGGCTCCGGGGGGAAGGCGGGGCGGCAGTTGCCGGCCCCGCACGTGTGGGAAGGGCGGACATGGGGGCTTCCTGAGGGGAGGAGCGCCCGGCTCCCAGACCCGCCGCTGCCGCCGCAACCCGAGCAGCCGCCACCGCAGGGAGCCGTGCTCGAGCTCCGTAAGTGGCACCTTTCTCTCACCTTTGCCTACCTCGGGACCGAGTAGGTGAGGGCTTGGGGGAAGCGCCCCTGCTGGGGCCTCTCGCCTGGCTCGGGTGTGGGGTCCTCTCTATGTTCCAGACCTGCGAGAGGCCCCGGTGTGCGCTTGGAGAAGCTCTGACTCAAAAGGAGTCATTCGTATTGCCAGGCGACTTGAGTGGGGCGGGTAGGGCCGAGGGCTTCTCCACTACCTTTTGAAGCTGCTGTGGGGACAGTGTCCCTGACTTTTCCGTACTGACCCTGGTCACCGTCCCCGCCAACTGCAGCCGGGACAGAGTGCGGGGATCGGGTGGCCGCCGGCAGCGGCACGGGTGGATACCGGACACAGGGGGAGAGGCACACCTGAGGGCTGCTGTCCAGAGTTTGTGCTCCCGGGGTAGCTGTTACTGTGAAGTTTTGGAGGTGTGAGTGGGTTAAACTGCCCTCGTTGGGTTTCCGTCACTGGCGTTACCTGGAGGTGCGGTCTGTGCAGGTTTTTACTGACTCAAAGGATACAGTGAGAGTGCGGCTTCAGTTCTTCAGTGCTTTTTGAGAAGCTGGGGTAATCAGGCATCAGTGGAGAGCACGTAGTGGATGCAGGTCCCAAACTGTTGTAGAGCAAGTTTAGAAAGGCAAGATTCTTCCCTTCTGCCAACTTCGCGTGTTTAAATATGGAAACGTGTTTGAAGTCTGTGTCATCCAACGTGCTGCTGGCAGCTGGAAAAAGCTAGTCCAGTGAAATAATATTTAAAATTTCAAGTATCTGAAGAAGCAGATTTTAAAGTACTGGTTATCACTACAGGTTTATGATAGAGTTATGGATCTGATGCAAGCCCTGGGTCTGATTGAACTTGGCTGGACTAAATTAGTTTTGAGAGAGTGAAGGCTGTCACACCACTTGGCTTCGACTGTGAGCGTAGGTCCTGCTGATTGTTATGCTGGTGCTTAACACATCATTCCAGCAGAAGTAACTTACCTGTCAAAGGGATAGAAGTTCCCTGATGACTGGCCCAAGCTGTGAAAGGAACCCCTTCAAGCCCACCCTCTGCTTCAAAGATATTAATACCTAACATGTATTTATTTTAAAAGATTTCAGATACATTTCTCTTTGTATCCTTCCTAATTAAAACCAAAATAAATACACCAAGAGGCATGCAGATGTTTCAGAGGTGGGGAATGTGTGACAAGGGATCATGGTGTATAGAACTTGTATATGTTGAAACAAGCTGATGGTAGTTTGTTTATGCTAGAAAGACAAAACAAATTCTATGAAAAGTTCATGTAGACACTGTGCAGATCCAGAACACAGTGGATCTTGGATTAGAATTTGAATTATGCAGTGTGGAAAATGTTTTGAGTTCTGGTTTGTGTTACTTAATGACATTAAAACATTGACTGTAAACAGAGGCATAAGGACTATACAAGAACTTTATATTGACTTCTATAATGTACTGCAGTATCAGACAGAAAAAGACATGGTGCCTGCCCCACTCCTGTAAGCAGATGTCCACTGATGCGGCTGATTCCATCTGACAGTGCCTCTGTCCATATAATTCATCTAAATAAGCACTGGTCTCTGATGCACATTGGGGCACGAATAAAACAGCACCAGAGAGACCTAAGTAGCTTTAATGATTTTATTTGAAAGGTGCAGTGACTTTTTGCATGATATGACACACATATTTTCAGTTTTTTGCCACAGTATTGCGATGCAGATTATCCATGCACGGAGTAACCTTCTGTCCAACTGATCTTACTAAAATACAGGTTTTGGTTCATTGGACTTGGATGGAGACTGGCAGTTAGTGAAGTTTTAAGGCACTGAAGTTTTGATGCCAAAGCCTACTATGTTGACTGGCATGTGCATGCATAAATGGTCAACCCAAGGTTCTTGATCTCCATAAGAATGTACTTGATAGGAAGCATGAATATGTAGCATTTTCTAGCTTTGTTCACACATGGGTTAAATCAAAATCAATTTCAACTTTCTTAACTCACTTAACAAAGTACTTAAGGATTACAATGCATTTGGAGTCAATATGTTATTTATGCCATTTATTAAATATTTTAGAGGCATATTTGGTATTTGAATGTGTTGCCATAATAAGCAGCACTGAGTAAAAAAATACAGGTAAGATAAAAGATGAATAATGATTTAAAACTTTTAAAAGTGTTTTAGCTTTTCAAGTATTTTGGCAACAATGCATTTCGAAGGAGGAGACATCTCTTTGTAAATCAGTGTTTGCGGATAGCTGTTACAATGACTAAAACCAGACAGAACTCTTGCGTAAGTGTGTTGGATACAAGGATCCAGCTTAGAATTCCTCTAGGTGGAGATAACTGCAAAAAAGCCCATGTATCTTAAGTGAAAAGATGTGAGACTTCATTTTACAAGTGTAGGGACCGGAAATAGGATGGATATCTCTGCAACTCTGGAAAAAAACCCACACATCAGCTTATTGTGGTGTGGTCTTTAGCTTACTTGAAAATGCATATTGCATGTACCTTTCATCTTGCAGGCACTACGGAGGAACTGAGAAAAGCTGTGATATGCATATATTGAAAAATGAGATATATTAAAAGATTCAGAGTTAAGGTTT
Organism: Tricholaema leucomelas; assembly: GCA_013400475.1. Classification (NCBI taxonomy): domain Eukaryota; kingdom Metazoa; phylum Chordata; class Aves; order Piciformes; family Lybiidae; genus Tricholaema lacrymosa; species Tricholaema leucomelas. Next base: position 727,645 of record WAAF01006442.1, on the reverse strand, counting down.
AGTTCCTCCTTTTGTGTCCTGGCAGATTTTGTGTTTAAGACAGAGGTGAATGAAGGAGAAATACTTCAGATCATCAAAAAGAAGCTTAAGATAAATCTCCTTCTCTAAGTTGTCATAGAGGTTGTAAGGTCATAAAGTTCTCTCACCTTTACTCATACACCTTTTATGCATATACCAGAGGTGATTATCTTTGCCCCTGTTGGTTCTGTAGTTATTTTATCATCTGTCCATCATGATACAAATATCATATGACACTCCCCCCTCCCAAACAAAACTTTCTTCGGTTTTGTGCTGTCCCATTTTTAACCAGTTCATAGGCTGGCGTACTTCATGGTAGAATCCTTTAGGGAGTTTTTCTTTTGCTTATGCAATATTAGGCAGAGCATCAACATAAAATGTAGCATGCATTGTAGGCTACCAGTCCTGTCTTTGAGTTATTTAAATTTTTTAGACTAGAATGAGCAATTTTCTGCCATTGCTTCTTCTCTCAAATACTTCCCGGGCAGTTAGTGATCTATTAATGCCACGTAGCCAAAGATGTGGAAAACAGTTTCAAAAACATGCACATGACTATTATTGCCCTTTAAAGCAAAAAAATCATGTGTTATATTTTTACATACTAAGATATTAAAAATATTTTATACGCTGCTGAAATTATGTAAAATTATATAAAAATACTTGGGGTCATGTTTCCCTGTCTGAGTTTTTCATATATCTGAAAGTGCCCAACTTCATGGCTCCTTTGTTGTTTATCACAACACCTTCAGTCATAATTCATATCCTCAGTCCTGCCAATTGTTATTGCGCTACACATACAACTATGCATTATCCACTTGGGGTAAGAATGATGCTCATTCCACTGGTTTAGTGGAACAGTTTAGTACTGGTAAGTCAAGGGACAGGGATGTTGGAAGCAGTTGAGCTTTCAGAAAATGATGAACGTGTCCTCGTCTCTGCTGGGAAAAGCATTTGCGTAATCTCCCACTATTACTGAGGGTTATAAAGGTTACTAGTAAAAGTGGCTTCTGGGATTCCTAAGTTTAGTCATTGCTGACAGTCATCCAAAATCTGCAATATTATCTTGCCTGGTTTTAAAATTGTAGTTTATCTGAATGGATGTGCTCCAAGAGGAAGATCATTTACAAATGCACTGAATGTTGTCATTGTCTTCACTGCTTCTGGCATAGGATTGCATATGTGTGGAATAAAATGTTCTGCTCGTGAGGTGATTGTTGTGGTATGATCTACAGTAACTATGTACATGGATGTACTTTAGTTCCATCAGTCTCACTTGATCATGAACCCCTATAGAAATGAGGTTTCAGTCTGAAAATTTGATAGCCCAATGGCTGATGTTGGGTCTGTGTTTACTGAATGTAATGAGGCAAGAGTTGCCGCTGGAATAGCATACATAGACAGTTGTCATATCTATGCTTTCTTTATTGAACCTGTTAAGATTCTGTCCCAGACTGCATAGATTCCCATGGATGTGTGATGGTTGTGTATAAATGTTCAACATATATGTTATGAAGAACTAAGCATTAAACGTTAGTATGGTTAAACTTTGCAACAAAGGCTGTCCATCCACATATCATAAAGTCTCAAAGAAAGATCTAGCCTCTCAAAATGTAGCTCAGCAGCAGTGAAGTTTTGAATGGTAAGGAACAGCCAGGGGAAGGACACCACAGCTCTGGTAACAGCTAGCTACTTTAGTTGGGGTTGTGGCTTCTAGAGACGCTAAGACAGTTTCTAAAATTTGTTTACATAAGAATCCAGGATGGCTTCTTCAAAACCTATTTTGGAAGGGTAGAATTTCTTATTAGTGACCGAATGGCTGCACACATCTGAGAAGAAGTAAACTAGCCATGCTTGTTCACAAACTCCAGTTCTTCCATCCCACCTCTTTGATTGCCTTTTCCTACCACTCCCAACAGTTAATGTAGGTGACCTGTAAAGAGCTCTGTGCAGTTGCTAGAGAAAGGTGATGTTTGGTACCTCCAGTTCTCTATGGGAAATCATCAGAAACATAGTGGAGAGGACACAGCAGCTGCTGCTTCTGATAACAGGAATGGGTCTAGCCAGTGTTGGTGATTCAGTTATGCTGTAGTTCCCTGTATTGCTAATGGCAGGGTGGTTTTGCCTCTCTTTGATAGTAACACTAGGTTTTTGAAGTCTTGTGTGGCCATTCTCATTAAATTAACTCATTTCTAAAAATTACTGTGTCAGGTGTACTACCAGAAAGGGATGGTGCTTGATTAGATTTGCCCAGTTTGTACTGGTTACTGTTTATAGGTTATCTGCTGTAGGAAGGTGTCAACCGGCAACATCCAAATAAATTCTCTTCATAGGTGTTCTGCAGGCTACTCATCTGGGAATCATTTTTAAGTTGAGATTAGACTGAAGGAAACGACAAACTGTACAAAGTGATTTTGGCCTGACTCTTCTACTGTCTGCTGCTTTTATATATGGCTTCATTTCTCTTGTGGTTTTTGCTTTTCAGAATAAAGTGTTTGTTTTTTTTTTAAATATGTAAATATATGTGATGAATTTATTTTTGCTTTAAAGAACAGTCTTCATTGTATGACTCTTTTTAGAGAGAGGGAGTTCGATTCAATGCAATCTAATCTTTATTTCCTTTACTGTGAAAACGGTGAATGATGTGGATAACCTGTTCTAAAGCTGTATGAATTCATGTAGCTAATCCCTGGTCCTTGCCCATTTTGTTTGAGGTTAGTCAGTTCTTTGTCTGGAGTTTGATTGCAACCTCTTTGACAAGACAAGAAAGCGATTATGTTTATTTTATTTTGTTTGTGCAGCTCCATGTGCATTGTGGTTATAGAATAAATAATTGAAATGGAATTTGGAAGGGATTATTTATTGTCCTCTTCCCAGTGTCCTTAGATTGAGAAATATCTCCATATTTGTTAAGGAAAACGAAACATTTGGATATCATCACAATATCTACTACTCCCATGAGGACTTCAATTAATTCCTCTAAATGCACTGCTTATGAGTGATTTGGTGTAATAAGGATTTTATTTTGCCCTTGAATGTTTTTGGACTGTCATGCAGTTGAGAGAAAATAATGGGATGTGACTTACCATGAAATACTTTCATCACTGTGAATTAGATGAAAAAGCTTGTGGACATATAGAACCAGGATCAATGTGTGATTCTTTTCAAAGATACACTGCTTCAGTGCACTTTTTAGAAGCTGTAGTTTAGATGACTAGGCAGTATTTTTTAACCTTGTAATGATGGTCTAACTTATTTTAAAGTTTAAAACTAGCAGTGAGTATTTGAGTGCAGTCAGATGAAAAATTTAGTTCACCACTGTAGAGATTTTAATAGAGGGAGAACTTTTAAGGGTAGGGCTGAAGAAGTAGATATCATGAAACATCAGCTTTGTTGCATGGATGTTGTAGGCCAGCAAAAATTCTGAGCTGGAAATTTGCTTTGATGCTGTTTATAATAGGTGCCTCTTACATCTATGAATGTATTTATTTAAAAAATATTTTTCAGGAAGAGATGATTAAGAACTAGATAAAGTGCTGTCTTTCCTATTTACCAAGTTACCCTTCAGCGCAGTACTTCATATTTACATTGCTTGGTGTGGAATAACTTGATGATCTTTACAGATTTGCTCAGTTGTAAACAAAAATGCTGTGCCTGCAGCCCTACTCCACCAACATATATGGAAGCAGATTTGCAGAGCTGAAGTATTTTTCCTAAGGTTCATAACTGCCTTCTCCCAATACCTGCTTTCTTTTCCAGAACCAATGCGTTCTTGTCACTTGTCCCTTTATATGAAAGATCTGAATACCTGACAGAAAGTCAACATCTTTCATGTTTTTTCAGTATCCAAATGCCTGAAATCAAATTGATCACATTTAGGTGTTCTCTTCTTGGGGTCTAGACAACTGAGTGGAATATAAGCACATATATTGCATTGAGATGATATGCAGAGCTCCCCATAGTGTCAAGCTCTTTGTTTTCTGCTCACGGAAATACCTGGTTGGTGCTACACAACATCTGGAAAAAAACTAGGAGAGATCACTGGGGCAAATGGAGACTGAGCAGTGACAAACCTATACTATGCTACTTAGATGGTGAAAAATAATACTGTGGGGTTGTCTGTGGTGGCTTGTTTTTGGTAGCTGAAGATAAGATGCTGCATAAGGAAGCAATAGTGATTCACATGGTGTTTGCTCCTGATAGTTTGAACAGGCTTATGGTAGACTTAGAACACCTGAAAGCTTTGGATTTTCAGTTGCATTTTGCCAGATGCGCAGTGTTCTCTGGCTTGCGTGAAAACTAAGCATGCAATATAAGCAGGACGTTCAGTGCTGGCTTGTTCACTTATTCTCAGAACATTAGGAAGAAGAGCATACTTTGTGGTCTTTGGCTTTGCTCTTGCTGACTTGCTAGTAAAAATTTCCTTAACAATAAAATAAATAGGACACCAAAATTATTTAAATGCATACTTCTTTAGGAACAAGTTGCTCATAAATATGTTCTCCCATATGGAGAATGCTGTGACTTCACAACCAATGTGTTCTGTGCTTCTTTCTTTGTCAACAATATTCTATTATCTTTTTAAACTAAAAACAATACAGCTTAGCATTAGGTACTGCTTACCTGTTTAGCAGTAACAATAATAATAAACATCAGTAATAACAACAACAACAATAACAATAATAACAACTTTATTTTGGTGAAGTACATGACATTCACATTGGAGCTTGACTTCACAAATGCTTTAGACCAAGATCATCATAAATTGTGATCTTCCAGTGCTCTCTGCAAACACATACAACATCCAGAAAATCATGTACTTTGGTTTTAGAGCTTAGTTTTTTTGTAACTCTGCCAATTGTAATGTGATTTTCATATATGATTTTTCTGCCAGTATTACATATTTGTCATTTCTCCACCTCTGCTTAGTTTTGCCTGTTCTTTTCTGAGTGTCCAACCTCTGAAATTGTATAATCTCTTTCTGGGAATTACATCAACCAGCTATTGCTGAGTAGTCTTTAGAATTTTATAAGACAATTAGAAGCTCTGGGGAGCTGAAAAGTAGATGTGCATTTATCCCATAAAAATGCAATTTTTAGCATGCTGGTAGAGCTTGATGCTGAAAAATACCACGTGGCAGCAAGTGGCCATTTGCTATGAGGTGTTTTGATAGAATGGCTACCTTACAGCAGTGGGCTACTCACTCACTGTCTGATTTTTTGCATGATAGAGAGAAGAAATTGTCTGAGGGGCTAAAATCAGACCTTGAAACATACTTTCCCTAAACAAAGGAAATCTGTTCTAATTGTTTCATCATTTGTTCCTTGGTGGGACAGTGCTTCTGGGTATCCAGTCCAGAATTGTTTGCAGACTTCCATGCAATGTCCAACTCTTAGAAATATTTTATTAGACCATTTTAATTTATTACATGCATGTGCTTTATTCTGAGACAATTAGTTTCAACATCAGACTTAATAACCCCATTTTGTATTCTTAATTGTCCCGGATATAAACTTTTATAAACCTTCCTGCATTTTTGTACTACTCTGTAAAGCCTTCTGTGGTGTTTAATTGTGCATATACTCCACTTCATTAGCTGTCTAAGCAAATACTTTTGGATTTGTATTAAGAGTTTGTTTTTTTTCTCTATGGCCTATGTTTTTCTGTCCTATCTGGTAACAGATGGGTTGCACTTAGTTCAGTGAGCCAGATGCAAAAAGAGCAGAATTTGCAGTAAAATACTGATGATGTTGCATTTTTATCCACACAAAATAAATCAAGTCAGCTTTCTCATTATGTAAAGTGAATATTTACACTATTTTATTGTAACTACCCTCTGTGAAACAAGTAGCTTTCCCAGTCTGAATGGGCATATAGGTATAGTTTGTACATGTCTTACTGAAGCTGTGTCAGCATAAGCAGATCATCTGCTGTGCTCCAGGCTGCTGTCTCTTGTTCCTGCTTCAGTAACTATCCCTCTGTGCATGCACAGCTGTTTGTGGTACTGTGCAATGAACTGGATTAGGAAACTAATTCATTTCTTTCCTTGGGATGCCTTTTGAGTAAGGATCAGTTCTCTGTTCCAGTTCATCACATGGCCACACACATGGCTGTGCAGCCACAACTAAGGGATGGACACAGAGGAGAAAACAGACTAAGTAGTATGAGCTGCTTAAATTGTACCACCACTGAAATAAACTATTGAATATGCTCCACACAGCTGTAAAACATACAGTAATTTCTCATATATTCTCTGATTTTTTTGTCATTTCTTCCTTTTAGTCCAGCATTTATTCTTTCTAACTGGAGAGAGCACTAGCTGCAAAACTTTGGTCATAGGAGGTGTTAACTCTCAAAATGTGTAAGTTTGGATATTTAGAATCATAATTCTGCTTCAACTCCTGTGGAGTTCAGTTTCATAGTTTCATTCTTTGGACAAGAACTGAAGAAAGTAACAATTTTTTAATCAAGATGTCACTCACTAAGTGCATTTTTGTGCAGGCTCTTTTAGACTTCCTTGGTAAATTACTTGAATGTGAAACTGTGGGGTTTTTAAAAGATTTTGAGTAGTTCCTACTTTGCTTCTACTTCTTCTTTGCTATGATTGTAGTTCTATTACTGCATATTTGACCTGATTCTGATATCTTTTTGGCATCATAAATAGGAAATATTTCTGTAGGAACAAGTGAAATTACCGAAGTTGCAAAACATCCCTCTCTTTCTCTGTCCTCCCCCCTCTCTTCCATTTGCATTTATTAGTAGGTTCATGCATGCTACCAGTTTTATTTTCTTGTGTCTGCTTATGAAAACATGCAGTGTTACAAAATATTTGTCCTAACAATTATGTGAAACTCGGTCCAAATTACTCCTGTAGAAGATAGTGAGTAGGTTAAGTGTCTTCTTTTAATCTACATCAGCACACAATTAGATCCAATATTATAGCATAGCTGAAACCTAGCTAATAAAAGCATGGGTTTCAATGTTCCATATGGTTTCTAAGGATTTGATAACAAACATTGCTGACAGCACAGTCAAACAGTGAACTGATCGCGACTGTTTGCAAATGAGAGAAAGGCAGCAGAAATAAAGAATTATGTGAATGGTGCTCTTAACGTTCCCCAGAGGGACAGCCTAGTGAAGAAAGAAATTGGAAAGAAGCCTGAAACTGTAAGCAACTGTAAGCTCACTCCGTGTGCTTTGACTCCCACTATGTTCAGGGAAATAGGACTCTAGCAGAGTATGTGACATAGGGGACATTGAATTTCTCTGCCTCACTGGAGGAGATGGCAGAGCTTTGAAAACAGATCATCTGAGTCGAAAGGGGAAATTGTAGTAGCTTGTGGAGCATCTGCTTTCTAGGGAGACATACTTGCAAGTGCTATACATAGAATCTTCTTTGATGGTAAAAAAATCCCTCGATAAATTCACTCAAAGGCTGGAAGAAGACCTAAAGCAGTGGTACATAACAGCTTTATTCACAGTGCTGCCTCTGTGAAGTGGCATCCTCATAAGCCACCAGCAGGGCTGCTGGATTGAAAATGGAGAAATTTTGCATTTCTTTTAGCAAATTTGCAAGCAGGATTCCAGGAAAAATAACAACAAACAACTCCACAAAACTCGACATGGGAAATAAATCTTTGAATTGGTAAATCTGTGGATTTTTTTATGCCTGGATGTGCCACTGAACCAGACAGGAAACTTTTATAATGCTGAATATTTTAACACCGATTTCTACTCCAGAGGCCCAGGACATTAGCATTTTTTGGAAACTAATGCAGTTTTACTGGTTTTACTGAAATTTATTTGACTTTGTTCAGTACTGCTGGTAAATTGGGTAAATTACTGGGTAGAACAGAAAGATAACTTTGAGCATGGACTCTGAGGTAGGAGCCATTAAAAGAAATGTATTTTCTTGCCCAGACGAAGAGTAAAATGTTGGTGTTAAAATTCACCAGGTTGCAAAATGTGAATCAATATATACTATGCATTCAAACTGATGTTTCAGAATGTGATCCCACCCTAGGCTGCAAAGTGAGAAGTAGCTGACTACCCGAAGCAGTGAAGAATGGAAAGAAAAAAAACCCACATTGTTCCCATTCTGTGTGAGTTGTTCTGCTGGCCTTTGGTACTTATTTGAGCAGTTTGACATGTTCTCTTAATTGCTTGCATGTATCACTGGGGACTTGTATCAAGAAAGTGTGTCTGAGCCCTTCGCCCCTTGTGGAATCTTGCTCACTTGTTATGGACTGTGGGAATTTAGCAAGGTAACGTTGGCTGGCTGTTACAGAATGTTGGTGAATCTTAAGTTGGCAAGCAAGGCAGCATTCAAAGAGCAAACAATCCAAAGAGCAACCAAAGAGCTGCTTTTGTACAAGGATGAATGTATGACTGGTTTATGTGTGACTTCAGGCTTGTACAGTATTTCGTTTTGCTTTTGGATGGTAGAAAGAGGATACTGCTTGGATGCCTGCCACACTGTATTTTTATACTGAGACATGCACTATGCACTAAAAAGCATACACTGAGCCCTTTAGATGGACCAGGTGAACAGTTACCAGTATGAAATTTACATCAACAGGGAAGCAAGAGAATTCTGCTATTGATTTAGATAAATGGGCCCTAGAATTCAGCAGCACCTTATCTGAATTTGAAGTCTGTATTAAATCCATGTCAGCACATGATGAGGCTGAGCTTTCACAATAGCCTCCTCCAGAAACTGAGAATACAGCTGTGGAAACTGAAGACTTAAATAAGTGAAGAAGCCCCTCTTACACAAATGCAGCCTCTGTTGGTTGCTGTCTTTGTCTTTCATAATTCTTTTTCCTCTGGTTTGCATGGAAATAAGCGTGTGGACAGTGAAATGAAGGCACACTGGAACAGACCTTGGGAATTATTTTCTTAGTGAAGCAGAACTAAGTGCCTATATTTTTCTATAAAAGCCTCATTATACTGTTTGAATTTCAGGTCAAGTAACTTGGAGTCAGGTTCATTTGACACTCCCATCAGACATTGATACCACATCAGGGTGCCGAGTGTGGTGTCAGTGTTCAGTTTATTGAGCAGAATTTGGTGTGGAATTAGACTAAAGTAGCTTTTATAACTGTTATTCTCCAAATACCTCTATTTCCCTAACATGTATCAGTAATGCCCCAAACAAAACTAACCTGTTCAAGTTTACATCTTTTTCAGGTGTTCCTGCTAGTGAAGGGACGAGATCTAATGTGTTATTATGAATCATCATAATCCAAACTGCTGCAGTGTGACATTCTAGACTTTAGCCTTATCATTCAGGTGTTGTAGTAATGAAAGGTTCCATATTGCCTCACAGCTCTGCATTACTTGAGAATAAACTCCTTGCTCACAGTTATGGTTTTACCAAAAAGAACTTACATCTTAAGTTTGTTATTTCACAAATGTTGCAACTGGCATGGTCACCAAAAGAAGTGATGCTGCTTGCTACAGGAGTTTGTCCTTCTCCATGCATATTCTGTAGTAATGTTGGTGCAAGACTTTGTACAGCTCTTTAGTGAATTGCACCAGAAAACTCATCTGGGTCAAAACTGTTTCTTTGTACTCAGTATTCCTGTTGCTCCATTCCCCAATTTAATTTATGTTGCATCCCCAGAAATGTTCATGTTGTCTCAAGGGAAGAAAGCAGGAGTGAGCATCCTGTCAGGGTATACCACTTATTTTGGTGGAAATGACAGCTTGAGACATTGGTCTGAATTATGCCATAACTGTGGCTGAAGTGGCAGCACAGAGCTTAGCTGTCTGGTAAGCACCTTGGAATTTAGCCAGGTTGGTAGACCAGCCTCCAGCCTTTGCAGTTGAAGATTCACTGTTGTTAGTGTACTGTGGTGGTGTCTCCTTCAGCAGCTCATGCAACTCTTCAGGACTGAAGCTGTAGAGAAAAACTTCTGGCACTGTGACTTCACTGCCCACACCACTTATGTTTTGGTATATGTGGGAAAACTGTGAGAACTTCAGCTTAGTTTTTAACTGGTCTCATAAACTGAATTTCCATTACCAGTTACAGTGTCTTAGGTGTTCTGCAGTACATATTCAAGTTTCTTGTCATCCAGAAGGATGGTTCAGGATTGCTCCATGGAGTGAACCAAAGCACAGTGAATGGACATCTGACTGGGAGAATAGCTATGAGAATACGAATCTCATCTGAAGAAAAATGCCAGTGTAAAGATCCCAAGGGTGACTTGGCTCTGCCTATACACACTGTAGTCAAATTGTTGTGCTGACTGTGGTGTTTCACTTTCTTACTCTTTCATATCTCATTTCAAAACTTGTTTCAGTGACAGTTCTGCAGCTAGTCCTGAGCCAAGCATATCCTACTGTTGCTTTCCAACTCTGAGATTGACACTTCACTTAGTGTTGGTGGTAGTCAGAAAGAGAAGATTTTATTGCCATTTCATTACCTATCTCTACCTGCCGTGCAGTAGTCCATGAAAACTGATCTCAGTATGATGCCATGAAGTAAAATAAAAACTCTTTTACTGGACTCTTCTTGATGTGCACATGTGCTCTTACGAAATTTTATACTCCAGAAGGATAATTTCTTATTCCAGAGTGATTGTGGATCTTCAGCTAATGGAGATTTTTTAAAAAGAGGGTAGTACAAAGACAGTACTTGAAAGAGTGGCATTTGCTGTATAATGGTAAAAATGGAAATCTACATAACCTAAGAAGCATCAAAGAATGAAACCAGAATGTAAGAACTTACAAAGGAAATAATTCTCCACTTGAGCAAACGTTTGACTATTAAAAAGTAATTCTGCAAGAAATAGCCAGCCAAGCTTGAGCTGTGGGGTGAAACAAACAGATTTCTGGCATGAATCAACTGAACTGTGTTTCAAAGACTTACAAAGTGTTACCATTTTTATTTGAAGGTATGAGCAGCAATGGCTACATTGGAGCTTCGTATTTTGACAGTCGGGAAAATTGTTTGCACATCAGTAGGAAAACACATAAAGCCTCCATCCCATGCACTTTGTTTATATTCAGTTGTTTTGCCTCTGCTTCCCTCATACTATTGATTTTTCATAGGTTAAGTTCTTGGACAGGCCTTGATGAGCTGAGTGCTACTGCAGCATGAGTAATTGCAGAGTTGGGTTTTTTTTTAATCTTAGCAGGGCTGAAGAGTTTTTTGTTTCACTAACTAGAACTCAAAGTGTATTATGGAAATAATTTTGCCATGTGGCTGCAATCTGTAGTAAATTGAAGAGCTTTTATAACAAAGCCCTTAATTTTGATGGGATTTCAGTCTTTTTGATTATACATAACTGTTTGAATTTCTGGATCAAAGATAAAGAATTAAGTCTTTTATTTGTCTTTTTTTAAGATGTAATTGCTGACTCTTGCTTCCCCTCCTGTTCTGGAGCTAAAATAGCTTGGCAGCAGTGTTTGAATACAGTTGCAGTTAAACCAGTTTTGGAGCATAGTTTGGCTGGCCAGAATGGAGTAAGGCCAAAGTACATTGGAGCTAAGTTTTAAAACCTAGTTCTGAGCTAAAATTGTAGCTTTAGTGAGAGAGAGTAATGTATCATTCAAATACAGTATTTGTCTTTTTCCTTATCTCCTTTTTTCTCCAAATAGTCAAACTGTACTAGACTACTAGAAACTTCTCAAACGTCTCATGAATCTTAGCAGTCTTCTGCTTGGGCCTCAGTCAGTGTGGATAGAAACTTACATACTTAACTAGTCCTTTGAGAAGTATCTTGCTTTTTAATCATATTATCATAGGGTAAAATTTATCTTACCTTAAAAATTAAGCTGTATGGGGCCTATAGCACTGCAGATAACTATTGCAAAATAGGTGAATCAAAGACTCTTTCCATCTCCATTGATACCTTCCAGTGTTGTACAAACACAGCTACTTTCAACTGCTTTAGTTTATCTGCTGTTGACTTTAGAAGTACAATTTGCAATATGAAAGGATGACTGCAGGATATGATTTTTAAAGTTTGTGTAAAAGTGATTGTGCATCTTTTTTTCCCACAGTGAAAATGTCTAGACTTTTCTGAACCTTTGTAAAGCTGTTATCCAGACAAATTAGTTCCGTGAATTTGAGCCACATCAATCTCAAGAATTATCCAAATAAATGGGGTCACCAAGTCACTTTACTCTTAGCTATAATACAAAATGTTGCTCATATTCTGAAAAGCTGACAGATATAAAATGAAAATGGCTCAGCAGCTACAGCCTAACTTTTAAATTTATCATTATTATTTTTTTTTCTGTTAGGTTTTCAATTCATGTGAGTGTTAAAACTATTTCCCAGCACAGTTAGGGCTGCCTCTAAGCATTGATAAGTTTTAGGCATGGATGTCATGGGGAATAATTTGTGGCTAACATCTAATGCTAAGTCTAAGAGTCCATCTAATACCCAGTTATATTTTGGGGGAGATAGTTCATTTGGGGGAGATGTCACACTCCAAACTGTCAGTAGCTTCTCTTTCATCTTTTGTACTATTTCAGAATTCATACCAATGCCAAAATTTAACTCCTTCTTATCTATGGCTTCTCATCTGGTTTTGATTGCACCTTCCAAATAGCCTTTTACGCAGCATGTGCGTGTTACTTGTGCTTTCTTTGTGTGCGTATGCTCAGTCTGATAAACTCTGAACAAAGAAATCCTTTGAATGCTACTAATGTTCCCTAGGAGCCCTTCTCTTCTCATTTACACAGACTTCTGCAAATGTGCTTTGTTTTAGTTCCAGGCAGTTAAAACTGTGAACATTATTTTGTTTGGTCTTTTGTCCTTTGTGGAAGAAAGGGGAGGAGAAAAAATGCAATATGAATAAATTGAGTTAAGCTAAGTTTAGGAAGAGCCAGGCTCATAGTTTTAACAGTGTCCGCAGTTGAATGATGCTTTTATGCTCTCTCTTTGAAGAGAGCTTGTTAGAAGAACACAGCTTCAATGAACTGGCTTTCTGAGAAGTTTGTTTTTTTCAGAGTCTACGTTATAGAGCTTCAGGAACAGGTAGAATAAAAGGCAATATGAAATTACTTTAACTCTTAAAGGAGTCATGGCATTCCCATCACATAACTCATCCCAGCATGTATTTTATGGCAGTAGGCTCAAAATAGTAGAATAGCTGCCTCTGCATTCTCAGAGGCACGTTCTGCTTGTTTGGATGATTTATGTCTAGGTCATGACAGAATTTCTCATGTCATACACTCACACAGATATCATAGCAGAGAGCAAAGTTATACTTAAAAAAATAAATAGTGGATTCTTTATCCTGAAGGAGTAGTTGTCTTTGATCTCTGGACTCAGTAACTCTATTGCATTTTTCTCCTCTTCTCATGTTTTGACTTAACAACTGTCACCAGTTTCATATAAAACATTATAGTCAAGTGTTGAGCCCATTGATGTCCTTCAAGAGTAAATCTATTTTTTTTCTGCTGTGGACAGTTTATCTATTTGCTGTTGCCTGCCCTAAACATCTTCTTAGAAGTGTTTTTGGCTGTTGCATTGTTGTCTGCAGTTTGCAGTTTGTGCTGGGTTTTGCAATAGACATCAGAAATCCCCTTGTTTTAAGGATATTTTTGAAGATAATGAATCAATTCTAATGCTTTGGAGAATCTTTCAATTCTTATTATATTTTCACATCTCTCTGTGATTGTGGGGAATTTCAGAGTAAATTAAATGCTTTGACCATTAGAATTTTGTTAGAGTTTTAAAAAATAAATAAAAATAATGAAAGAACATTTTCATAGTGGAGCAATTACTATATCTCAGTAGTTTCCTGTCGAATGAATTGCTCTGGTTTCATTCATCTAGTACAATGCTCTAGGCTAAAATAATTTAAAAAAAACAACAAAGCAAACCAAAAAACCCTCTTTAAACTTTCTTCTGACGTGAGTTTTATTTTTTAAACTAATACTTGCCATTGATCACTTAAATATAATAGTTTTTGATATTCCAATCTACTGAGCAAAATATTAAATTTAAATACTGCTTTAGAGAAGCAAATGTTCAAATTTATTAAGATGCTTATAAGATTGTTTTAATCTCTGCTGAAACAGATGGATATCGCTCCTACATTTTGAAGAACACTCATGACATCAGTCCAGCTTTCTTTTCTGGATTTATCACATTAGCAGCACGATTACAGTTAAACAGAGCAGTCAATAACTATGAGGTTCTTGGCAAAAATGAGTACCTAGCTGTGCTAGTTTGAGCCTAGCTAGCATGTTTTGGTGAGAAGAACTAGATGATAGGCTGTAAAATGAAAACAATGGTGAGGTCTACTTCCCTCACAGTCTTGCTGAGATGTGTAAAGAAGAAAGGCAAAACAAAGATTATGGGCACTTGCTTCTTCTCTTCGCTGGGGAGCTTTGCCTGCTGGGGAGAAGCTGAAGTTGCTGGCTGGACTCCATCTTGCTTTCTAACCTCACCCTCCTTTGCTTGGCTGCTTCATCTTGCTTTTAACCCTTTTGGCCGAACCTCCATTCTTCCTTGGGACTGGGGTAAGGTTGAGAGGGGTAGGGGGAATGTGAGGGGTGGTTGGGAGCCCCTCCTGGGGACTCAGGTTTCTGGGAGGGGAATTGTGTTTGTATTACCCTTTTTACCTTGTATATTTCTGTATATAACTGTATATACTGTAAATATCTGCTTGTAAATTGTGCCAGCTGTAAATATAAGCTTCATTCAAATTTCCAGAGCCGGCTGAGTCTAGTCTGGGTGATTTCTAAAAGTGTGGGGGCGCGGGGAACACCCAAACCATCACACTAGCACAAATCATGTATTGCAGAACTGTGGTGACTTTTTTGTCTGAATCCCATATTGCTATCAATGCCTCCAGTTAATTTTTCATGTTACAGGATGAACTCTGGCACCACCTGCTAATGTGTCTGAAAGTTGCTATCGGCATGTGATGCTGTCTGCACACTACTTCTGAAAAGCAGGCTTAATATTTATATGTGCATGGTATTTCAGTGTTAGAAGAGCTGCATTTTCATGAGAGGGTATAGTTAAAGGGAACAACATTTGGATAAAAAGCTGTCCAGGCCATTCTAATGAGTCCATGAAAGATGAGGCTGTTCTTTGCATATAATAATTAAGGTAGAAAAGAATGGAAATTTGAACTTAGTATGTATGTAAAATATCCAAAAAAGGCAACAGTTAGGGAGAAATAAAAGAAAGTAACTGTAAATTATGGGAGTTTGAGCACAGAGAACATTTGGTTCTGCTCTATCCTCTTCAGCTGCTGGAAGCTGGAGTTTTGCATGAGAATTGCATGTGCATTGCTGATTGCATTTCTAGGGTCAGAAATAAAGGAGCAATAGTTTGGCAGCTGTCTGCCAAAGTGCCATTTTCCGATGGCCAGAAAATGCAATGCATAGGATGAAAAAGGTCTTAGCCAAGGTATACTTGCAGACAAATTCTTTATCACTTAAACTAGCTAAGAATTTTAGATGACATACGCAGGATTTTGCACTGTTTAATTCTATATAATAAAATAGTTTCTAGGAGTATCTGTTCATATTATATAACAGTTAAAGCTTCACATTTTAATAGTACTTCTGTGAGGAATGTGTAATTACTTTTTGAGGCAAAAAATTATTGCATTATGAAAACATATCTCATTAACAAATGGTACTTAGCTACTAATCAGGTTCAATAAAAATCAGTAAGTTGGTGAAATAGTCTATCTAGTACTAGTTAAGGGAATTAGAAGTAATTTGATGCTCAATATTTCATCCAAAAAGGATTATGCATACTCTAGTTACTCTCTTGAACAAGAAGGTATCAGGTATCAGAAGCTGGTAAAATGAGATCTCTTTCCTGGCTGTAATTTCCCATGAGTTTACTATAAAATCATCGCATTTCAGGTAATGATCTGTTTTCTTGATTTGGCCCTTGAGACAGTGAATCTGCCCTGGCCATCTTTTTGTCCTGGGGCGAGTAAGGAATGGTTTGTTGCTAGATCCTGCCTTAGCTGTAACTCAGGTTGCTTCCGTTGCCTCCAGAGCTCATGAGAAAGTGAGAGAGGAGAAGAGTTTTATTCCAAAATTGTGATCCAGCCATAAGAACAAAGATGGCTGAGCCACCCACAAATAAATTGTCCTTTCGCATAGTAGGCACTGAGAAGAAATCCATGAAAGAGTGTAGTTTGCACTTGCACACAAGTAAAAACCCATTATGTGAAAGGATAGCTCTTTGGTTAGGTGCCACGACATATAGGCTAGACTAGATATCTCCAAAGAGATGTCCTAGACTTTTAGAAGCCTAGCTTGTGCATTTGGAGCATGGCTTTTAAAAGCAAATAGAATTGTCTGTATCAGGATATGGTGTTTCATAGGATTTTCACCACAATTTACTGACAGTATGGATGAAAATAAGGCTATTTTTTATAGATCTAGAAAAAAATTATTTAGTAACAAAAAGGGGAGAATTATCTTGTTCACTCAAGTGGATGACCAAAAGTAGAAAGAAGTGAATATGCAGTTAAAGGACAAACACGAGATAATTAATTATCTAAATGTTCTTGATCTTCTGTGTTGCTAATGTTCAATGTGTAACAGGTAAAGGAAGATGTTTGAGGGAATTCGTAATTACCTGTCTGACACCCTATGACCTTCTCAGTTAGAAGTTGGTCATGCCATTCAAGAGCATTGTATGTGACAAGGGAAGACAGTGACAGAGAAGAGGAGGTGGTATAAAATATTTATGAGATGCTCTGTGTTCACTGAAGATAGAATAAGGAGTTATACATTTATGGGATTCTCTGTTGCCACAACAGAGTGAAACCAGAAAGCTGTATTTCACTCAATCTCTATGTGGGCTGTACCAATCACTTTCCAATTGCTGTGTTTTCAGAATAATTTGGATCACATATATGTAATTTATTTTAACTCATGCATCAAGGGGTAATATAGGGATTTTACTGCAAGCAACATCTGTGTGGTTTGTTCCCGTGCCATTTGGTAGCCAGTGAAATAGCTTCCTAGGTACTAGAAAGGCAATTTAATGCTCAAATGACTTTTATTTCTATGAGGGAAACAGTCTGCTGGAAAAGCTGTGGAACTGCTAAGCTGCCAGCTTTTCCAATACCCTCCAGACAATTTATATGGAAGATAAAGTTGCAAGTAAAGGACCATCATATTTTCCCTCTGGGACTACAGAAACACATGTGCATGCATACTAGTTGGACTTTGCCTGGAATGTTTGTGGTGTTCCAAACAATTTTCCAGAATATTCATCACTTTATGGACATATGCTTGTGCTGTCTTACATGTTTTTTTGTACTCCGCTGAAACGACTCTCCTGCTGTTGCTAAACTTGTTCTGGACTTACACTGAGAGGATCTGGTTTCTTCAGGCAGGCTTGCCAATGCTTCAGGTTTTGAGCATTAAGTCAGATCTGCCTAGGCCAGTGAATCAGCGGCCTTAACCCTCGTCATGGTTATGCAACTGTCATGTATAACTGTCACTGGATTAAGATATAAAGGAATACTTCTTTCTTAAGGGAAGTTCATAAAGGGCTTTTCTGTGCATCTTCAGAAGTTGCTGAACAAAATCTTGCTGTCTGCAGTGCTCTGTGAAGAAACAGAGCACTTCAGGCTGTGCAGGTGTAAGCTCTCTGGAAAGCTTCAGTTCATGATTAGGCTGCCATAGGGTCGCTTCCCATAGCTTTTGTTTGGCCACTTGGAAACCTGTGATTAAGTTCCCAGTGTGTGACTAGCAAGGTCAGCGTTGGATTTTGCTGTGTTTTGAACTTGTAGTCATATTTTACCCATCATATGCTACACGCAGTCAAGCTGTTTACTGACTTGCTTAAAAATACTGAGAAATTTGAAAACCTTTTCACAAAATGACTCATTTGAAGGCTATACAGATCTGCAATCTCTGCTCATGATGCATTAGATGTAGTAGTGCTTTTTAAAGTCAAGAATGAAAAGGAAACTCTGGCATTCATTGCCACAGTTATAAATAATGTTAGATCTAGACAGGGGCAGAATATATTCAGAATATCTGGCTGGAGTGTCTACATTTAATGTCAAAGGGTAATGCTCTGTAACAGGGTTACTACAGTGACTTTGCAGTAACTTTTTATTTTGAGGATTTCAAATGTGAAGGAAGTGCAGGGAGCAGAAAGTACCCTCAAGGAATGCAGAGTGGTCTTAACACCTCTAACTTCAGAACACAGAATGCTGTTTAATGATTCTGGAATCAAGCCTTACAAATGGAGCTTATTTATATCATATGAACTAACTGTTCCTGTTTATGTTGTTCTGTATTGTTCTGATATATAAGCTTAAAATAAATCACAGCAGTGCACGTAGCGCACTGGCTCTGTCTGGTGTGAGTGATGCCTGCCAGTACTGATGGGCACATCACAGTTCCAGATTCCCACAGAACGGAAGCAAAATACTTCTGATTTAATATTCAAAGTCCAGTGATGGATCCTAGTTTAAATCCTTCACCTTTGTTTCAGAGCCATATTTGGTCGCAAGGGAGATTTGTCAAAACCTTTATGTAAGAATGTCTTAGAATCATAGAATGGTTTAGGTTGGAAGGGACCTCAAGGATCATCCATCTCCAAGCCCTTGCCATAGGCAGGGACACCTCCCTCTAGAGCAGGTTGCTCAAGGCCTCATCCAGCCTGGCCTTAAATGCCTCCAGGGAGGAAGCATCCACAACCTCCCTGGGCAACCTGTGCCAGTGTCTTACCACCCTCACTGTCTTAAATCAGTTCTTACCACCTTTGACTTAAGATAAGTTAAATAAATAAGATTAAATCTTTGGTTTCTGTAAGAGAAAACAAACTTGGCTTTTAAAAGCTGTTATAACTGGCAAATAATTAATGTGTACTTAATTTTAGATGGTCTATTCTGAAAAGGTTGCAACACCTTGAGTAGGTGACCTAGTTGTGTTTTTTGTAATCTCTTTAAGATGTTAGCTTTTCCGTGTGCCAAAAGTCACATCAAAATAAATAAGGTGTGTAATAGGAAATCTTTCCCTCCCCTTACTTCATCACTCCTTTGTAAGCAAAGTTATTTCCAGTGGCATCCGTGATTTCCTCTAGTCCTATATTAGATGTATTTGTCATAGAATTGCCAGAGCTGCAAGAAACCTCAAGGATCATCTAGTTCTAACTCCCCCTGCCATGGGCAGGGACACCTCACACTAGATCAGGTTGCTCAGAGCCACATCCAGCCCAGCCTTGAAGACTTCCAGGGGTAGAGCCTCCACCACTTCCTTGGGCAACCTGTTCCAGTGTCTCACCACCTTTATGGTGAAGAACTTCTTTCTAACATTCAATCTGAATTTACCCACTTCTAGTTTTGCTCCATTCCCCCTTAGTCCTATTACAGGATGTTAGGGGTTGGAAGGGACCCAAGGAGATCATCAAGTCCAACTCCCCTGCCAGAGCAGGACCACACAATCTAGCACAGATCACAGAGAAACACATCCAGACAGGCTTTGAAAGTTTCCAGAGACAGAGACTCCACAACCTCTCTGGGAAGCCTGTTCCAGTTCTCTGTGACCCTTACAGTGAAGAAGTTTCCTCTTGTGTTGGGGTGGAATCTCTTTTGCTGCAACTTACACCCATTGTTCCTTGTCCTATCACAGGGAGCAAGTGAGAAGAGTCTGTTTCCCCCCACTCCTGACACCCAGCCCTCAGATAAACATTTATCAAATCCCCTCTAAGTCTTCTCCAGACTAAAAAGTCCCAGGTCCCTCAGTCTCTCCTCATAAGCCATGATTCCTCCCCAGCTGCAGGACTCTGCACTTGTCCTTGTTGAATCTCATTTGGTTCCTCTGTGCCCAGCTCTCCAGTCCATCCAGGTCTCGCTGAATGGCCGCACAGCCTTCAGCTGTATCAGCCAAGCCTCCCAGTTTGGTGTCATCAGCAAACTTGCTGGGCAGACTCTGTCTGTCTGTGTGTCCCCTCATCAGTGTCATTGATGAAGATATTGAATAGGACTGGGCCCAGCACTGATCCCTGAGGGACTCCACTGGTTATAGCTCTCCAGCTGGACCTAACACTATTGATCACCACTCTTTGAATTCTGTCCTGTAACCAGTTCCTAATCCATCTCACTGTCTGCTTTTCCACACTTCCTGAGCTTGCTCACTAGAATATCATGGGAGACAGTGTCAAAGGCTAGCTAAGGTGAAGGTAGACTACATCCACTGGTCTCCCTGAATCTATGCATTCAGTTAAGTCATCACAGAATGCTGTCAGGTTAGCCAAGCATGACTTCCCCTTGGTAAATCCATGCTGACTACTCTTAATAACCTTCTCTTCCAATTGCCTTGAGGTGCCCTCCAGAAGGAGCAGCTCCATCATTTTTCTAGGGATGGAGGTGAGGCTGACTGGTCTATAGTACCCTGGAACCTCTTTCTTGCCCTTTTTGAAGACCAGAGTGACATTAGCTCCCCTCCAGTCCTCAGGCACCTCTCCTGTCTGCCACGATTTGGCAAAGATGATGGAGAGTGGCAGAGCAATAACCTCAGGTAGTTCTCTCAGCTCCCTTGGGTGCATCTCATCAGGGTCCATGGACTTGTAAATGTTCAATTTGTGTAACTGATCCCTAATCCAGTCTGCACTGACCAGTGGGGAGCATTTCCTCCTCCAGGCTTCCTCTCCAGGGTCTGGAGTACATAGGGATGTTCAGCCTTAGGTGTAAAGACTGAAGCAAAGAAGGCATTCAGCAACTCTGCCTTCTCCGCATTCTCATTTCTCAGGCTGCCTCCTCGTCCAGTAGTGTCCCCCACACCTTCCCTACACCTTCCCTATTCCTTTTTCTACTGAAAGATTTGAAGAAGCCTTTCCTGTTCTCTTTTACTTCCTTTGCCAGCTTCAGTTTCAAGAGGGTTTTGGCCTTTCTTGTTGCCTTCCTACATGCCCTGACAACTTCTCTATAGTTCTCCCAAGTGACCAATTCCTTCTTCCATGAATTGTAAGTTTCTTTCTTCCCTGAGATTTCCTTCAGGAGCTTCTTGCCCAGCCATGCAGGTCTTCTAGCACATCTACTGGAATTTTTACTCAGGGGGACACACCTAGCTTGAGCTTGGAGGAAGTGGTCTTTAAAAATTAACCAACCTTCTTGGGCTCCTTTACCTTCTAGACTAGAGCCTTAGCCCATGGGATTTCTGCAAGCATGTCTCTGAAGAGCACAAAGTTAGCTCTGCAGAAATCCAGGGTCATAATTCTACATGTTAGTCTGATTCTACCCTGTAGAATACTAAACTCCACCATGTCATGATCACTGTCCCCAGTAGCCACCACTGCAGCTATCAAACCAGCCAGCTGAGGCTGGGAAAGGAGGAGAGAAATTAAGCAAATCATTAATTCTTTGCTTAATTTCTGTTCTTCACCATGAAATTGGGCTACTTTGGGGGCTGTTGAGCTTTGCCTTTGTGGCTCCCCTGTGGAAGCGTGCTGGACCACACGGCTAAAGCTGTTCAGAAAAATATCTAGACTTGATAGAAATTTTAGAAGCCACCTCCAGAGTTCAAGCATGTACAAGATCTCTACTCGACTTTAAAATCAGTGGCTAGGGAATCTAGAATCTCCCTTGTAGAGAATCATCAGCTTTTGTGCAAATCAATACAGTTTTTGGCAGGACTGAGATTTAATTTTGATGATGAAGTCATTGGTTATATCTTCCTGTTACCACAGAAATATTTTTCCCATGATTCCAAATACTGTGTCAGGGTTTTGGATTTTTTTAAAATTATTTTATCTGGTTTTAAAGAGGACAGAATAGATGGAATTGAACTGATGTCAGCTTGTAAGAGGCTTTTTGCTTATGTCTTACACAAGAGGCTGTCATGGAAACTTAGTAACCATGGGGTGAGAGGTAAAGCCCTGTTACTCATTAAAAACAGCTTTAAAAGGAGTAGATAAAAACAGCAACCTTCATATCACTTTTGCAGGCATTTTCCGGCATGGAAAATAATTGTGAATGACATACTTAAGGAATGAAGTAGAAATGGAATTAATAGAAATTTTCTGGGCATAATTATTTTTAGGAAAAGTGAATGTTTGTTACAGATGATAACTGGAAAGATTTCCCTTTTTTTCTTTTCTTTTTTTTTTCTTTTTTTTTTTTTGTCACAGGAAACCTCCCCACTTGTAGTCTTTGCAGTCTGAAAATTATATATTAAAAAAAAAAACCAAAACAGAAAACCCCCAACCCTCCCTTCACAAATACAAAGAAAGCATATTCAAAAGAACTAAAAATACTGTCTTTGTAAATAATGATACAACTTCTAATAATAAATAACTAAGGTCCCTCTAAAACGTTTGATAAGTGTTCAAATGTCAACTGCATTTGCACAAGCTAGGATAATAACTTATAAAACGTGCCTAGTTACCTGCCTAAGTTGCAATTAGAAGAAAATATATGTAGCTAATAGTATATGACCATGCATTTGACTCAAACACAGACTATTGTCAGAAATTGAATACTTTTAAAGTTTGCTTCAGTTTGAGATGTGAGTTCCATCAGCCTCATGGAAAAGCAGAGTATGATGTTATCCCATAGCTTACATCAACAAATCACAACGTTTAATAGTTTGATTTCTTTCTACTTGCTCTCATTGAAACATTTGTAAGTTCATGCCTGTGATGAAGAAGTGTGCTCGCATCTTGACTGACTTGTGGTGCCTTCCTCATTCTCCTTCCCAAGCTGCAATGTGTAGCCACATCTGATGCTCCTTTCCCAGGAGGAAAGGAGCATCAGTCTCATGTCTCTGGGGAGACATGTCTTTGGGAGACTGCTTCACTTCAGTCTTGGCAAGACATGGCATTGCACTGTATTTTCATTTACAGATTAAGTGTTAGTTTTAACTTTGATTTTCTTGGCTATTATTTCTGTACTTTACAAACTTTTCTATCTAAATTTCCTATTTGTATTTATTCTGTATTCAAGGTGTGGGTTCGGGTCCAAAACATATGTGGTTTCTTTTTTTTTTTTTTTTTTTTTATGGCTTTAAATAGTTACTTGGCTTCTCCAAGACCTCTTCAAAGCTGATTTTAGACTTGGGGACAGCACTGTGAGTCATTGCTCCAAAAATTTTCTTTAGACCCATGGGAATATTTGGAATGCAACAAATGATAGCTTGTAGCTGTTTGAGAGATGCTTAATATTACACTAAACCACTTATTCTTGGGTCAAGATAACTAGTAGGAAGTTGTGCAAACATATGCCTTCTTGTTACCTATGAAATTCAGATTTGCAGATTTATTCTTCATGCCTGTATTAGTCTAATAGTATATGGTTATTTTTAACAGGATGCATTAAATTTCTCTTACAGAAGGTCAGGATGTGAGGTATTTTTTCTTTCTAAGTTCAAGAATATTATTAAGAAAAAATGACAACTGGTAAGTGATAAGTATATTTTAATCAGTACAATATTCTGTAGGAACTAGTCTCAGTAATCTGCTCATGCCGTGAGAAGCAAACTATATTTATATTTCAATAAATAGGAAGCCCTTCTAATGGTGCTGAAATTTATTCTTTTCAGAAATGATCCTGTCATAAAATAATATCAAGCACGCACATTACTGTTGAGCTTTATAAAGATTCCTTCTCTGTCTTACATGTTGGTGGTCATCCTATGTAGATTAGCACACAAATTGCAC
Source organism: Tricholaema leucomelas (assembly GCA_013400475.1). NCBI lineage: Eukaryota > Metazoa > Chordata > Aves > Piciformes > Lybiidae > Tricholaema lacrymosa > Tricholaema leucomelas. The sequence goes on along the minus strand of WAAF01006442.1, from coordinate 704,010 downwards.
TGATTTGATCTTTTGGTAGTAGCCTGGATTTTTATTCTCAGAACCACTAAAATGCTAATTTTGACATAGTTAAGATTCTTGCTGGCATTTGATGAAGCCTTTTATGAATACTATTATATCTTCTCAAGTCCCATTAGAGGACTGTAAAACCACATTGTGATCCTTGTTGTTTTTTCTTGAGCCTGTCGAAAGTTGTTTGTTACAGTCAGCTGCAAAGTCCTGAGTTTCAGGGCAAAGTAGCCACGTGCTTTGCAGAGCACCATCGAGGAATTGCAATGGTTCACTGAGGTCCCAGTCTTGCAAGCACTTTTGTTCATTTTTAACTTCTGTCAAGTATAAGCAGTCACATGAGCAACAACATGAATATGCTTTCATAAAGGTACATCTAGTTATGCAAAACTCCACAGCCTTTATCCTGCAGCTGTGAGGCTGTGTGGGTGAGACAAATCAGAGACAAGAACTTTGAATCAGTTTGTCATTTAGACTTCTCCAGTACTTTTGACACTGCAAGAGAATGTCTTAAAGGAAGGGTTTTCCTTTCTGTAGGAAATAGAATAAATAAAATATTTTTCTCTTTCAGTTCTCTGATACAGTCTACTATTTAATGTCAAGAAGAGAATTTTGATCCATTTCATTATTGAAAGAATGTATTGTGGAAGTCCTTGGGGTATGCAGAGAACTGTTGCACGAGGCACTGCAGTTTAATCTAAGTGTCATATAGTTGCTAAGGAGCAGAAAAGAAGTCTCTAAATCCAGAACCTAAGCTATAAAATAATGTTGGTCAAGGCACAGTTGCATTTGTAACTAGAAACAAACTGGGGCCCAAACAAATGGCACAAACAGGACATACCACAGCTCTTTTCTGGAGAGAAACAATTTCCTTTGAGAGAAGATGGGTATGACATTACAGGTAGCCACTTCCAGGCAGCGCTTTGTATGCTCAGTCTTGTCCTAAGTGCCTCAGATATGGCAACCTTCACTGGTACCCCACCAGTCCCTGTGCCTTAACGAACACCTCTTTGATGCTGCTGCCACACACTTTGAAGGACACAAATGCACCTTGAAGCTGAATCTGCGAAAACGTCACTCCACTGGTTAGCAACATGGTCTTGTAGTTTCCAATACTCATGACTTAAAACACACACAGAACTATGTCTGAGATTCCAAAGTACCTCTGAACCAAACACTATGTAGCAGGGACATACTGATCTATCCCTCAGTGCTCTAGATCAGGGTAGGACAGATGCAGGCTATTTTATTTCACTAGTCAGTGTACTCTCTGCTTCTTGTCTGAGTGCCAGAGATGGTTCTAGGTTTGAATGCCTTTAACAGTGTAGGTGCTGTGTGCTTCTGTTCCCAGGATTAAGTTTTAGAAAGTCAAATGAATCTTATTAGCACATCTATCTGCCTTTGTAGTGACCATAGATTTACCAATGTTAATGGGGATCAATTGTTATCACAGCCAGGTGGTAGCTCTGAAGGAAGCAGAAGGTTTGCTTCTCAGTGACTTTCCAGCCCCATGGATGTCAGTAGAGTTTCTACTGGTGATTTAAAGAATGAGGGTGTAATTTTGAACTGATTTATATAGGCCTTGAAGGATTTGAGGTTTTAATGTCTGCAACAAACCCGTACCATAATAAGGTCAAGAATAAAAATGAAGAGAGGCAGAAAGCAAAGAGGGATTCGGTTAATACTAAATCTGGCTTACTATAATCTTATTTCTGGCATTTTCCGTAAAAGGAAAATCCACTTCTGAAGAGGCAATCCCAGAGGAGCTGATACTTTAGAATTAGAAATGGTACCAAGGAAGATTTTGGAGATGCTGCAGTTACATGGATGAATTGCTCATTTTCCATTTTTCAGTGAGATGTACTGGAAATGGACTTTTGCAAACTCTAGAAACCTTATGGTACACTCCGTGAATAATTTTGTGCTGTATATTAAAGTGATTAAATATGGTGATTTTGATATATATTCTGGCACTTGCAGACAAACTATAAAAATTATTTACTTGTTTACACTTCCATTCTGATTGGAGAGTAATCCATGTAAGGTGTAGTGATGGTGCTCTATCGTGAAATATAAGAGCGTTTTTTTTTCCTCCTTAAGTGTAGAGTGAATGAAATTGAAAGAATGCTAGAAATTGTGGTAGATAGTGAGTAAAGATCCAGAAGAAAAATATGACACTGTTAAAATAGTATGGTGTTGTGGTCGTGTTTTGTTGCGAGGGGTAGAGTTGCTCAATTTTGTCATTAATGTCCACTTCTTCCTAATTCAAAGTCCTTATTTTGAGTCAGTCCTGACCCCAATGATATAATTTGGAATTTTGCTATTGGATTCAGTTAACCAGGTTTGTGTATTTAGCACCAAGAATTGTTTGCCTTGCTCTGTGTTCTGGATGGCTTCTGTGTTAATTCTGCACAGTGCAAAAGGTGTTGAAATGTGTGTACATACAAATACAAAACAATGTAGGTATGTACAATATAGATAGTATAGATGCAACAGGAAGAACTATAATTGCAAGTAATTAATATGTCTACAGGAGTGCAAATCTGAAATTAAATCTGCTTTCTTAAACTTATTCTATTTTCTTGGAAATACAGAATTGCACTTGCCCTGTTTAAATATGAGGCTGTGCCCTGCTATGACAACACCTGTGGCTTGAATAGTCTCCAGTTCTATGGCTAAATTTAGGAAGTAGTTGACAGTAGTTTTTTAAAACTTCTAAAAAATATTTATTTATAAAATATTTATTTATTTAGGTTTATTGATTTTTGGGGGTGTTTTTTCAGACAGTACTTCCAGGTCCATGAGTGACATAAATTCATAGATCAATGCAATAGAATGCATCATCATTAACCTGGCAGGAATCTACCAGAACGCAGTTGAAGCAGAACACAGATGCCAGGCTAGCCTCACATTCAGCTTTTCTGTAGGGGTATCCTGTCCTCATGCTGTGATGAAGGTATGCCTGAGGAAGGCTAACTTTAAGAAGTCAGGTAGAAATGAAGTCTTGGTATGCAAAATATTATGAAGCAATTACAGTTTCTTTATGTATATATAGGCATATAAATAAGTGGAAGGGATTCTTCACACAGTTAAGCAGTGAATCATTTAGCAATAATTCCTGTATGATTTGAAATGGTTCAGAACTGGTCTTGAGGATGTTAACTAAAATCCACATAAGTAATTCTCAAGTCATCCATGGACATGATAGAAAGTAATGGTTTTGGGGAAAAATGCCTAAATATTTTGATGGATTAGAGAGATGCTCCTTAAAAAGCAATTTCTCTACATTTCTGTACAAGAAACCTAGCCTGTTTAGCAACTTGCATGTCTAGCATAACACCTTGTTTCAATCTTCTGACTCTTCAAAAGAGATAAAGTTTGTATTTACACAGATGAGGTCAGCATGAGAGAAAGAATGAATTTCATTATCATTAAAGCTTCAATGAAAATTACCTCTTTTCTGCACACCTTTTTGCACTAAAAGAAAAGAAGAACCTTGGATGATGTAAGAAATTACATTTGGACTCCTGGTCTTGAAATACAGCCCACCCCCATGGAGCACACTCTTTCGTCTTGGAGGTATTTCTTCTTGGATCTGGGAGAGCTGAGTCTCTGTCACTTACGTGTGGGCACAGAAAGCAGGACTTTTCACGAGGGAAGCAAAATGAGCCTTGTTTGCTTCTGTAGCAATGGCAGACTTTGTACTCAACTAAAAGCTAAGAGCAATTTGCAGGGGACTGCCACAATACATGACTTTTTAATAATGAGAAGCACAGGGCTTTTCTCTGAAAGGTTCATAGTTGCCGTGTTCTCTGAACTACGAAAGGGATAGTGAAACACAAGTGTTGCAAGAGAAACAGTATGTCATGAATAATGCTGACTAGAAATGCTACTGCATGTTTGAGGCTGGGGGGTTGCCTGACATTGGAAGTAATAAATATATGGCTGTATATTATCCATTAGGGTTTGATTTGTTCTGGAAACTGATTTTTTTTTTTTTTTAATGAGGATTATTTATTGGTTATGTCACAAAAATATTTGGATTGTTCCAATTCCAGTCTTGATCATTTTTACATCTCAAGTCATATCAAAGAGAACAAGATGCATGGTGCATCTGCCCCAGTTCCACAGAATGGGTGCTAGCTAGGCTGTAAATTTACTGTTTTCTGTGCTTTTTCTGCCCCAAGCAATTTTCCAAATTACTTATATTCTTCTAAAATTGTATCAGCAAAAGCAGTTTTCATGACATGCTGTTGCATTTAGGTCTCAAAGCACTGCAAAGTATCCTTCAATATGCTTGAAAGTAAGCTTACTTTTTACAAAGGCAGCGGGAACTCTGCTGTCACAGTGGGAGATGTAAGTTCGACATCCATAATTTTGCTTTTACTTCAAGATGTGTAACAGGAGTTGTTGGGGGGCATGTGGTACATACCCTAACTACAGTGTCCATCTTGTATGCAAACCCATAGGTGTGTTTAAATGTAGAAAACAGCATTCCAGATAGATTTCGTTTCATGAAAAGAGGTGGATATGATTTATCGGAACAGCAGCAGCGTGACACTGTCTCTCTCCCTCCCTGCCTTAGCTGGGCAAATAGCTGGCCAGCTCTCAGCCCTCCAATCACTCAGGCTGCCTAGCCTCCACCCCTCACCACCAACCAGCTGCTCGCACACCACCTCAGCTGGCTTTTAAAGCAAATATTCTAATAAAATCACTTTTGGTTTTTATTCTTCCATTTAAGAAAGCAGAGTTTTGGGATTGGATAAGAGGAACAGAAATTTGTCCAGCAGAAGTTGCTCTGAGTCAGGTTTGTAATGAAGTCTACTGCTGAAGGAAGTAACATGAAAGCAACGTAGTTTATCATAGAAATGTTGCCTTTAACATATGTGCGCTTTGAGTAGCAAGAGCTGTGGTATGCAGGATTATATTTCGTTTATATTACAGCATTACTGTGTCTCTGGCAAAGTGAAAATTACAGTGTTAATACATGGAAGATGAAATTTGTGTTTTCTTTCCCAGTCTGATGGGAAGTTGTTTCTGCTTTTGGATGATAAAGCTTTCCTTTTCAGTTTCATAGATTCTAGACTTCTGTAGCTGGTGTTGCTTTCCAATTTGAGAACTTTAAGCATTATTTCAGTATATTACTTTAAATATTCCAAGGCATCAAGAATTTTGTGAGTTTTGGGCATGAAAACATTTAGGACAGTTGCAGTACAATCATGTATTGTATGTACACATATGCACAAATCATAGACTAATCATATACCTAGTTTTGCTGTACTTGCATATATTATTGCACTAGATCTAATCAATGCAATGCTGTAACTTTGAATAAGGCTAAATGTACCTAAGAGAGAACAATTTTTTTTCTCATAAATTCTACAGGAGGATAATATAAAATATAATTATTTTTTTCTTTCAGGTAAATGAGGTTGAAAGAAGACAGTGAATTAATCTGTCTGTAATCAGTATATATTTACATTTTCAATATTTTACAAACTTACTGGAGTATTTTCTCTCTGATTGGTATACTGTTTAAAATGTTAAACTGCTACAACTAAATGTTATAGTATATTAAAGTATATAACATTATCTCAATTACCCCAGGAATCTTTAAGCATACATCTCAATAGCAGTATTAAAACTTCCAGAGGTTTTATATTGCTTTATAGAAGTGCTTAAGGCACTTATTACATGCAATTAAATGAAAATGTTATTTTAATGGAAGAATGTGGTGATACATGATATAAGCTACTTTATCTACTCCAATATCCACCTTTTGTTTGTGTTTTGTTTTGGATCAGGAAGTTGTTAGGTTATTTTTATATGGAAAATACTTTGCAAAAATGGTAGATTTTGCAGGATTGAGAAGCAGTCCAAGTAGTTTTAAAGATGAATACAAACTTGGCAGATGGAGACTTTTCTCTTGCATTGTGGTTGTGGTTATAAGTTTCATGACACAACTTTTTCTACTAGAAGAGGGCTAATAATAGATGTCCATTAAATGTTCCTAATCATCCATATGAATGGATGAGTTAATATGAATTGCAAGGCTGAACTCAACTACTCAAGTTGGGATTTGAATGTGTGATGATGAAGCAGTAAATAATCTGATTTTACAACAGGCAAGGAGCAAAGCTGGAGATGGGTAGGTTCAGGCTGGACATGGGGAGGAAGTTCTTCGCCATGAGAGTGGTGAGAGCCTGGACTGGGTTGCCCAGGGAGGTGGTTGAGGCCCCATCCCTGGAAGTGTTTAAGGCCAGGCTGGATGGGGCTCTGGCCAGCCTAATCTGGGGTAGGGTTTCCTGCCCATGGCAGAGGGGTTGGAACTAGATGATCCTTGTGGTCCCATCCAGCCCTTACTGAATGTGGTATGTGGTAAGGAAAGACAGAAATTAAGACTGGTCTAGCAGCAGCAGGAGATGATTAAAAAAAAAACAAAACTAAAAAAAAATAAATCCTTAGACTATGAAGAACAAAAAGGGGTTGGAGAAATACCTGTGCTTCCTGTGCTTATTCAAGTACACTGACACCATGGGTGTCTACTAGACATGAAGAAGGTTTTGGATTTCTTTCCCCCCATGTTAGATAGATTTGTCCAATCCTTTCCTGTCTGAAGTCCTCCTCTTCTGTCTGTTTCTGTTGTGTGCTGTTAAAGAGGTAAAACTGTAAACCACAATGTGGGCAGCATTGCAGTTCTTTCTAGGAATACATTCAAGGAGGGAGGGTGCTTGAATGCAGGCTGAACATTGGTCCTGAAGCTATAAGGCAGTTGAATTCAGGCTTCCCTTTTTTTTGAGGATTGTTGAAGATATTCCGTGTTACAGAGTAATCTGTAGCTAAAGGAAAACTTAGTCCAAAACAGACTTCAGAAAGTGCAGTGATCCAGCACTTCTGATCCAGAGTTGCCACCTCAGTTGCACACAGCCAAAGGAATATGGCAAGGTCACATAAAGGCTTCACACGGGTGTTTGTTTGTTACAAATTCTTCTGTAAAGTAGACTTCACCAAAGTGGAGCTAGCACAGGTTTGAATGCATGGGAGGAGCAACAATTTGTCTGGCCCTCACCTTAATTAAAAACAGCAGCACTTGGTGAGTACAAGGGCATTTTCATTTTTAGCTTCTTACCACTGATTTTCTATGCGAAAACTCTGTATGAGCTCAGTATTCAGTCTTTACTCTGTTTAAACTGCATGAACAACTGTCCACCCTGACTGACTGATCGCACTTTCAGGCTACCTGCCTAGAGCTGCTGTTCAAACACAGGCAGGTGTCCAGGTCAGCCCTAAGAAACATAGGACAGGTGCCTCAGAGATGCCTCAGAAGTACTATGAGCTTCGTCAGCAGCAAAGCATTGAGTGCTCACTTCCTTCTTGATCGATTACACAATGTATTACCAAAAACCTCACTTCCCAAACTGTCACATATATCTCCCCAGGAAGGCTCAGAGGAGATGTAGAGTTGATGGGCTGTGCAGGATGTTAGCAGGGGCCTGGGACAGTACCGGTGGAGCTCATGGCAACACAGGCAAAGATGAAGCAATAGTCTGCAGTGGATAAAGGGTGAAATAAAAGGCAATTAGGAAAATACTGAGACCTACTGGTCAAAACGTAGAAGAGATCATGTTCTCTCCACGTTCACTCACTGGACTTCATGTTCTCCTTTAAAAATCAAAAGAAAAGGAAACGGTGAGATTTGCCCATCTCGCCAGCGCAGGAGTGTGTGGTTGCAGTCAGTGTAAGCTTACCTACGACAATGCTGCCACCAAAAGGAACACCCAGCTGTTAACCGTCATTGCTTCTGTGCATTAGCACGGGAGCCTGAGACATGCTTGGCCACAGCTTTATGAGCAGCTGCACTTGTGAGTTGTTCTCTTGCGTTAAAGGTTGCCCAGGTTGTTCTCTTGCGCTAGAGGACCTGTCCAACAAGGGACACCTCAGAAAAGGTTATTTGCCCGTGACTTCTGAGGACATTTTGTCATCACTTACCATGTCATTTGATCCTGTGTGGAGGCCAAATATCCTTATAAGCTACTCAGTTCTTCCTGCTGCATGTTCCTATCAGGTAAGAAGTGATCAGTACCAGAAGTGTGGGATGTCTGGGCCAAACCTGAAAGGTGGTCATCCCTGAGGTACAATGCTGTTGTCCCAGACCTGGATTCTTACCTGGAACGCAAAAGACAACTGACACACAGAGTTGAGGTATTTGGTTTATTTCTGTGCAGAAAAGGGTGCTAAGTGATAATTCCACTATGGTTGGAATTTGTGGCAGATAAGCCTCACGCCAACATGTAAAAACTACCCATTGGTTGGCTTCTTTCTTGCTTCATCTTAAACATACAGCTACCCTTAAATTCACTTGCATGCTCAGAGGGTAAGGAGTTTAATTGAGTAGGGGTTTCCCTAGCTAGGAGATGTGGGTTTTCACATTATAATGATATTACAATGAGGTAAGTTCAACATCAGGGCACTAGTATGGGGGACTTTGCTGACTTTTCCAAACAATGTTTATCCTCAGTGTTTGGGACATCTCCAGCCTTTCATCCTTGACATGATTCCCCTAGAACCAGTTATCTCAGTATACTCTTACCTTACAGTAGATAGCATTAGCATAACTTCATCTACCCCTCTTTCTGAGACCATATTAACCTAAGGTAAGCAGTGTCAGCCTAACTTCTAAGCAATCAGTCATCAATGCTGCACTCGATACACACCAACAGAAGTTGTAAAACAGTGTTCAGATAACTCTTTATTATGCTTGTGTGCACAGTAAAAACAGGAACATTGTGGGGCATTCTGGTTTGCAGTGCTCACCATAAATGGATGTGTGTTCATCATCTACCGATACCAAGTTTGTGTCTAGAACTTTGTCTTTGGTTGTGCTGCAGTTTTCAAAGGCTGAGGAGGAAAGGATGGATTTGAATCAGAGCAGGGTTTAATGGCTTGTGGCTAGCAAAAAACTAGCCTCCTGTCCTTTCCACAAGAATCAGAGAAAGCAAGAACATAAAATCCCCTCTTGTTTTGTCACAAGCCACTGGGAGAGATGACTTCACAACCTTTAGGACTTACTGTACCAAACTGCAAAGGAGCAGAGCAGTCTGAGATGCTGTTTGAATAACAAAGTCTTGGAAGTGTTTAGTGTTCCAGGAACAAGGTCTGACAGAGTAGTTTTTCTCATCAATGAAATAACAACTGAACCATCCTTTGGTGATAGGTGGAGTAATTCCTTCAAACACTGAAATTGCTAAGGTGAAGGGCATGTTGAAGAGCATTGCTGCCTGTTGCCATGGGCAACAGCTTAACGGGTATATTAATGTAACATCCTAAGTGATTGCTATAGCTTCAGAAATATTATAACCAAACCAACCAAACACTCCCCCCAGAAAAACCCCAAGCCAACCAACCAAAAACAACACTCCACCCCAAAACAAACCAAACCGAAAAAAAACCCCCACAACCATGCAACCAAAAACTCCCCATGCTGACCTTGAGAATAGCTGTCAAAGTACAGGCCAGGATAGACAAACCCAGTTTTAGGGGAGTGAAGGGGCTCAGACTGAGCCCCAAAGAGATACTGCTTTTACTGAAGTGTTTGGGAGCTACAGCAGGGGATTTTGGCTGAACGATTCACTGTTGATTGGAAGACTTTATGGATCTCTTCCATCTTCCCACACGCACTGATCTTGGTTCTGAAGCTGATGCATGAAATCCCTTCAGTGGGGAAGACTATGTAACACTGTCAAGATACTTGACTGTGAGAGTCTGGCGGGCTGAAAGGACTGCCTAATTGCTGAGGATTTGGGATACTCGTCTGTCTTGTCCCCTTCCACTGGCCTGGGGCAGCCATTGCCTTTCTAATGGACATTCAGCATCAGTGCCCAGAGCTATTAAATTCCATTCACTATCCTTTATCTTCCTTTTCCTTGAAAGGGAATGGAGACCTTTCTTCTTTAAGAATGCGCTTTGAAGACAGAAGTGGCCTGTCTGAGATGCTGAACATGGGAAGCTATTAGAACAATGAAGAGGAAATGTTTCTGCACAGACACCTCTTTATTTGTCTTACACAGGGGCAGTTCTCTTGCTTATGACTCTTTGTTCTAGCTGTTAAGTGAGCTATCCACCTTGATGTAAAGTAATTTCTGTTATCGGATTAACTATTGTAGGTAAGAATGCCCTTTAATGCTCTAGGAAACTGATACAGAGGGGAAGGAAGCTAACAGCTTGTCTAAATGAAAATGATCCTCAGTTACTAGGAGGGTTCCACTTAAAAAATCATAAGCAGAATATATTTACAGTATAAATTGCAAAGATAACCCCTTATGGGAGGTGGGAGATGGTATAACTCAATTCGTATCATACTCTTAGTCATTAACAACACAATTCAAACAAATGCATAAAGAAAACCCGAGTTTGTACATTAATGCTGCCTCTTTGAGATCCTAGTTTCTTCTGAATGAACCCTCAGTTACCATTTCTCTTTTTTTGAGCTGGGAAGCAGCCTCACTACCAATCCTCCTGGCATCACCCAAATCACAATCCAGAGAATTGCTGGCCACCTGCTGGTCTCCAGAACCTTGCTGATCACAAAATCTGAGCTTATGAGCAAGAGCTGATTGCACCCCACGATGCAGGATGCACTCAGAATATTGAAGAACTGTAGTTGGCATTGCATAAGCAGTTATCCCATCAGGTTTTGTAGATGAGTGTTAAGGAGAGTTGTACGATTTTTTTTCTTTAAGATAATTAGTTCTGGGAAAATTCATTGGTGTGAAGGAGTATTTTAAATCTGCTTTCATGCAGTTTTTATTGAAGCAAATACTAAAAGCAAAAGTCATGTTTTTCAAGGCAAAAGGAGATTGCATTGGCTCTGTAAGAATGATATATTTTAAAGCTTTTTCACTTTATAGCCTCAGTTGTAGTTTAAGATCTTAATAATCCTTATTTATGTTGGTATTCATCCTTATCTTAAAAATCCTTCTGATATACAAGATAATGACTAATCCGGTCCTGTTTTAGAAGTGGTTAAGAAGTGGTCATAAGCATACGAATAGAAGCAATTTCTTATTTGTTTACAGCAGTATAAAGATAATGGATCTTTTTCCTTGGGGAAATAAATGCTAAATATGAAATTAGGAATACTGTATCCCTAATTTGTTTCCTGGAGGAAAAAAAAGAAAGGCACATTGCATCTTATTTAATGTCATAGAAGAGTACACTTTTTTTTCAGTGTTTTTCACCAGTGTCTTTTTTGCCTTTTGCAATCTCTTTCAGAGCTCCACATCCACCATGTTGCCCTGTGGACCAGCTTTGTCCTTTGTTCGGTGTCTGGTGCGGAAGAAGAATGTCAGTGGTGAAAGCCCCGAGGATTCCAAGTTGTGCCGATGCTTGTCAACACTGGACCTTATAGCCCTGGGAGTAGGAAGTACCCTTGGTGCTGGTGTTTATGTCCTTGCTGGAGAAGTAGCCAAATCTGATTCTGGACCTAGCATTGTTGTTTCCTTCCTCATTGCTGCACTGGCATCTGTGATGGCAGGTCTCTGCTACGCTGAGTTCGGTGCTCGTGTTCCCAAGACTGGCTCTGCATATTTGTATACTTATGTAACTGTTGGTGAACTCTGGGCTTTTATCACTGGTTGGAATCTCATTCTATCCTATGTTATAGGTAAGCTTAAGTGCAAACACAGGTTTTAAGGGCTTCTGAGACAGCAGCTGTGAGATACATACTGAGGTCTGTGTTTCTGCCTCTATACTTAGCTACTCTTGCTGAGATGAAATAACCAAAGTAATTTTGTTACCTTATTTCCTCACATTCCTTCCCCATCACCACTGCAACACTTTTTTTGCAAGATTCTTTTGTAAGCAGTGTGTCTTCAGCAGTGTGAACTGCATACCTTGTGTAAAAATTATGTCAGTTCAGTGATGACACACATTTCATTGCTGCCTTGGGTCAACCAGAATAATTTCTGTAAAATCAAGAAGCATTTTTTTTTCAAATGCAAGTAGCAACATGCTTAGTTTTATTTATTTTTCAGCCCAAGTTATTGTATCCCATTGTATGTATGCAAAACCCTAAACATAGATGTATTTTATGAAGGTACCTCAAGCGTAGCAAGAGCCTGGAGTGGCACCTTTGATGAACTTCTTGGAAAACAGATTGGTCATTTCTTCAGAACCTACTTCCAAATGAATTACTCTGGGCTAGCAGAATATCCTGATTTCTTTGCTGTATTCCTTATATTGCTGTTATCAGGTAAGATGATATATTACTTTTTTAATGGCAGTCGTAATGTCAGGGTGTTTCTTACAGAATGCTTAACTGTGATTTCTGTTTTACTAGAAACACCTTAATAATTGTGAAGTTCAGATACACATTTGTGTATTGACACAATTGACACTCTGGGAATTAAATTTTCATAATCAAATTTTCATTTGAACCCTCTTCTTTTGTTGAAGCTGAGACATTAAAAAATCACTTATCAGTATATTATAAAACCCATGATACAGATTAATGATAACAGGAAAATTTTACAGTTTTGTGGGTTTATCACTGGCAAGTGCTTTCAGAGAGACCTTGAGGTTAAGCTCTGTAGTTTGGTGATGTAACCTGGTATCCTTAAATTACACCTCATGCATATTGTGAGTATTTGGAAGGTTTTTTTTCCCCCTAAATTGTTAACTTTTTCAGTATAAAATAGATCTCCCCTTTTTAAGTCTTCAAAAGAGAAGAAGCCTAGAACTTTTTTCAGCTAAAGGACACTCCAGCATAGTGACATGGTCCAACAGACTTGTTTGAAACCTGAATAAACCTTTCATGTGCGCTCCACCCAATTCTGTTTTTTTTACATCTCTAGTTAAATATGGTTTCTAAATCACAAAAGTTTACACCATGCTCTGTGAGGGATCAAAAATACTGGAACTTATTTGCATGTGTGCATTTAACAGTTGCTTTCCACAAGGAAGTGTTTTTACTGCCATCAGAAGTGAAGGAAAGCAGTAAGTGCATTCAGAAGTGTAGAGTTTGTTTTCAGCCTTTGTTAGAAGTATCTCAAATGTTCAGTAGAGGTCTTGCCCAGATCTTTAATGTTTGTCATACTCAGTCTCCCTTCAGATCAGAGAAAAGCAGGAGCTTTTCTTCTCTGGGAGATGAAACTAAGTTACATGGGTATAACTGTTACTCTGAGTCCCTTTTTTGGATGCAGTACTTAGAAAAACATTTCTGTTCAATTCCTAATGCTATAAAGGGCAACCAGTGCATCTGACTCTTTTATTAGGTCTCTGCACACAAAAAAAGATGAGTTCCCACACTTAGGAAGATTAGGGAGTTTACTAGACAAGGTTTAGTCCAGCATCCTGTCATGTTTGTAGCTCAGAGTTGCCTATAAGACCAGTTCAGACCCACATGTCTTCAGGAAGGAAGGGAATGAGTTTGGTATATAGCTACATATACATATACTGAAAGGTATATGCCTTTCAGTGTCACCTCTTCCAAAGGAAGGAGGAAATAAAAAGTAACATTTCAAAAATCAGAGAACTGAAACTCCACAAAGCAAATGATAAAATGCTAGTAGAGATGCTGCCATCTTTTATGCTTCCTCCGTTGCCATTCCTGTCTCCTAACATGAGTAAAGATTATTGATAGAAGAGGAAATGTTTCTCCTGTGGTTTGTCACTGCTGAGTTCTCTTTGTGTCCTGTCCTTTCATCCCCACGATCATTCCTACTTCACTTCTTTTGCACTCATGCTGCAAATGACCTCTCCAGTTCTCTGTGGTAAGCAGGCAAACTGCCACCAATTGAACTGGATGGAATTCATTGCTGCTGAGAGGAGGGGCAGTGAGGATGGTGCAGGATTGTGTAGGCTGAGCATGATACAATAAGTGGATTCTGAGCTGTGCAAAGCTGTATCATAGGAGTAGCAGATGATGCTTTACAGCAAATGGTATGTGCTAAGCACAAGAAAGCATACAGAAATCTGGTTTGGGAATTTTTTTTTTCCTACAGAAGGAACTTGAAAAAATGCACATGCTGCATTTCATACTGTATGAGGCTGATTGAGACAGTAAGAAACACTGAACTAAAGAAAGCATACTCCTATTTCCAACAAAAATGCCCCTGGTGAAGAAAACTTGAGCAGCTCATATGGCAGCTCCTGCATTTTTGATAAGATAGCAAATGTCTCAATAGTGGACTTAGAAATTTTTTAGACATTACCTTGAGAGGCTTAAAAATTTCAGACTTAATCTCCAACTAATGAGGGAAAGCATGTGTGTGATTGTAGAGTGCAAAGAACCTGTGAAGGCTTTCCCATTGTATTTCATTTTTCCTGATCTGCCTGCTGCTTGCTCTTCCATTAGATGGTTAGTACAATCAAGTGTTGTAAGACACTGAATGACACAGTAGGATCCTGATGAAATAACTTCCAGATAGTTTAAATATACTACTCTGCAGCCCGAGGCATGTGTATTTGTATCTGTTTTCTAGAATCTTTATGTATCAGTGTGTACAAACAGGAGGCATGCAGTTCTTTTAAAGGGTTGATTAATGAGCTAGGAAATGGCACTCTTAGTCTGTGACAGATGTGCCCTGAAAAGCTTAGAGTGTACAGACTACATTATTAATCTTTGTTCTTATTAATCTAATGGGTAATTATTCAGTAAGGAATAGATTCTACCAATCCGTTTTCACTAAGCATGGAACTTTTGTACCTATTTTTTGTCTATCATATAAAAAAGATAGATGAATTGGAATGTTGGAAAATCAGTAACAATTTCTCAGAATACTTTTAGATACTTAAAGAATTCAATCAAAGAAGCTTTCTGTGTTGTAGTTTCCAACAGGCTTGCTTGTTTCTGCCATGCTCTCAAAGAGTCTAGTAAATTTGCACTACCTCTTCTTAAAAGTGTAAAATCTAGTGCTGTTTTCTGTAGTAGTATTCACAACACTGCCTGCATATGTTCTTTAAAATGCTATTTTATTAGTTTGAAGAAACATTCACAGCTCTAAAATATTTTTCTCTTACAGGTCTTTTATCATTTGGTGTAAAAGAATCTGCGTGGGTGAATAAAATTTTCACTGCTATTAACATCTTGGTCCTAATCTTCGTTATGATTTCTGGTTTTGTGAAAGGAGATCGTGACAATTGGAAAATAAATGAAGATTATCTCATAAACCTTACTGCAGTAACAGAGTAATTCTGATTTTTTTAAAAACCAGTTTACATACTCATTCCAAACAATTTTCTGTTATACTTGCTTTAGAGGTGTTGCAGGTAATATATCAACTAAAACCTTTGTTGCTGGGAGTGATAAACTTTTCATTCCCTTTAAAATGCTTTAAAAATGTTTTTCTTTGTAGTTTCCTTTTGAAAACTAATCTTATTTCAATGCTGTGGTTGACAGCCATTTTAGAGGTTTACTGATTTCTTATCCTTAAGCCATTTATTACTGAGTATTCTTTTATTGGGTATTCCTTTATTATTGGGTATTCTTTCATTAGAGGTTTACTGACTTCTTGTCTTCTTATTAACTGCAGTATGTGATATGGGTGTATGACACAAGAGTTGCCTACACCATTAGTGTTTTAATGTTTCACTGCAGAGAGACTTAAGATGATAGTTACTTGGTTTGGGTGCTCTTTCATTTACTGTTATTTTTCTCTTTCATACAAGCTTTGACAAAAGAAAAAAAAAAGTCTTCTTGTGCTTTTTGGTAAGGTTGTAGTTTTTGACAAGAGTATTTTACTGTGGTTTTCCAGAGTGGTAGGGCAGGAGGATGCAGGATTTTGTAATAACAACAACAACAACAACAACAATAATAATAATAATAAAATAATATAATATTTCTGCTGTGGTTTTGTTCCTTATAGGAATTGTTCATCCTGTGAGAATGTCACAAGCATATATGGGAGTGGTGGTTTTATGCCTTATGGTTTCACGGGAACACTGGCTGGTGCTGCAACCTGTTTTTATGCTTTTGTAGGATTTGACTGCATTGCAACAACTGGTATAGTATTTATACATGTGTATATATGTGTAGGTGTGTATGTATAATATGCTTTTTTAATGCTCTTTTCATTTTTTGTAAAAAACAAAGCACAAGCAATGTAACAATCTGTCTATTCTTCTTCCCTTGCTTTCTCTTAAACCTTCTTCAATCCATGCGAAAGGAGTCTGAATTCATTCCTGAATGTGGCTGTCATGCTGAGAGGGAGGAGGGAGGTTTATTTATTTTATTCCTTTTCTAAAGAAACCAAAATGCTGCTTTCTAAGACTGAGAAGTGCTTAGAATACAACTTTTTCTGCCCATACCACCTGCTTACTTTTACAGTTCTCTGAGATGCAGTCTCTCCTAAAGGCTGGCTTGTATAAGGCTGATAGGGAATGAGAACACTGATTGTAGGTAAATAACTGGAGGTGATGGACTTTGAGTACTCCAACCACAGAATGTGCTTTATGTTCTTTAGTTTGCCTCGATTTTTAAATGCCATTTCTGGCAACAAGCTGTTGAGGCTTGAAGACAAAAAAAAATCTGTGCCATTGAGGTTATTTTATATGGATTTTTAATACTTCCGTTACAAATCATAGACTCACAGAATCATAGAATAGTTTGAGCTGGAAGGAACCTCCAAAAGTCATCTAGTCCAACCCCCTCCCAGTGAGCAGGAACATCCTCCACTAGATCAGGTTGCTCAGAGCCTTTTTGAGCCCTGCCTTGAATATGTCCAGGGATTGGGCCTCAGCTACCTCTCTAGGGAACCTGTTCCAGTGTTTCGTTACCCTCATGGTAAAGAACTACCTCCTAACATCCAACCTAAATCTACTCTTCTCTAATTTAAAACCATTGCCCTTTGTCCTTTCACTACAGGCTTAGATGAACAAATAATTTGATTTTGATGTTAGTTTTTAAAGCTTAAGGTGGAAATGAGTAAGAATTTTTGGTGCAATTACTTTCTCCCTTCTTTTAGGAGAAGAGGTCAAGAATCCTCAGAAAGCCATACCCATAGGAATTGTGGTGTCCCTGCTTGTCTGTTTCCTGGCCTATTTTGGAGTTTCAGCTGCACTGACCCTTATGATGCCTTATTATCTACTAGATGAGAAAAGTCCTCTGCCAGTAGCATTTGCATATGTTGGATGGGGTCCTGCAAAATATGTTGTAGCAGTGGGATCCCTCTGCGCTTTGTCTACAAGGTAAAGACATTGAAATACTAATTTTACTGGGAAAAGCTGATAAATAATATATGACATTCAAATATATGTTCATTGATTTACATTGAAGGCTCAGTTCCTGCGTGTTTTACACTTAAGACTTAAGTAGGTCTTTATCACAGTAGGTCCATCAATTTAAGTTCCTTTTTTTCAGTTGTACTGTTATTGAACTCCACCTCTTTGGCTTATTGCATAAAAGGGTTTTTTTTTAATTAAAATATATATTTTCAGACATATGGCCTGCAAGTTATTTGACTGATAAAATAAACTTCACCTGTTTTGTCATTTCTTGCTATGTACCCCCAGTGACTCAGTAGCTTTATGGGCTCTGTGTATTTGCAGGCAAAATTGAAGAGATGTTTTTAACTAGCTCCACTCCTCATCTTCGTTGGCTGTCTCTGTTTTCCTCCAGTAGCCAGTCTGTCTTCTGACATCATCCCCTCCTGTAGTTTCTATGTGGGTATTTGAGATGTAGATTATAGCTGTGAACTTATTATAATGTATTCCCCTTTGTGAAACTGTGGATGTAATCGTAACTGTTATTTTGATTAAAAGGTCAGGGTGGGCATGATGTATGTTAGTATGTGTTCAATATATATATATGTGTGTGTGTGTGTTCATATATATATATTACCCTCCAATTGTAATATGGTTTAAACACTTTCATAGAATGGGACATGGCTTGATACCTGAATTTAGGGATAGAAAACTGCTAATAACAGTCTTCTATCTGGGCTCATGTATGTGAGCTTCATTGGTAAGAATACTGCCTGCCTTTCTGCAAAGGTAAATGACATGCCTGTTGAAGCACTAATTCTAATATCACTCTGAGATAACCCTGTAAGCATTAGCCTGAAGAAGATGAGCACATTGACAGTTGATAATGATTTAAAGGAAAGAAATATTTTTATGTAGGAGAGGGTAGGAAATGGTTGTCATAGTTCCCCTATGGAGGATTGGAGGGTTTTACTGAATTTGTCATCTATATTGATAAATAATAGAATTGATCTATAAGCAGAAACTAAAGAAATTAATACTGGAAAACAAAATTAGCTGAAATGTTAAAATGCTTTTTTATTTTTTAAAGTTGAGCTGTTGGTCTCTTTTCCCAGTGTATTCTGAAGCTCTTGATTTACTTATATGCAGAGGATAACCTCTCAGTCTGTTGACTGAAGTCAGTTTAGAACAAAACAAAGGAAATTGTATTTAATATTTCTCATCTTCAATGTATAATTAAGAAAAAACATTTGAGATCATTGCTTTTTGGTCCGTATAGGTACCTCTTCTAATTTTAAGTGGTGAATTTGCTTCCTCAGAATAAAGATGTTTGTTAATAGTTCTGCTATTTATGTGACTGTTATTTAAGGTGGATAGGATAAATAAATTCCACAAAGCCACAACAACCAACAAATTTGGCAGTGGATTTTAACAGTATCCTTATTTGAAAAATCAGGGATAATTCTGATTCAGAAAAAGGTTCTTTTTTGGAAGGGACATTCATACATCAAAATCAGTTCACTCATTTGTGCTTAACCTTTACACTGGTGTCTCACAAGCATTACTGGAGGTATCTGTGGTATGAAAAAGCTGTGCCTTCTCTAAGCGCTACAGTTGGTTTATTAAATTAAGAAAGGCAACCATTCACCTGGTTAAAAACTCCTGTGCTTGCTGCAGAGGTCATCCTGGCTATAATTTTGCCTTTTCTCATTGCAATGGTTTTTGTTTTCTTAATTATAGTTATTTTGCTTAGAAGTAAGGAAGTTTGTTTTTAAAAAGAGCTTTAAGTTATCATCATTTTAAAAGCTTTCTGTGTTCTGCTAATCATACATTTAATTATGGTAGTTTTGTTTCTTACAAAACAAAACCCAAACAAAAAAAAAAACAACCCAAGAAAATTAATCAGTCTCATTAAAGCTTGGCTAGAGGTGCTTTAATTGGAATAAATAATATTCCCAAATATAAATGTGTGGTGCTTACTTTGAATTACTGTTAATCAGCAGCCTCACATGGAAATCTGGAGTGTAACAAATGCTGCTAATGCTTATTGATTTGCTGCTGCTGACTGACAGACTTTCTCCAGGAATACTAAAACTTAATTGCATCATTAGTGTGACCTGGAACATGTCCTGGTCCACTAATACCCAAGAACTACAGTGATGGCAAAAGTTATTTTGCTAATCTGCTTATCTAATTTAGAAAAAAACCCAACAACCCAACAAAACAAAACCAAACCACAAAGAAACCAACTTTACAGGGAAAAAGAATGTTTTATTTATGTCTGATCTGTAGTTTCTTGGGCTATGAGGCTTTTTGGTTTTGTCTTACAATCATAAATTTTGTTTCTATACATGCCATTAATTAACATTGTTTATCTTGTCCGTGATACACTCTGCATGAACTGTGTTTGCCATGTTGCATGTGTTTGCTTTTTACTCAGTCTTCTTGGATCCATTTTCCCAATGCCACGTGTAATCTATGCTATGGCGAAGGATGGGTTGCTTTTCACATGTCTAGCTCAAATCAATTCCAAAACGAAGACCCCGCTAGTTGCTACTTTATCGTCTGGTGCAGTAGCAGGTGAGACTGAAAGTTGATCCTTGTAAAGAAAGATGCACTGCTAAAACACGTCGCATATATGGAAACAAACCACTGTTGTGCAGCTTTGATTTGCTTTGGACTGAAATGATCAGATCTGATTCTTGCTAGGTAAAGTAGGCTTCCAGTAAAACTTTTCTCTGCCACAGATTTTGTTGTTCGTTGGATAATCTCAAATGCTTTCAAAGCCTAGGTTCAAAACAAACAATGCAGAACCAAAAACATCAAACCAAACAAAAAGCCAAGAGCAGCAACACACAGCCTAAACCAATTCTATACCTAAACCCATTAACTCTTCCAAGCTTTCTTTTTTGTGTAGTTTGGTTTACCAGTAAAGCATTGTGCTCTTAATAACCTGTATTTGAACTATACATTTTTCTGTTCTAGTCTTCTCGGCTCTATGTTCCCTTTGCCCCGAATTCTGTTTGCCATGGCACGTGATGGTTTACTCTTTAGTTTTCTTGCCAAAGTGAGTAAGAGGCAGGCACCAGTTTCTGCCACCTTGACAGCAGGGTTCATCTCTGGTAAGCTCTCAAAGCCCATGTTACTTAAAACTGAGACTGAAACACTCTATGCACGTGCATGGTACCTCATACTTTCAAAAAGGGCTGCTTGTTTACTTCCCTTGCATGTACAATGGGAATAAAATTACCGAATAATCAGAGGGTGTAAGAACTCCAGATCATGCCAATCATGGTGGTGGTAGTGGCAATATCCTTACATCACAGAATTCAAAATTATTTCCTTTTCTTTAAATTTTCCAATATTGGCCTCTTGTATGGTGAATAAGATTGTTACTTAATCTGAGTCCCTTAGCCTGTTGCTCTGCTTACAAGATTTCCTTGTCTGATGTACACTTATATACTTATCATATCTATAATGGAGGAGAACAATTGTTAGGTCTCACGTGAGACATGAGGAAAAAAATTCTACATTTGCAGCAGGATCAACTTTTGTGTAAAATACAAAGATCTGAAGAATTTCTTCTAAAGAAAATGATTTAGTTTTGTATAGTCATAGCATACTGTGGTTGAGTGGCATCTGTGTGTGTTGTGGGGTTATATGTGTATGCACTTGTATGTGCACACATACATGCTCACACTTATGAGCGAAACAGCCTTTTGAGAGCTGTTGTCAACTGTTAAATTCCTAAAATACAACCGTTTCACTTTTGTCCATTCTTCTTGCAGAAGTACACATAGCTGTGCCCCAAAGTCATATCCATTTCAGTGGGATATCTAATTACCCAAGAAAGTGGGAAGCTCTAGAAATATTTAACTCGAAGGCAAATAAATGAGTCTTAAAAGTAATTAAAATATGAAATACCTGCCTTATAACATTTTGCAGTCTTGGCTGAAATTGGTACCAAATAAGAGGTTCAGAATTGAGACCAAAATATTTCTGTTTATAGTCAGAGTCATCCTCAGATGCCACAAGACTGGAACTGATCACACCATGTACTTGATAGTAGTTTGGGAAGGCAAGAGCATAGTCCAGATAGTTCTCAAAGGAAGCATTAATATCAGTTTCCATTTCTTTGGTCAGAGCACACATCAATCTCTTAGCATTACTTCTATTACTTTGACTTTACAGAATTTGGATTTATAATATTGACATATTCCCCCCATAATAATTTGCAAGTGGAGTTATGTGGGATTAAATGAACATCTTTATCTGAAATCATGGTAGAAGGAAAACCATATGACCCAGCTGGAAAACTGAATGATACAGTTCCATAGCCCTGACTAGCTATGAAGCAGCCATCTCTTGAACTGCTTTTAGACAGTTTGGGGAATTTGCTGTGTCAACCACTCAGCTGAAGACAGCTTTATCTGGCTGGAGCGAGTAATTTCTTCTTCTGTTTTTAAAACCACAGTTATTTAGTTACTTGTGGCCATAAATAGTTTTGCTAGAATAGTTACTGTTGTGGTTTAACTCCTGCCAGAAACGAAGTACTGGGCTGCCACTTGCTCACTCCTCCTTGTCCCCCTGATTGAATAGGGAGAGGAATCAGAAATAAAGAAAAAAAGTAAAACTTGTGGGTTGAGATAAGAACAGTTTAATAATCGAAATATAATATAAAGTTGTAGTAGTTGTCACAACAACAGCGAGAACAACATTTTAACAGGGAGATAACACAACCAGAGTGAAATAAAACTCGAGAAAAACAAGTGATGCACAGTGCAATTGCTTACCACTGACCAATGCTCAGCCAGCCCCCAAGCAGCAATTGGCCCCTCCTGGCCAACTCCCCTCGGTTTATATGCTGAGTGTGACAGTTTACAGTATGGAATGTCCCTTTGGCTAGGTCAGGTCAGCTGTTCTGACTATGCTCCCTGCCAGCTTCTCGTGCACCTGCTTGCTGGCAGAGCATGGGAAACTAAAAAATCCTTAGCTAAGAGAAGCACTACTTAGCAACAACTGAAACATCAGTGTGTTAGCAATGGTATTCTCACTCTTAATCCAAACTACAACACTCTACCAGCTACCAGGAAGAAAATTAACTTTATCCCAGCTGAAATCAGCACATCTACAGATATATGCAACAGCTTATATTATCTGACTTTTCATTCATAGCTTTAAGAAATGTTAAGGAGATTAGATGTTTGGCTTAAATCCATCAGATCAAGACTACATCTGAGTCAACTGTTACATGTTATTACTCTGAATTACTTTTTCACATGTGGTAATTGCAGTTACAAAAGCTAAATGTTTTGGTGTCAGTCCAAGTTTTCACCATAAATTGGTCTACTGTTGTTTCTTGGAGCAGAATTAAGAGAGGTAGAAAAGTGATAGTGTCCTTTTATTTTTCGCACTGGGGCAGAAACTCACAGGCATTTTTCAGTTTGCTTTTAATGTAAAAGAATGTTCTGACCCACAAAGTAGCTTTTAGAAGTTATGACTAAAAGATAAATATAGAATCATAGGATCAACCAGGTTGGAAGAGACCTCCAAGATCATCCAGTCCAACCTGTCACCCAGCCCTATCCGGTCAACTAGACCATGGCACTAAGTGCCCCATCCAGTCTTCTCTTGAACACCCCCAGGGACGGTGACTCCACCACCTCCCTGGGCATATAGCTACTGTATATGAGGTTATAGACAGTTATGTTCTTCTTTTGAGTATGCAAAGCACCGAGGTATTCAGAAATCTACCCAGCAAATGACTTTTTGGATTAAGGAACATCCTCTGTCATTGAAGAAAACAGGATAGTCTTCCTTCCTTCATTGAAAAAGAGGACTTAGATGAAATAAACCTTCTGTGATGGAGTGATCTTGTTTTCTGAAAAACACATTTTGCTTTCTTCTTGAAGATCAAATATCAGGGCAATGTGTGTTTGTACACTTATACAGCTGTCTACAAATATATTATCAAGTGTAACATAAATGTTGTCACAGAATCATATACAGAATCACAGAACATTAGGAGTTGGAAGGAAGATCATCTAGTCCAACTCCCCTTGCCAGAGCAGAATCACCTAGAGTAGGTCACACAGAATCGCACCCAGGTGGGTTTTGAGTGTCTTAAGTATTTCTGAATGTATAAAAGTTAGTGTGTACATATACAGTGTATAAAGATGACATTTAAGGGTTTCTTTTAATGTTGGGATTACTGATGATTCAAGACATTAGGTATTTTTAGATTTTTTTCTGCATCTCAACAATGTTGAGAGAATACAACTATTTTAAGAGATTCTATGACCAGATATATTCCAAATCAATTAGCATAACCCTTTAATTTAGTGATGGCTCGTGCTAATTTCTTTATGAGCTATTTGTGTCACTGTGCAAACAGCATAGACAAAAAAAGGCATTCCAGAATCTCTAGAAGAATGTGGCATTTGCTTTTGTGAACACAAAGAGTGCTGTAGTTGCTCGTAGTATCATGTATGTTTCTGTCTCTCATTTCAGTGATCTTAAGGATGTCAGTTCTTGTGAGATTTTGCTGGCCTTTCCTGAAGGCTCCTTGAACTTACCACCTTTTTTTTAAAACTCTGCAAAACTATTTTTATTTGGAACAAAATGCTGAAAGTCCTCTTGATGGAGCTCTTTACATACCGGTGAGCTACTGGGTCAGATCATTTTGCCCCAGTTTAGCTGTGGAATCCGTGGAATCCATCTTCTCAGCTTTCCTAAGTTTTTCTTGAAGAATCTGAACCTTACTCTATAAAAATGTATTTTTAATGTGGCCCAAATTCAACAAGCTATGTGTGCAAATGCTTAGCTGCAAGTAAGTCCCATGTGAATGGCTTGATTGTGCAGCATGACTGTATGGCTCATCAGTACATATCTATATGAAAGAGATTCCCAGATGTAAGGAATTAGGGTTGGCAAAGTTGGTGATGACTTCACAAATGTGTTTTGTAGGATTACCATGGTTTGACTTGTGCTGCTATCAGTAAAACCATGTAAAGTTACCCTGCAGACAGATTTTGAAAACCTCAGCTCTCAGTATGTCTTAATACTAAACTTAGCACTTGCAGTTGGGCTCAGTGATCTTATAAGTCTTTCCAACCTAAACAGTTCTGTGTTCAGAACTGTGTTCAGTTCTATGTCAGCTTCATATAAATTTTGTATTTTCTTTTATTTTTTCTTGTAGCTATAATGGCTTTTCTGTTTGACCTAAAGGCTTTAGTGGACATGATGTCTATTGGTACGCTCCTTGCTTATTCACTTGTGGCAGCCTGTGTCCTCATTCTTAGGTGAGTCAAAAACATCTTTTGTATTCTATTGTGTTTTATTTCATGATGGTCAGGATGTTTTTTGCTAGATAGCTAAATGTTTAAAAATTGACTGTATGTATATAAACAATAACTAGGAAGTGGTGACCCATCAAAGAAAACAATGCTGTGTTATCATATAACAGTAACTTGAGTCAAATCTTCATGTGAAATCTAGACATCTTTCAATTTCTGGAAGATGTATTGGTCCAAGCATTAGTCTTGAAGATACTACATGTAAGCCTGTGTACAAAATAATGTGAATGATATTTTGATATGAACAGTCTATGCTGCGTATCAGGTCTGTGTCTTGTGGGGATATATGTGAAAGGTGTAGATATTTTTGAGGTAGCTTACAGGATGAGCAAGTTCAGAGAATTGCTTTGTATTATCCCAGTCAGAAACTTAAGACCGGACAAGGGTTTCAGGATGTGGTGGTTCTAGAAGAGAGTGCAAATATTAACACTCAATGAGTGAGATTATAAGTTATTGTCAGTAAAACTCTGGTATCTATTCTGTCTGTAAAGCTATGAAATAGCTCTATTGCAAAAGACAGAAAACGAAAAAGATAAACCAAACCAAAACCAACTCAGTCCAGACACACAGCAAGGTGATTGTGAGATGAATGCTTTCACAGTTAAATTAGATGTACCACACTTTCAAGAAGTTCAGCTATGTGGACAGTGGTTATAGCTCACTTTGTTGTGTATTGCACTTTTTAACTTAAAAAGTCAGTCTTTATTACTTCAGACTAAATAACTTTGAGAAACGTAACAGGTTAAATTTAGCTCAAATTCATTGTTCCTGTAATTAACACTTTAAAAGAAATTGATATTTTATCCCATGGTGACTTATTTTATATATATATACATATAAATGCACTTAAATTCTAACAAAGCAGGTGGATAATTTTAGTTTATGCCAGTTAGTAGGCCTCTTACAGTACAGGAAACAAGTCAGAAAGATGCTCTCTTACTCTTTCCCTGACACTGACCACTGGATTCTGTCCCTTTTTATTGTGTGTACAAGACTGGTCATTTATCTGACCCATTCACATAGCTTAAAATACTGCCCCCAAAAAATCCCCAACCCTCCCATAAAAAGTGAATTGCCAAAATTGGTTTATATATGATAGTGATTATATATGACTATGTATGCTGCTGTAGTGCAGTTACAAATTGGGACATTCTAAATCTCTACTACAAGGAATTTAACATTTAAATACATTCTTTGAGCTGTATTGCTGCAAATCCTAAAGTAACTGTAATTTTTTTTTTAATTATCCTGGTTCTTTTTATGCATAGGTACCAACCCAGTTTAACCTATAAGCAAACAAAATATTCCCCAGAAAAAGCAGCTTTGGCTGCATCTGAAAGGGAATCTGCAGTAAATGAATCACAGATAAATATGATACAAGAGAATCACTTCAGTCTTCAAGCCCTGATTAATCCATCCAGTTTACCTACTGAGCAGACTGCAACCACTGTCAACTTTTTAGTAGGTCTATTAGGTAAGTGTTCAGCTGCCCAAACTCATGTAATGGAATTTTATTAAGGACAACATTAAAAATCCAGTGATAACATGCCTTCTTCCAGTCACAATTAATGCCTCTTGAATGCTTTTATAGTTCTTGATGGATCTAATCTGTAGTCTAGTATATTTTCCTTTAATTAGATGTTTTCATTATAACATTTCATACTGAAGACTTGCGATCATTCTTAACAGTCACTTTGCATTCAATGCAGAGATTAAGTGACCTCTTCCCTATTTTCATCAGCTTGCTTGGTTTGTGGCTTGAGTGTCCTCACCACATATGGGATTCATTTCATTGCTAACTTGGAGCCCTGGAGTGTTGGCCTTCTTGCTGTGTTGTTGGTGTCCTTCATTGCTACCATTCTCCTCATCCAAAGGCAGCCTCAGAACCAGCAGAGAGTGGCATTTATGGTGAATAACATCTTCTCTATGTTATTTTCTAATGAGAGGCTTGAATGGATTCCAACAAGTGTGAGAGGGGCAGAGAGAGAGATATGGTTCTTTTTCAGGCAGGCTTTTTTTAATGCACTGCCACTGTGGGTTTTTTGCTGAAGGTAGGGGTAGCATATGGCCATGGCTGAACTACCTGCATGTGCAGCCCAGTCCAGATCTCAGAAATAAAGGTTTTTAATTGTCCACAGATTGAATGTGTGACATGTGTAGGAGCATCACTACATAAAATGGCTGTGCCACTGATGTTATTAGAGCTGTTACAGATCTGACAGCACTGATCTTCTAGGTACATCCTCAAAGCGCACGTTGCTGATGCTCAAGTAATTTTAGACCTCAAGTTAAGCATTTAGAAACCTGAAAATTATTTTGAAACTGGTTAGTGTACAATCACTTGTCTGTGTTGTGCACAGTGCTTTGGACCACTGCACAGTTCATACTTCCCAGAGTATAATCCTTTCATTTTGACCTTTTACTTATGTTCAAAGATCAGTTATTTAATAGAGGATTTAATGTAAACAATGAAGCATAGTGATGAAGGTCAAGGAATCTGGTGGAGTTGGGGTGGGGGCATTTCAGAAATAAGGAATGTATACAAATATATAATATTTTTCAGCTGTAGCTAGAGGAATTCATCAGCATATATTCAGCACATACTGCAAAGTCTTTCTACACAGCCCTAGAAAAGATATATTCAACACAATGTATTTTAAAAGTATGCAGAAGCTGCTGATCACAGAATCACAGAAACATGCAGGTTGGAAAAGACCCTCAGGATCACCAAGTTTAACCTGTAACCCTACTCTACAAGATTCACCTTATCCCTAAGCATCACATACAAACGACCCTTAAACACATACAGGGATGATGATTCAACCACCTCCCTGGGCAGTTCATTCCAGTGCCTGACTACTCTCTCCATGAAAAACTGTTTCCTAATGTTCAATCTAAGCCTATCCAACCTCAGCTTGAGGCCATTCCCCCTTGTCCTGTCTCCAGTTAGCTGTGAGAAGAGACCACCAGCAGCCTCTCCAGAGCTTCCCTTCAGGTAGTTGTAGAGAGCAATGAGGTTTCCCCTCAGCCTTCTCTTCCTCAAACTAAACAGCCCCAGCTCCCTCAGTCGCTCCTCATAAGATTTATTCTCTAGGCACTTCCCCAGCTTTGTTGGCCTCCTCTGGACCCACTCCAGCACCTCCACATCTCTCCTGTATTGTGGTGCCCAAAACTGAACACAATACTCGAGGTGTGGCTTCACCAAAGCTGAGTACAAGGGGCAATCATCTCCCTACTCCTGCTGGCCACAGCATTTATAATACAAGCCAGGATGCCATTGGCCTTCTTGACCACCTGGGCACACTGCTGGCTCATATTCGTCTGCTTGTCTGTTACAACTCCCAGATCCCTTTCTGCCAGGCAGCTGTCCAGCCACACTGCCCCAAGCCTATAGTGTTGCTTGGGGTTGTTGTGACCCAAGTGCAGGACATGGCATTTGGCCTTGTTGAAACTCATCCCATTAAAGTTGGCCCATTGATCTAGCCTATCCAAGTCCCTCTGAAGAGCCTCTCTACCCTCATTCAGATCAATACTGCCACCTAATTTGGTGTCATCTGCAAACTTACTGATGACACTCTCTATGCCTGAATCAAGGTTGTCAATAAAGATGTTAAAAAGAAGTGGTCCCAACAGAGATTCCTGAGGAACACTATTAGTGACTGGCTGCCAACCAGATTTAACTCCATTGACTACCACTCTCTGTGCCCTCCTGTCCAGCCAGTGTTTTATCCAGGAGACAGTGTGCTCATCCAAGCCTTAAGTAGCCAGTTTGTCTACAAGAATTTTATGGGCCACAGTATCAAAAGCTTTTTGAAAGTCTAGGAACACAACATTGACAGCCTTTAGTTCATCCAGTAGCTGGGTTATCTTGTCATAGAAGGAGATCAGGTTGGTCAGGCAGGACTTGCCCCTCATAAACACATGCCAACTTGGCCTGATCCCCTGGTTGTTGTTTATATGACGTACGATGGCATTTGAGATGACCTGGTTAAGTAACAAAGAAAATGCCACTATATTCCCATAAGAATTTTACGATCCTACTTAGTGATTAGATGTGTTACCTCTAGTTTGTGTTGTACAACCAAAATGTGACGTGCAAGACATTATGTTCAACACAAACATATTAAATATTTCCTTTTAGGTTCCACTATTGCCATTTTTGCCATCATTCAGTATCCTGGTAAATATTTACTTGATGGTACAATTAAGTGGAGACACTTGGATCAGATTTAGCTTCTGGATGGTACTTGGTAGGTGCATCTGTTTATTTTGGTCACCTCTTCCATGAATCCCATCTTAGAATACTGGATTCTCTTCCTTTACATATTTGAAAAAGAGTCTGTGTTTTAATAAAAGTTAGCTGATATTTCTGATCAAAACAAATGCATGCCTCTGAAGTGGCAGTTATATATATTCAAAACTGTAAGTACAAGTTGTGTCCTAAAATAGTTACAGGACTAATTTCAATAAGCCACTTTTTTTCCCCCCCTAATAACTATAGCTAAAATTGCACAGAAACCTGTTTGTAACATATTTCTTCCCAGTGTATCAGTCATTGTGCTTTAAGATATGGAAGATTGTATTTACTATATCTAGACATACATTAGAGATAGAAGTTACCATTATCTAACAGAGCATTAGTGCAAAGATGATACACTGGGATTTGCATAGAAACAGAGAAGACCTTCAGATATCTGAAGAAGAAACTTATTTTGAAAAAATATGTTCAGCCAGAGAGCAATCACTAACTACTTTTTAATGCCTGAATATGATTTTTTTTTTCTCCTTTTGGAAGGCTTCCTCATTTACTTTGCTTATGGCATCAGACACAGTCTTGAAGGTCATCGTAGCAATGGAGATGATGATTCTTGTTCAGAAAATAGTGGGTTGCAAGAAAAGAACCCTGTAAGAGAAATGGATGAACCTGAAAATGCCAATGAAAGTGATCAATTTCTTGCATGTGAGAGGACAAGTGAATGTTGATCTACGCAAACACAGAAGTATTTTAAACCTTTAATTGACATTTTACTTGCAGACTAAAATTTCAAAAGGTTTCTGACAACATTGTGCCTCTTGAAAGTGTTTACTACAAGACCCAGATGACATTTTGGACAAGCTCCTAATCCATCTTTTCATCATTCAGCATTTCAGAACTGACAGCATGGAGATTAATATTTAAATTAAAGAATTAAACCCACAACAAAAACAAATATGAGAAATACCTGTTGAGAAGCAAAAATGTGCATGCATTGTTTGAACTTTCATCCAAAATCACTAGCAATCAGAAAATATGAAGAAGTGTCTGCAAGAACTTCTCGCTCTTTGACACTGTGACCACGAGTGCCTTTTGTACTTTTTTCCTTATCTGTGTTACGTGTTCTGGTCACAATCTAACAGCTCTCTCCTTTCTACAGAAGTAACTCTCAATTGCAGACAGGCCTGGAAAGTATTAGCAAAACACATGATGATTTCACAGCTCTGATTCTGTGCAAAAAGTAGACAATCATCTATTTATGTGCAAAGAAGTAATGGCTTACCATTATTAATCAGTAGCCACGTAGAACTCAAACAGCAAAGTTACTTAAAAGCTTTTGGTCCCCTTAAATAGCATTCAAGATTTCTATGTACATAAATTCCTTTCAGAGATGGTGCCTGTGTAAAATAATACCCCCAAGAGGAGCTGTGTTTTCTGCAAAAGCATCTGAGAAATAATCTGGGAATTGATTACACAATTTTGTACTTATATACAGCAGTTATCAAATTTATTTCTCCCACACTTTCTTCTCCTTTATCATGTGCCCAAGCTGATATTTCTAAGATTAGTTGTTACACATTGGTTCTCCTCAGAAATATAAATGCACAAAGTCTCAGCCTTCTTTTCAAATTTAAGAGAGGTTAAAAAGCCCCAAACAGGTAGGATGTCTAATTTATGTGAAGAACTAAATTGTTGCAGCAGTGCTTGGTGAATATTTTTTGAAAAACCAGCTGGGAATAGAAACTGTCTTTCTTTTAATGTAGAAGTCAAGCTACCTGTCAAAGGCACACAGGTATTTTAAAACTGATTCTCAGCAAATAGCAGGCTCAAGTCCCACAAAGGATTCCACAATATGAAGTTGTTTTGCAAGAATGCATTTATAAAAATAACTCCTGTAAAGTAAAACCTGTCTTGAACTTTGTCATGGAGACTTGCAATCTGTTGCTGGTACTAATCATTGGTATTAATCTCTGTCATTTGGTATGAGATCCGATGAGAGCTGTTTTGGTTGACGGTGAAAGGCACTTTTCTGTTTATAACAGTTAAAAATTCAGGGGAAAAGAAGAGGGGGAAAAAAACAGAGAAACACCCCACGCACACACCCAACTGGTTAGCCTGCTTCTGTCTCTCTCCCATTCTTTTCACAGCAATTGATTCATACTTTTTAATCTTAAAATGATTTCTGTGTTGTAAGAGAGTAGCCTGTCTATATGTTGAAGGGCAGAAGGAGAAGTGCTACTTGATAGAGAACCCTGCAATGGGCTGGTATCCCACCGTGGAGCAAGTCTGATGCCTGTCTTCTCAGCTTGAACTGGTAGAAGAGGGTGCTGCAGTGGTGCAGCAGCGAGTGGATGTGTGCTGTTGCACCAGTGGCCTCTACTGGCTACTCGGAATTAGGAGTAGCAATGGAGAAATGCACAAGGCATGCAACAGGTGTTACATCTACCTTCTTAATCGTGTATGCAGCTCATAACTGCAGCTGCTTGAGGACCACTGTTCCAGAAAATGGTGGTCCTTAAAAATGGATGGAAGACAGAGGATGAGGACAAACTGTAGGGTAAGAGGCAGTGGGATACTCATTTTTAATATATGCTAATCCGTCAAGAACTGATCATGCACTTAGAGCCATTTCTTTCCACAGTTCATCATTTCACAAATACCATTAGAAACTGAAATCTCAGATTAATACAAGTGGATGATGTACTAAGTAAATATTTGGTTGACAGGAATGGACACCAATTCCCAGGGCAGACCTTAGAGCTATCGACAATTTTCAATACCTCTCTTAAGTGAATGGAAGAGCTGACAGTGTCAGTTGCATCTGCTGCCTTAGTTGTAGTTCTCAACTAGGGCCCGCCGGTACACAATACGTGACAAAAGAACCACACAACATTCTCATTTGAAGTATTAGAAATCTAAGATTATCCAGGCTCTTAAAAGGAATCCAATGCAGTGACTCTTAGATATGTGAAAACAAAGATTTTATTTGTGAGTAATCAAAAGATTGAGTAAATGAGTGTATATTCTGTTGTTTTTTTAACCCCACAAGTATTCAAAATGGAGAAGCTGATGCTTTTCCTCATCAGCTACAACTCTGTCAAGAGCATGGCTCCTTCGGTGGTTTTGCTTGCAGAATACATTTTTACCCTGTCTTGCGCAGTACTCTTAAGTCCTCATCTGCAAAAAATGCCACTGCTGTGGGAGCAAGTCAGCAGTGCTTAGGTAAACATCTTTATAAACCTATTGTGAAACGACTCTTTTAAAATTCCTTACATGTCTCTGTGAGTGGGGAGCAGAGACTTACTTTTTCCTGTGGTGCTGATGCTGTAGAGCAGGTGAGCCAGGCTCCCAGGATGCAACCTGCTGCTGTTCTGTGATGTGCAAGGAAGACCCCATTCCCTTCCTAAGCTATCATATAGAATGTATGTGCACACCAGTCTGTATGTTTGCATCTGTCTGACATTAGCCCATAGTGATTTTGAGGAGTGGTTAAAGTAATTTCTATGCTGCACTGGAATTTTTCCTCAAAGGGATATTGTCAATATAAAAAACTTCTGACTAAAGCAAGTGCTACCTAAGGATTCTGATGATGATTTAAAAAAAATACATCATCTAGCTTATTTACCTGATGGATGTGTCAGCACTTTGTGTATTGACAGTTTCCCATTTCATTTGTATGAATATTTCTCCCCTCTTTGTTAGAGAAATTAATTCTATAAAAATAAAAGTATGTGCCTGTACAAATGTTGCTAAGATGGAAGCAGCTGCAGCACAGGAATTAGTCACTTAACTAATGAGATATAAAATTAAATTAATTTCATTGGGTATTCTTGCTTGCTTCAGCTGCACAAAACTTATTTATATGTGTGTATAGTCAATTAGTCAGTGGCTGAGTGAGAATATGACAAGCCCCAAGATATTTATGCTAATCTTGGTGTGCAGTTGTATATGCAGTCTCCAAATTCCAGATGCTTTAGTGGGACTTTGCAGGAGCAAAGGATATGCCATATATGAAACAAATCCTGATTTTGTTCTCGTGTTTGCAGTATGTCTGTATTTGCTGAGAGCAGCTGAAAGCACAAGTCCAGTGGAATGAAATCATTGCTGTTATTTTTTAACATAGTTGTTTATGTTGTAAATTGTTCTGTGCAAATAGTAACAGTATGTGTTCATACAAAATAATCTATTATAGGAGGTAACTTATTGGGTTTTGGGGTTTTGGGTTTGGGTAGAAAATCCTCCCAAAACTTTATTTGCATTGATACATTCTAGATATGCCTTTAGACAAAGGAATTAGTCTTATCTAATGGGATTTAAGTAATCCAAATCCTGTTTTGTTCTGAGGGATAAATATAAAACATATATATATAATTCATACTAACTGAAGTGATCTTGTGATATCCCAGTCCTAATTCTGCAATAGGAAATTTTATGAGATGTCCTAGATTTTGTTGTCTATTATCCTAGATGAAACTATTCTGTTAATATTTTTTCCTGCACAACAAATGCCAGTCAGATTCCTGAAATCTGTCATATTATGCTTAGATCACCATGTGTTAAAGCCATTTATTTTACCTGCTATTAGAGAATNATATATATAAAAAATATGGCATACTGTTGTCATGGAAATTTTTATTAAGTACTGATATCAGATGTGCCATAAGCATCCTGAGATACTGAAAGCTGAACAACCTGAGTAAAATTCATGGCAGTGCAGGAAATCTGTGTGGGACTGTGAATCATTTTAATCAGATGTGATGCATTTGGCATTGAGGTGTGTTTTGTACAGTAGAGATTTAATCCTGGTGATGGCTGGCATGTGCTACTTGATTACCTAAAAAATAGAAGCACCTTTTAATGCTTTTGGGCCCTAATTCTTACTCGACTTGCAAGGAAGTTTGCATCAATTGGAGTATGCTCACTGACAGCGCTGAGGTTACTCAGTGTTAGGCAAAGAGATATTCTATGCAAAAACAAGTGGTATTTCATATAGTGTAGGATCTTTGCATTTGTTGTTAATTTCCTGTACCTTTAATATTTCTTCCTGATATATGTTTTGAGGACATTTTTAGTAATTGAACCTTTCCAAACCTAAAAATCTTTACCATCTCTTGATCTGTTTTCCATTTGACTTTAGAAACCAAACTCCTCAAAATCAGCTGAGTTGAGGGATTTCTGTGCACAGACATGGATTACAAAGAACTATGTATATATATATTTCATTGTTTTTGTTAGTTGGACAAATTCTGTTGTCTTTGTATATTTTCATGGACCCTTGTGCCAGGCAAACTCCAGCTCCACTAGTAAAAGTTTAGTCAGAGTCAGGACAAAGGAAAAAAAGGATTTGAGTGTTTAGGAGAGTTTATTCTTGTGTGTTGCCAGAAAGTAAAGCATAAAATACATGCTATACTTTTTAAAAAATAGTGGAGTGCATCTTTAGAAGTGCATTTGAACTTTTCTTTTTGTTCATATGTACACTGTAGTGATTATTTCTGTATTATGTACTGCTGAGCATTTAAAATATAGATAGAATGATCATGACACTTAAACTACGCATTTGTATTTCTTTGCTCTACCAAAATGAAAAGTCATGAATTTTTAAGAATGTAAAAATGCTTCTATTTAAGAATATGGTGCTTGTTTTTTAACTTTTACAATAGAATTGTAATCAGCCATATTTTTAGTTACCTTAGCTCCAGACTGAAAATTACATTGTTCTTTATTTACTGTAAAATGTGCTTCATGGGATAACAATTGTGCATTTGTCTGTATTTTTTAAATAAAGCTGAGTATCACTTGTATGTATTTCATACAACAGCTCTAACTTTAACCACCTTTATAGTGTCAGTAAACACTAAAATAACATAGGCACTTAATAATCATTGGTGTATCAGCTATCTAATGTCACAACATTATGCAAATCATAACTTATTTAAAATAAGTAACATAATAACTCGTATGTATTTTACAGAGGGGAAAAAAAACTCATGTTTTATGTTTAAATCTTTTATTTTTCCAGTGGCTCGCTGATGGAGATAGTAGCAGCGTTTGATTCATGCCTCCTTCCAACCAGCCAAGAAGTCACTGAAATATAGAATAACACCCTTTGATTTGGGCATTTTGTCTTCCAGTGCCAAACCGGAGATAATATTAGGTTTGATTTCAAGGCAGAGTGAGTAGCTCTTGGCATTCATGGTGCTCAACTTTCAAAGCACCAAGCCTTGTTCTGGCAGCATACAACCTCAGAGTTGNTACTAACTGAAGTGATCTTGTGATATCCCAGTCCTAATTCTGCAATAGGAAATTTTATGAGATGTCCTAGATTTTGTTGTCTATTATCCTAGATGAAACTATTCTGTTAATATTTTTTCCTGCACAACAAATGCCAGTCAGATTCCTGAAATCTGTCATATTATGCTTAGATCACCATGTGTTAAAGCCATTTATTTTACCTGCTATTAGAGAATTATCAGCGATCAATGTCAATAGTAGTGGTGGAATTATCAGCGATCAATGTCAATAGTAGTGGTGGTAGAGAGTTACTTACATACTTAGGAATTGAACTATGCCAACCAGAAACTTCAAATGATACTGGCAATTCAAAACTGGGTGAAACTGAAATATATATTCTGTGGTTTCTTTAGATGATAAATGACTGAGTCTAGCCACCTTTAGCCTAAAATTGATGCAAATATATATATATATATATATATAAAAAANTAATTCTTACTCGACTTGCAAGGAAGTTTGCATCAATTGGAGTATGCTCACTGACAGCGCTGAGGTTACTCAGTGTTAGGCAAAGAGATATTCTATGCAAAAACAAGTGGTATTTCATATAGTGTAGGATCTTTGCATTTGTTGTTAATTTCCTGTACCTTTAATATTTCTTCCTGATATATGTTTTGAGGACAGTTTTAGTAATTGAACCTTTCCAAACCTAAAAATCTTTACCATCTCTTGATCTGTTTTCCATTTGACTTTAGAAACCAAACTCCTCAAAATCAGCTGAGTTGAGGGATTTCTGTGCACAGACATGGATTACAAAGAACTATGTATATATATATTTCATTGTTTTTGTTAGTTGGACAAATTCTGTTGTCTTTGTATATTTTCATGGACCCTTGTGCCAGGCAAACTCCAGCTCCACTAGTAAAAGTTTAGTCAGAGTCAGGACAAAGGAAAAAAAGGATTTGAGTGTTTAGGAGAGTTTATTCTTGTGTGTTGCCAGAAAGTAAAGCATAAAATACATGCTATACTTTTTAAAAAATAGTGGAGTGCATCTTTAGAAGTGCATTTGAACTTTTCTTTTTGTTCATATGTACACTGTAGTGATTATTTCTGTATTATGTACTGCTGAGCATTTAAAATATAGATAGAATGATCATGACACTTAAACTACGCATTTGTATTTCTTTGCTCTACCAAAATGAAAAGTCATGAATTTTTAAGAATGTAAAAATGCTTCTATTTAAGAATATGGTGCTTGTTTTTTAACTTTTACAATAGAATTGTAATCAGCCATATTTTTAGTTACCTTAGCTCCAGACTGAAAATTACATTGTTCTTTATTTACTGTAAAATGTGCTTCATGGGATAACAATTGTGCATTTGTCTGTATTTTTTAAATAAAGCTGAGTATCACTTGTATGTATTTCATACAACAGCTCTAACTTTAACCACCTTTATAGTGTCAGTAAACACTAAAATAACATAGGCACTTAATAATCATTGGTGTATCAGCTATCTAATGTCACAACATTATGCAAATCATAACTTATTTAAAATAAGTAACATAATAACTCGTATGTATTTTACAGAGGGGAAAAAAAACTCATGTTTTATGTTTAAATCTTTTATTTTTCCAGTGGCTCGCTGATGGAGATAGTAGCAGCGTTTCATTCATGCCTCCTTCCAACCAGCCAAGAAGTCACTGAAATATAGAATAACACCCTTTGATTTGGGCATTTTGTCTTCCAGTGCCAAACCGGAGATAATATTAGGTTTGATTTCAAGGCAGAGTGAGTAGCTCTTGGCATTCATGGTGCTCAACTTTCAAAGCACCAAGCCTTGTTCTGGCAGCATACAACCTCAGAGTTGGATGGGTTAACTCACTGTTGTTTCATTTTTTTAAATGAAAAGAAAAAACAAACAAAAATAGAACTCTGAATGCTACTGTGGGTATACTGAGAGAGTAAAAGCATGAGTCTGAGCAATGAATAACAATAGCCTTGAGTCTGAGAACCAAACTCCCACAGCAGGCTTGTCATGTGGCACTGTTTTTAATGACATTTGGGTAGCCACCTTCTTCAAATTTAAGCACAGATTTAAATTAAATTAAATTCCAGATTTAAGCACAGGTTTGTTGGTTTTTTTCTAAGCTATGCTGCAACTCTTTTATGTAATTCCTTAAGTTTTCAATCACCTTATCATACTACAGATTCACTAAGACTGACCTTGAAAATCTTGGTCCAAGGGACATGATAATTCTTCAAGTATTGCATTTAAAGCATTGACCTGAAAAGATGTATTTAAACAATCCATTTATTCACTTGGAGAACTGGGGTGATTATGTGTAAGTTTACATTAGTTCTCTGATGACCGTAAGTGAAAATGTAACTAGGTTTTTGTGCATACCCATTTAAAACTAGGAAACTACAAATCAATAAAATCATTTAATTGCATTGATTCGTATAGGAAGAAGGTATGGGTATGGTCACCTTAAATATGTCTTAAAATTAACGCAGTCTGAGTATTATTTCCAAATGCTACTGCCGTCTTTTTCCAAAATGCACTAATAGCTGGAGCTCAGTCCCCATGAGAGCATTGACCTGTCCTGTGTGTGAAAGGAAAAGGGAAATACGACTTGGAAAGGCACAGAAGAACTGCGTCTAGCAGTTTTGCAGATTACAGAAACACCTCAGAAGCAGGAGCTGTGAATATGTCCAGTGCAAATTTGCAGTTGGTATTACACATTTTCTCTGGCTTATTTCTGAGATTCATTTTCTTTAAAAGATTGATCACTCTTTCAGAATATAACACTTGGTGGCATCATCAATGTTTAAAAAGGGAAAGGGTCTTAAAATAGCCAGTAGCAACAAAAATACTGCTAGTCTGTTACAGGTAATGGACAATTCAAGACACTGTGTAAAATGCAGGTCATTACATCAAACCCCTATTAAGTTCTAGGCAGACTGTAATAGGGCTGTAGAATGAAAAGGAGACCGTGAAGTTTCATCATCTTACTCCACACCTGTGCTCTATTGGCTGCTTTACCGCTAATTAGCCCAGGATATCTCGTTCTGGGCAGCCGGATCTGGTTAGAGGCGTCCCTGCTGCCTTCAGCGGGGTTGCGCGAGACGACCACTCAGGGTCCCTTTCAGCCCAATGTAATCTGTGAGGCGGTGGTGGGGAAACCTGGTCACCGACATCAGCTGTCCGGCGAGAAGCCGCAGAGGAGATGAAGCTGCACAAGGGTGAGTTCAAGCTAGCCATACGGAGTTGGAGTCTTCCGTGAGTGGTGAAGAGCCGCAGCAGGTGCCCTGACCGGCAGTGGCGCCCTGCGGAGATCCCCGGCCGGGCCCTGTCACGGGGCGTCCCGGTTTTGCTCTCCCTCAAGGAGGCAGCGCAGGTGGCTGCGGGAGCTCGCCTGGGCCTGCAGATCCGCGACGCGCCTTGTGCTGTCGGGGAACCTCGGGCAGGGAGCCCCGGTGCCTGAGCGGCTCCTCCCCGCGCCGCGGCCCAGGCGCTACGGGGCCGCCCTCCGCTGCCGTCGCTGTCTCAGTCCATCGCCCTGGCCGCTCCCGCCATGCGGCTCTGGTTGCTGCTCAGCCTGATGCTGCTGCAGGAAACGCTGCTACACGGTGAGCTGCGATCCCCGCCACCCCCCGCTCCGCCGGGTTCCTCTACTTTGGTAGTCGCCTCGGGCTTTCCTTATTACCGGGCTGCCTCTCTCGCCGCCCTCGGCGCAGCTGCCCTTGCCCCACGCAGACGGTAACGGGTGCTTGCCGCCGACACCCTCCTCCGCCACGACAGACCCCGGGGCAGGGCCGGGGGCCATCTCAAGGGCGGCGGCCGAGCTCCCGTCCTGCTTGGCAGAGGCGGTGGTCTCTTGGTCTGCGGCCAGCAAGCCGCCCAGATGTTTTACAAGAGACCGCAAACGTAGTTCCAGTCGTGCTGAGGTTTTGGGAGAGGTGTGTGCAGCCGGCTCGCTCTTTCGAATCGACTTTTAAGTCTGCGCTTAAATCTCCGTGCTGGTGCTGTGAGAGGGTCAGTGCTGGACGTGATGCTCCGGTTTAAAAAAAAAAAAAGATAAAAGGTTTTTCCACTGCTGTTCGTTTGTAGAGAGTACCGAACTTTACTCATAACTCAGTTTCAGTTTGTGATGAAGTCTTGGTGGGGTAGATTTTTGGGAACCAATATTTGACTTACGTAGACTTAAACTAGGCAAAAGACAAGCTGCTGCCTTCTTGCAAAATGAGAATAAAGTTACTGAAACTAGTTCAGGAGAAACAAACAAAAAATGTATTTGTTTTTCACCATGGAAGATCTTGGGGAACAAGAGCTGTGTAGCCCATTCAAGGGTTTGCAGAGGTACTGGAGAGAGACTCCAGGATGCAAGGTGAAGGACAAAGGGGCAGATACCACTAATGGTCCAGGAGGTCACAAGGTAAAATGTAATCAAAGACTAAAAAAAATATTTCATTCAGAGGTGTTGAGCACTGAGAAAAGTTGTCAGGGGAGGCTGTAGAGGCTTCAGCTTTTGCAGTAGTTGGAGCTCAACTGGACAAAGCTCTGAGCAACTGAATGGTGCTGGGAAGGAACTTCCAGATGTCCTTTCCAGCCCAGTTTTAATTATGACTACGTGTAAAGGAATTGCACGTTGGACCAATGTGTGGGAGAGGATTTCTGCTGAAAGATCTGATCTGTGAGTGTGCCATAATGCATCAAGAAAAGTGTTTCCTTATTGAGAAATAGACGATTAAAAAAAACACGAAATGAGTTGTAGCTGGGGCAAAAGAGTTCCCAGGCCTGTGTTTTTCTTACTTTGCCTAGTTTATAGTGACAGGGTGCTTTATGCTGTGTCATCGAGAAGCTTAGTTACAGGAGAAAGTATCCTGGCATGTTTAATGACTATTCTTTGTCTCAGGCTAGAAGTCTAAGTCTTAATATTGACATGATCTCAAACTAGCCTTCCTAATTTAGCTTATGAACATGAAATAAGTGTCTCCAGGTATTCTATGTATTGATATGTTACCCTATGTGAATATTGATATGTTACCCTGTGTTGCCCTTGAGAAGGTTAAGGGGAGATCTTGCTGCACGCTACAACTACCTGAAAGGAAACTATAATGAGGCTGGCGTTGGACTCTTCTCACAAGGAATAAGGGATAGGATGAAAGGAAATGGGCTTAAGTTGTGCTAGGGGAGGCAAATACAGAATTGTCCACATGGGCTTGTCACGTTAGTTGTAAGCATTAAGACTTTTTGCCTTTCATCATAATTCTGGTGATTAAAAGCTATTCTTTGTGATAATCTCCCACTTGCTTGCTTGATTGTTTTGGTTTTTTTTGGTTGGTGGTTTGTTTGTTTTTCCAAGGAAGACTTAGTATAAATGAGAGTTGAAAGGGCTCTGATATGTCCAAGATGTAGCATGGGGCCTGCCTCATGGAGTGGGCACATCTTGTGGATTGTGAATGCAATTTGTCTGGCATTGTTCAATTACAACCTGTGCAGCATAACCAGTGGTGCATGTGGCTGTAAGTGATGTCTCAAGTCAAAGCTCCGTGCTTTTTTAGTACTATGTGACTAACAGTCATTTTGGGGTTGTTGTGTGTTTAACATCTGTGAGAACAAAGGACAGGCAAACAGAATGAGCCAAATACTGTAAACTAGGAGCAAAGGCTCCGTGTGGCGTATCTCTGTTGTAGTCTTCTGCTTCAGCATGATGAGTTAGTAGGGACCCTGAATGTACTGTTGTAGAGGAAGCAAGTAGATTACTCTTAGGACTGACATTAGGAGCTGCTCAGAGGTAGAAAGGAGGAGTTTCCTTAGTATTTTTCTACAAAGTCTCAGCATTTTTTATTAAAAAAAAAAAAAAAATCTTGATGGATTAAAACAAGGAGAGTTCTGGAAAAAAAAAATCTGATGAGAGATTGAAGTATCCCAGGCATGGCATATTTATGTGAATGGACTATCGGTGGTTTGAGTAAGGAAAGTAGGGGAATCTGTGTAGTGTGTTCTGTGTTCTTGGAGTGATTTGATTGTGTGCTCTCTTTATCTGAGGTTACAGACAGCTGTATCAGTTAATTTAGTTATTGAGTGTACAGATACATGTTTCAGCAGTGAGAGAATGCAGGATTGTGAGGTGTAGAAGGTGCTGTTCAGAACAGATTTGGAGGGAGTGTTGGGTAGGTGCATGTTCGCAGCTTGCTTGGAAACTCTATTCTTGAGTAGTGCAGCAGGGAGGCAAAACTAGACTTTCTCTGTAGGTAGATAAAAGCTCCTAATGGTGGTGTTTTCTGCAATGCCCCTGCTGTTACCTGTTGCAAGGTCAGACAGACAAGAGTCCCACTGTGTACCTAGGAGTGTGGTACAGCAGGAAAGTGTTCAGACTCACTGCAAACTACATAAACCTGGAACAGACAGAGCTTGTGTGGACAGGAAAAACTTCATCTAGAGAAAATCAAAACCAGGCTTCTGGCACTTAAAGTTGAAAAACTTTTATAGAGGAGTTTTAAAGAGTTTCTTAAAGGCAGAGTGTCAAGTGTGGGAGAGATACAGTTTGGGTGATGGGTTTTCTTGAGGTAAGGTTCTAAGGTCTTTGAACAAGTCTCAAGATTGAGGTGAGCAAAACATAGTGGAAATAGCAAAGAATAGTTTGAACAAGTAGTCCAGTTTCCCTAAGACACTATGGGGAGAGGGGAAGAAAGGGTGGCTGGACTAGAACTTGTGCACTTCCACAGACAATTGTGGGAGGTACAAGAGGGAGCTGGAACAGCTGTTTTGGAATGTGAGTGATTGTCTAAGAGGCTTATCAGGCCTGTCAGAGGGACCTTCTAATACAAGGGCACAAATTATACAGGAGAGATGGAGCAACAGAACCCAAGGGAGAAGTGGCAGTGTGTGTCAAAGAAAGCTTTGGTGTTAAATTGGGTTCCTGATGACTTTTTGTCACTAAAAGTCATTTGAACTGAGATACTAGCCCTGTGGAGAGCAAGCAAACTGGCTACTGACCACTCGGTATGATGGAGAGAATGACTGAAGAGGGATGAAGGAAAATTGGAGGAGTAGCAAGGGCTGGGTAGAAAAGCAAGAGTTATTTCCCCTTGTGTAGGCTGAAGCACACATGCCAAGGTGTGAGACACTGAGTGCAATTGTTTAGATGCCAGAAATGATGACTTCTCACAGCCACTGCTTGGAGAACCCGAGAGAAAAGCAGCAGTTCTTGACCTTGATCCAGTGTACTGCACTGGTAATTGGATTCAGGTGTGTGGTGGTTTGGGTGTCCCCCGCCCCCACACGCTTTAGAAATCACCCAGACTAGACTCAGCTGGCTCTGGAAATCTGTCTTAGAACAGCCAAACTGTAGTTCTGATACTCTTGCAGGAATAGTGAAAGGCAGAGAAACAACTGATTTGCTTAATTTCGTGTCCTGGTTTAGGGCCACAAGCTACCTGGGAACTGGAGGGCAGAAATGACACTCCTTTTGCAGAGTAAAAATGAAGATACTGCACACCGATTGGAGGTTTAAGGGAGATTCTATTTACAGGCACATATATGAGGAAGGCAATCAAGTAGAATGGATACATCCACAAGCTAAGCCAAATCTGTCGGGCTAAAACCTTCTAGAATCCTCCACCCCTTCCACCCTCAGCAGGCCAGAGAGTAGGCCAAAACTGCTGTCCCCAGCTTAGACCTACAAGGCCTCATCAGGCCGCATGACGCAGCTCAAAATTCCCTGCCAGCTAGAAGCTATCTCCCCCACACAAACCACAAGATAAGTAGGGATGCGCTCTGCTCGGAGAGAGAAGAGAAAGGAGGAAAGGCAGGGAGGAGAAGCAAGCGATACCAGCCAGGCACTGCCTTATAAGCTGTGATACTGGAAAGCAGAATAGAATAACAAAATTGCAATGTCCTGGAACGACCAGGTCTGTCTCCTGGGATGGGACTTTGTTGCTGTAGTTTTCTTAAGGGAACCTGGGCACCTACCCCTCTCAAACTACCCCATTTCAGAAGAGGTAATTGCATAACATGAAGAGGCCATTTAACTCACATGTGGGTTAAATACGTGAACTGGAGTAGGGCAGACAAAGTGTTTGAGAAACAGCCTGTAAAATGGATAGCATCAGCCATAAATCGGTTTCTTCTGATGTGCAGGAGTGGGATAGGGAGATATGGCAGCAACCTTTGTAAGGCTGGTAAGAACAGAGGGTAAGAAAAGAACACCTATGGAAAGTAAAACTTAGATTATAAAATCAATTACTTGTGTGCACCTGTGTTTGCTATGAAGGCGCTTAGGGATATTCTAATGGAAAATTTTGACCTGATAAGCACATCAGAATCTTTGAATGCAGTATACTACTGAGTACTGTGATAGCAGGCTCTGAGACAGAATCCTTTTCAGTGGGGAGAGTCTTTAGATGACAAGTCTCATGAGTATGGCAAAAGAACTGGCTTTAGAGACAATCAACATGTCAGTGCTTGACCACCTTAAGAATAAAAGTAATTTTCTCATGGTCAGATCGAATTTCCTAGTTTTTAAATTTGTGCTCACGAGGCTCTGTGCCGTTTAAGAGAGACATGGTATGCACTGACCTGGACTTTGAGAAGTGGCAGGCAGTGCAAGGTGCCCAGCTGCAATATGAGGAATGTCACAAGAGGCATCAGTGGCAGAAGTCTGGAAGTGCTGCTGTTCGTACTGCAGCCAGTGCCGTTTTTAATTCATGCTAACTCAGTATACATCAGGGCTATTTTTAATTCCAGAGGGAGCTTGTTGATTGACTTGTACAATCAAATAGCCAAGCATTTTCAAGTGGAAAGCCACGTTCAATGTGAATTAGCTGTCAGGCACAGTTAATGGAGTTTTTGATGTCTGGGGGGCAGCAGTTTTAGGCTCATCTTGCAAAAGATCTGTGCTTCCTGCTGCCAGTTAAAGTGGGAATAGCATGATTTTTGGAGGCACCTCGCTTTGCCCTTTCCTTTCCCTTTTTAAAGGCACCTGGCCATCCCTGTTGTCTGTCTCAGATAATAAAGTCTCATAACCATTTGCTTTTTAAGACTGCATTTTCATCTGGAGTGTCAAAATAAATGGCTGTTACAGAGAAGTGATGAATTGAATGCTGTCTTCAAGTGACTTAGTGCCATTTTTATTTTCACAGTACTTGCTGTAAAAGAAAAAAACTACATCAATATGTGTATTTAATAAATCAGCATGGAGGTCCATACTTGCCAGTTTCTTCATGTGTCTCTTAG
Source organism: Tricholaema leucomelas (assembly GCA_013400475.1). Lineage (NCBI taxonomy): Eukaryota > Metazoa > Chordata > Aves > Piciformes > Lybiidae > Tricholaema lacrymosa > Tricholaema leucomelas. The sequence continues at coordinate 659,718 of WAAF01006442.1, read as the reverse complement.
GGTAACGTGGCATGTAAAAAGGTCATGCAGAACTGAGGAATGTGACATAACCTGGAAAGATGGAGAGCTCATGTTGCATTAAACAGCATTGACCTGAGGTAGAAATGACAGAAGTAACTGGAGACAGAAATGGCTGTATTTCTTTCCTTTCCCCTTTGTAATGTTCTCATACCTTACATATTTGTCTGTTCATGTGAGCTCTAAGCACAGATTTTCCACATGCCTGTTGAAAGCTTTCTTTTCCCTTTTTGCCAGGAAAATGGGGCATGCCCAGTGACTTCTATGAAAATTAACTCTTACTGGTTCTTACGCACCCTTTTTAGGAAGAACTAAACTGCCTTGTGATAATAAGGAAGATTTTAATTAATTTATTTTTTTAAAGACTATGTGATTTTTTTTTTTCTAATCAGTAACATTGCCTTCTTCTCTTTGTTTTACTAGTTACTGGACAGTCCACAAAGAGTAAGCGTCCGAAAGAACCTGGGGAAAACAAAATTAAGCCTGTTAATAAAAAAGTAAAAGCCAAACACCCCAAAATGAAGGAGAGAGAATCTGTTGACTCCTCTTTGAAGTCCCAGTCGATACTGACACAGGTGATGGATAAAGGTCGTTTACAGAAACTAGCTGCCACTTTAAGTGTGTCTGCGGGAGAAAACCTAGAACTGCGATGTAAGGGGAATAATGTCACTTGGAACTACCCTTCCTACTTAAACACCTTTAAAAACTCCAGACTCAGGTAAGATATTTTTAAGTTTTTGGGAATAAAAAAACCCAACACATAGTTGGTAGAGCAGAAATAGGAACTGATGACTCTCCCTTTCTCTGGCTCACCGGGTAAGTGTCCTGACAGTCTAAATATCCTCGCCAAAACCACAGGCATTTGTATCCTTCCCAGTTTTTGAGGAGAGTACACATAGCTAAATGGAGATTAATCGTAGTAATTTAATTCTGTATTTGAAGCAGCAGGGATTTATAAAGATCTTAAGGATGTCTTCCAAAGGAATCTTTTTTCCCATGAGTGGTGTTTGTTTTCACAGGTTGAATATGGAGATTTATGTGTCTGTGAAAGAGAAGTAGTGAGGAGACTGACGGCACTGTGAAAGATGCCCTAAGGAAGAGCCATAAGGAGCTTTTCCTGGATTATTAGGAGCAAAGATATCAACTCTTATTGTCCTTTTGGTCCTAAATTAAGTATAAGTATGTATGTTCTCTGTAAATAACTGAGGTTGACTGTCTGAGTTATTCTCTTGACACTGTCCCACAGCGTCCTTCTGGCTGCCTGTGGCTTGTGTTGATGGCATGCTTTTCAGGGCTTAAACATTCCTGGATGGCCAGACTCAGAGTGGTAGTGAATGGAGTTAAATCCAGTTGGTGGCTGGTCACAAGTGGGGTTCCCCAGGGCTCAGTACTGAGACCAGTTCTCTGTAATACCTTTATCAATGATCTAAATGGGGTGATCAAGTGCACCTTTGGTAAGTTTGCAGACGACACTAAATAGGGTGGGAGTGTTGATGTGCTTGAAGATAGGAAGGCACCTGGATCAATGGGTTGAGGCCAGTTGTAAGAGATTACAGTATCACTAAGGTTGGAAGAGACTTCATAGATCATCAAGTCCAACCTGTTACCACAGAGCTCAAGGCTAGACCATGGCACCAAGTGCCACGTCCAGTCCTGCCTTGAACAGCTCCAGGGACGGCGACTCCACCACCTCCCTGGGCAGCCCATTCCAGTAGCCAATGACTCAGTGAAGAACTTTCTTCTCACCTCAAGCCTAAATTTCCCCTGGCGTAGCTTGAGGCTGTGTCCTCTTGTTCTGATGCTGGCTGCCTGAGAGAAGAGAGCAACCTCCTCCTGGCTACAACCACCCCTCAGATTCATCAAGGCCAAGTGCCAGGTCCTCCATTTGTGTCACAGCAACCCCATGCAATGCTGCAGTCTTCTTAGGGGAGAGTGGCTGAAAAGCTGCCTTGCAGAAAAGAACCTGATCATGAGCCAGCAGTGTGCTCAGGTGGCCAAGAGGGCCACCAGCATCATGGCCTGAATCAGAAATAGTGTGGCCAGCAGGACTGTGGAAGTGGTTTGTTGTTTGTACTTGGCACTGGCAAGGCCTCACCTCAAATACTGTGTTCAGGTTTGGACCCCTCACTGCAAGAGGGACATCGAGGTAGTGGAACATGGCCAAAGAAAGGCTACAAAACTGATAGAGTGTCTAGAGAAAAAGTTTTGCAAGAAGAAGCTGAGGGAATTACAGTGGTTAAGTTTGGAGAAATGGAGGCTGAGGGGAGACCTTACAGCTCTCTGAATCTACATGAAAGGAGCTCCTATCGAGGTGGGTGTTGGTTTGTTCACCCAGGTAGCCACAAAATGAGAGGAAATAGCCTCAAGTTGCCTCCAGGCAGGTTTAGGTTGCACATTAGAAACAACTTTTTCACTGAAAGGATTGTCAAGTGCTGGAACAGGATACCCAGAGGGGTGGTGGAGTCACCATCCCTGGATGTGTTTGAAAGAGGTGTAGATATTCTGCTTTTAGACATGGCTTTGAAGCAGAGTTGGTACTGTTAGGTTAGTGGTTGGACTTAATGATCTTGAAGGTCTTTTCCAGCCTACACAGTTCTATGATTTTAGGATGCTACCTTAAAATTGCTCTCAGTTAATTATTTTTTCAGATACAGTGTTCTGCTTTCCACTTCTGTTTTCAAAGAGGAGTGTTGAAGATTGGCAGTTACAGACTATGATATCTAGCATATCCTTCTGAAATCATAAGCCAGTTCTCTGTGTGCTTCCCTTGAAGGAGGAGAAGTTCAAGAACTACCCTGGCTGAACGAACTTCCATAGCTAGTATAAGGCTTACAGTAGTGATATGTCTCAAAAGACCTTGTTTCTGATTGAAACAACCACTGCTTTTATTTTTCCAGAAGCAGTTTCACCTGGATTAGTGCAGTAGGTGGCGTTTGTGAGCTGCATACAGCCCTGTTCTGCCAGCAGGCCAATGCTGCAAACTAATGTCTAAAGATCACAGAGTGTTTTGGGTGGGAAGATCATCTGTTTGCCGCGGGCAGGGACACCTTCTGCTAAATCAAGTTGCTCAAAGCCCTGTTCAACCTGTCCTTTAACACTGCCAGGGAGGGAGCATCTGCAGCTTCTCTGAGCAACCTGTTCTACTTTTTCGTCACTCCCACAGTAAAGAATATCTTCCTTGTACCTAATATAAATATAACCTTTTTCAGTTTAGAACATTACCCCTTGTCCTGTCACTGCAGTCCCTGATAATGAGTCCCTGCCCATCTTTCCTGTGGACCTGTTTTAGGTACTGGAAAGCTGCTTATGTCAACAGGGACTCTGTGTGTGTATGTGGTGGTGGTTCTTGTTTTCAAATGTACCCTATGCTTTGTGCATTTGAAAATAGATTACTGGCATGACTGGGTCTGTAGAGCTCCAAGTCATGTTATTTGAGTATTAGCATCTGGTATTGAAGAAGGCCAGGCAAGGATTCAGGTTTTTTTAAGAGGAATCTGAATGCTTCATAATTATTTGTTTCACCATCTATTCTTCTCTTACAAAATGAAGTATTTCTAGTGATATACATGGGACAAAATAGAAAAAAAAACATGGTAGATTTGGGACATGGGGGAAAATTAATTTTCCTAATCATGTTTTTGGCATTTTGTAGTACTGAAATAGTTTGGGGTGGTGTTCAGTCGACAATTTACTCTTCCCATTCAAGTTCACAGTATTTAAATATTTTAACCATGTAAGGAAAGATGATAATGGCACACAAAATAAATGCCATAAGATATTTTGACTGGGTAGATAAAACTTGCCTAAGTATTTATTTTCTTTAGTGTTAGGCTTATATTTAAGGGTCTATATTGAAATCTCTTTAGATAAATTATTATTTTAAAATAAGCTATTGAAGCAGTAAGACTGAGTTAGACTAAATCAGCAGTTTTTATTGTAAGCAGAGGGTCCTACAATTAACAAGAGAAATTGAAACATAGGTTGGTAGCACTTTTCAGAGTCACAGGTTAGCAGTAATTTATGGAGGCATTGACTACAGAATCTTGAGCATCACATTTTTAGTATGACTTCATTAATGACCTCAAGGTCTTTGCTCTAGTGCTAACAGGCATATGAAACAGTCTGCTTTAGAGAATGTGAAATACAAAACTTATATTCTGTGGTTTTAGAAAGCTTTGATTTTATTTTTTTTTTAAACTGGAAATGTAGTGATAAGTAAGAAATAAGTGAACTGGCAGCAGAAAAGGTTAACATTATTATCTTTCAAGAGGAGCTTTGTTCTTCCTTACTGCATACAAAAAAGACCATGCACCAAACATCCACTACAACAGGTGAATTAAAAAAAGCAAACGACAGAACAACACATTTTTCGAGAACAAAAGGCTGAACATAGGACAAAGAAGATAAAATCAGAAAAAAATATTAGAAAATAAACCATTAAAAAAAAAAATCACCTGAACAGATAGATGTCCAATATCTTCTAACATTTTTCTGAATGCATAAAGGCCAAATATGAAGTAATCTCTTTATTACCAGTTAGTGAGGTGTGGAGTGAAACCCAAGCTAATTAACTGGGCAGGGTGTTTTTTTGCCCTGGGGCTTCTATGCTAGTCTTGGTGGAGTTGGGTCACTGGTAGAGAAAGTTGAGTTGGTGGCAGCAGCTGAAGGGAATTGGTTAGTAATCTGAGGAGGTAATGGATAGTGAAGGAGTGGGTTGCCAGGCCTGGAGGATAGGTGAGGAGGAGGGACAGCAACCGTGAGGCCTATACAATTGCTGGGGACTAATGACCACCATTATTTTCTTTATTTTTGTGTCTCTACAGTGACAGGTGCTCAGACATCCAATTCATATTTTTTTTCTTCAACTAATAGGAGGGATGTACAAATCCAACTGGTCTAGTGGGAGTTTTAACAATAAACAGGGTGGTTTACACATCCTGTGAACTGCTGACATCCTCTAACTCCAGTTGCTAGAAGAAGAAACTTCAAGCACCCTGGCATCTAGCAGAATTGCAGGAGGAAGAATAGACCTTAAAGTTCAGGGTGATAAGGTTGGAGGGTTTGTCAGCATCAGTGATCCAGGGCAGGAGCTGGTGCTGAAGATGTTCAGACGTTCCTTTCTGTGGTTGGGGGAGAAGGGGATGTTTTTTGTTCACAACTAGTTATATTTAGCATCCAACTGTTGTATTTCCTATGGGTTGTGGCTGCAGAAATAAGTAGGGATAAAAGCCTTTAGGTTTGGTTTTTTTTGTCTCCATGGCATGTCTATCACAGTTTTAACTCACTGGTGTGGTAAGTAGAATACAACAGCCTGGAGGACGATATGACTTAGAAGATGGAAGGAATTATTTTTGTAGTACTTGAGACTAAACTCTCTTTTGAGTTGATCTTTGTAGCTCTAGTTTATGACCTGATAAATAACATTTTTCCTTGCTGTACTAGAGTCTTGTGTTTTTAAAATAAGTCTGTAGGTGCTACTATATGCCAAATTTATCATATGGGGGAAGTGAAAGGAAGAGGAAGACTCTTTGTTTCTTGCTGAGCTAGAGGAGCAAGTCTAAGCTGTGCTGACTGAAGTAGATAGCAGCACACACAGATTATTTGCTTAGCTTTAGAGACTGTAGAATGCAGTGCATCTATGGGGAGAAAGCTGGGTTCATGCAAACTTGGCTCCTGAATGAAGGACACTCATCAGCTTGTTTGAGGACTAAGGTATTACCTGTAGTGCTCTCTTGCCTTGTGCAACATATTTACACTGTGCAGATAACGTCTTGTCTAAAAATTGTATGTACTGACTGAAGTGGCCAGAAATCTTGGTGGACGAAGGTAGCTCTTGCACCTCTGGAATAGAAGAGCTGGGATGTTGTTTTGTAAGATTGTGTGTAATAAATTAATGACTGTGGACTCACCCAGAAACTGGATCTGCAGTGTATGAGAAGGATCAAAAACTGAGAGGGATCAAAGGAAAGCAAGGGCAAGCACATTTTTCCTTTCTTATGCTTTATAGCAAAAATCTGCTCCAGATTAAGCAGTCTAACTTGATGTAGTTTCTGCTCAGCACAGCTGGGAGCATGAAGATCTCACTTGCCAAAGACTGGCTGTATTTGTCACAGAAGTACACTCAACGTGAAATGGAATTGCTCCAGTAGAAGAAGCTGGGGCAAAAAGCTGGGCATGCATTAGATGCACATTTGTGTTTTCATGGGGTATGTGAAGAGGAGCACTCAAAAGTACCGAGGAAACTGTGTTACAGAGGGCAAAATTAGACTGCTTTCAGGGACTGCAGCCTCCTGCTGGCATGGTGGGATGTTGGTTGTGCTTGTGTGTATAACTAAATTTCACTTCATTCCATGTGTTCTGAAGTCTGAAAGCTAGAGAATTTTTCCTTATGTTAGCAGTAGGAATTTATAATGCTCCCCTAGAGTTTGTATGTGAGATTAGATCTCTTTTGTCAGTACAAATGCAGCTGCTTGAGGAGTTTGCTAGGTGCTCTTTTGAACGATGTTATCTATACTTTGTGTGTATATATATGTAGAGAGAGATAGATATATATACATATTAGCTTCTAAACATGTCATAGTTTCTGTGGCAAAGATCTTTTGAACTTCAAATAACTAAAGCTTAATAAGATAAATGTAGGGAATCAGATTTTGGAGTAGTTTCCTATTTTCTTTAAAATAGCCTTGAAATATTTGTATACACAGAGCATATTGAAATTCTGTCTTTTGAGTCAGATTTTCCAACATCTAAAATTTTAATGAAAGGAAAGTTATCCTAGATCTATTGATTTGCTGCAGGATTTACCGTTTATAATTTACTTTATATGGCTTGTTTTGTCAGCTTAATATGGTATTAACACAAGTCTCAACAATGCTCCTCTCAATTGCCAGGTTTTGCTAGTGCATGTTTGTGGATGACTACCTCGCTAGGCTGTTTCCATTGATTACTGGATAGCTTGTTCTCAGTAAAGCAGAACATGCTGTCCAACACTTAATTAACTCTGACCTTATTTTTCTCTCTGTTGGAATTTCAAGCTATATAGCTCAGTGTCTGCATTAAGTGTTGTAGGCAAAAGGTCTTCTGACATAATATAGTCTCTGTAATGTTGGCGTTGAATGCTAGATACTTGCAGAACTTTTTATGGTGATGTAATCATGTAGCCTATGAAGTGATCTGTGAAACTAAATAGTAATAATGATAATAATACAGACTGGAACATGTTTTGGCTTTCTCTTTTCGTTCTGTTGGGTGTGATACACAACAGAATCTTTGGCATTGTGATGGTTTGGGTGTTATCTGTCTGCTCCCCCCTCCCCCCCCCGCCCCCTTTGGAAGATCACCCAGACTAGACTCAGAGGCTCTGGAAATTTAATGAAGCTTTATATTTACACCTTAGCACAATATACAAGCAGAGATTTACAATATATATAAAAATATACAAGTTAAAAGATAATACAGAAACACAACAGCCCTCCCAGAAACCAGAGCCCCCGGGAGGGGCTCACAACCACCCTTTCACCTTCCTCCCACCCCTCTACCTTACCCTAGATCTTGCCTTATGTTTAGGGTAGTATGGAGAGTCAGCCAGGGGGTTAGGAGGCAGATGGATTAGTCACACAGATGGCAGGTTAGGTTAGAGAGAGAAGTTGAGCCCCAGAGAGACAGCAACTCTGTTATCTGTATTTGTGTTCTTCTTATACATCTCAGCAAGCCTATGAGTGAAGTAGACATCACCATTGTTTCCTTTTCACAGCCTGTAATCTAATTCTTCTCACCAAAACATTCTAGCTAGGCTCAGACTGGCACAGGCATGAGTAAGAATCTCTCAAAGCTTATCCAAAATCTGAAGATAATTTATAATGTAAGGTAGTGTGTGTGTGTATATAAAAAATGAAAATGCTAGATGGTTCCAAAAAGCAGAATCAGACAAGGTCATGTAGGATAAACACATTAGTGGGAAGCATGGTTTGCTCATTTCCTTAGGCAAGCCTCAAAACTGCCCTGTGGTGGATGAGTGAGTTAATGGTGTCTGAGGGCTTTAATGGAAAAAAAAAAAATTCTCAGCCCTGCTTGGGTTGTATATTTTGTGTTGGTTTAATTTATAAGTTACTGGCATTGGCTGGAGGCTGAATGTTAGGTTACATTGAACCACTACTTGTGTTTGCTGGTAGTAGTGCAGACTGCTAGCAGAATACCTAAGGACCCAGAAATTTGGGGAAGTGTCTATAGTTGGAGGAGTGGCCTATATTAAACAGTTAACTCTGCCAGTGATGGAACTGTAAGCAAACCAGAGCATTTGCATCAGAGTAACAGGGCACTCTAGAGGATATTTTTCTCAAAGCATGCTAATCCCACAAATAAATGATCCAGTCGGGCATCCACCTTTCAGAATAACTGCCACACTTAGACGAAGCAGGAGGATAATAAATACTTGGAGAACCTAGAGGTGAATAAAAGGTGAATATGGGAGCAGTTCGGACTTCAAGCTGTGTATTTGTCCAGACCTTGTTTGAAACGCTGAAGTTTGCTGTCAGATGCTTAAAACGGGGATCTCTCCTAATTTGATTAGAACAGAAATGACCTTGTGGGAAACCTTTTGTGTTCTGAATGTGCTACCATGTAAAGGGAGGTGGTTGAAAAATTAGCATTTTTAAGGGTCAGAGCAACAGTGGAGCGCATCACTGCTGCTACGTGACTGTCCTGACAGAGTGTCCTGAGAACTGGTACTGTTGGACTCTTGCTTTTGCAATCCTTCAAAAGGCAATACTGCAGACTGCTAACTATAACACCATCTGTCTGCAAGAAAGAGCCAGGAAAGCAAACCTTAAAATAAAGAAGAACAAGATGAGATTGTAACTGCTGAATTTCATAGGACCTTTGTACTTTAGAAACATTGCCACCATTCATAGAAATGACTACAAAGATGGGAACACTTCCACATTTACAAATGTCAGTCCACTGAGAGATGTATTAGAAAAATACAGAAGATGGAGAGAAAAAAGCAAATCAAGTCCAAAATAGTCACACAGGCTGAATTTTGTGTAGTTAAGTGATGCCACCAATACACCTCCAGCAGTCCTCAGGGTTGTGGTCTGAAATAGCTGAGGGTTGGTGAAGAAACCAGGGAGAGGATGCCAGTGAGATGGCTTAGGGCAGAGGAATAGGCAAAATGTCTTAGCTGCAGAACAAATCCAGGGTGGGATAGCAGGTCTTCATGATGATTATTGCAAATGGCTTAGTCTGTTGAGTATGGGAAAGATTTCACACTGAAAGCCGGCATAAATCATCCAACAAACACTTACTCAATTACTTACTACTTCTGAATTACCTCTGTATATACACTGTTGAAACAGTGCTGCAGTCAATGGTATCAAAAAAAGACTAAGATCCATGCAGATTGAACTGGCATGGAAGCACAAGGACAAACTGAGACAAAACATAGATGGACTTATTTTCTACAGCAGTCATAGCCCCATTTCAGAATGGGGACGGAAAGGAATCTCTGAGTGAACTGTACAAGACAAAAGCTTATAAATCTCTTGTGTGGTTAAAATAGATAAACCTACTCATCTGAGTAGGTCTTTGCTGGAGCAAAAGGGGAGGTTGCATTAGAGCTCTGAAAGCAAAAGGTAGGTTGGTTGCAGAGGAGAAACAACAGCAGAAACAAGCTTCCAGAAATGTACAAAGAAATACATCTGTGCTTGTCTGTGCCTTTTGTTTTTTCTTCTTCCCAGTATAAAGCAACTTGACAAGTACAGTCAGCTGATCTTGGCAAACTCCACTGCAGCAGACACAGGTGAATATAGCTGCTGGCTTCAGCTCTGCAACGCTAAAAAGTGCAGGAAAGATGAGACTAAAACAGGTTCCACATACATCTTTTTCACAGGTAATTAACTCACCTGGGAATTACTAATGGAAATACATTTGCTAGTAAGACAGGAAGAGTGCTGCATCAGCAATTTCACTGTCAGGAATTTTCTTCCTCAATTTTCATTTTTATTTAGTGGATGTTAAGGAAGGCAGTGATGGCGAGTAGAAAAAAATCCACTTGCCTAGTGTGATTTGTGAGTCCATTTTCTTTATGGATTATGCCAAAGTCATATGTGTGACATGGAATATCTCTTCCTAAGAGTGTCTATATTACCAGTGCTGGTGGGTTTTTGTTTGTTTTTTTTCCTGTGTGCTGTTCTTTAAAAGAAGGCAACTGATCAGAATTAGATCCAGATGAGTATTTGGAAACTTAATAAAAAAGAAATTCCTAAGACCTTCTTAGGATTAAAAATATCTGATTACATTGAAGGATCTTTTATTTTCGATTCAGTGTTTTTTAATTCAAGCTATGTAAATGTATACTCACAGATTCGAAAGGATGGGTTCATTTTTTCATTTGTGTGTGCATATGTAAAGCAAAAATCTTTGGCTTTGTTTTTAATGTTGCTTATAGCTCTTTTTTCTTGTCATATATACTCTGTCTTCTTTCTGTTAAACCAATTATCTGTTAAGTAATATTCTAAGTATTTCACATCTTCTGTGCAGATAGAGAGGAACTTTTTGTACCTACTCCCAGTTACTTTGAGATTGTCTACCTGAACCCAGATAAACCTGCAGTCATCCCATGCCGTGTTACTACTCCTTCAGCAAAAGTTACTCTACACAGGGAATTTCCAGCAGAAGAAATTGAAACAGATGGAACTGATATTATTTATGATATGAAGAAGGGTTTTGTCTACCAGCATCCTACTTTTGATCATAAAGGTATTGTCTACTGCAAAGCAGAGTCACAGGGAGCACCTCAGATTTCCATCAAGTATCACCTCCTATATGTGGAAGGTAAGGTGCAGCTTGTTTCTTCTGCTGACATTATTTAGCAAACAGTTTTAAGCAAACCCAGTAAAATTAAGTAATGAAATCACAGAGTTTTAAAATCTTAATCAAAAGTAAACGTGGTAAAATTTTGTGGGTTTGATTTCCTGCAGTTTCCTTGTGCTAGAGGGGAAAGTTGTGGGTGTACATCACTTACCTATTGTGTTCAGCAAACCAAGGGGAAAAAAATTACTCTAAAGTTTTATCCATGTATTTAACTCTCTGGAAACTAATGTCTTGCCTTCAAACACTTCCTGTCAGTTCCCAAGGGCCCGCCTTCAGCCACAATTGAGGCATCGTCCAGTAGCGCAGAAGTCAGCGACCGTGTCCATGTGACCTGCACAGTCCTTGGGGAGCCAGATGTAGATGTGAACTTCAGGTGGCAGTACCCAGGGCAAGAGGTAAGAGACACATGCCCTGCATGAAATGGTTTGTTCTTTGCCAAAACAATGCTTTGAATGCCACTCAGTGTCTAGATTTGAAGTGAAGTTCCTTTCAGATTCTGGTGTGTGCCTTTTGCTAGCTAGGACATGCTGGCACAAGGCGGCAGCACATCCCATTTGAACTTCAGCCCATCTTTCCTTGAGAGTCTAGGAGTAGCACAGGAATGAGGCTGGAGAGGTCTTCTCATGTTGGCAAAAATCAAGCTCAGCAAAGCTTAGTCTTCCCCCCAGGAAGAGGGACACTTGGCCTTTGGCAGCATTTACAGAGAAAAGCCTCAGACAGGGGCAAAGCTAGTCAGCTTCAGGAAGCTATTCTAGGACAAGCCACAAAGCCTCACTGAAGCCTCTGCATTTAATATCCCTTCCATCTCCGTGGCTCGGGAACATGAATCAGCACAGCACAGAATCTTTAATTGTTGCCCTTATCCAGAAGCACAGAGGTCTGCTTCTCCACAGCCACATCTGAAAAAATCAACTGGAAACATCCAGTGAATCTTAGAATTTTGTTCTTATTCTTTTTTTTTTTCTGAAAAAAAGTATCTGACTGGCACAATTAGATGGCCCTTCTTTTCTTCTGCCCACCAGTTACAGAAGGGACTTGTTTCTTAGTCATCTGCTTCATCTCTACTGTTCTTTATCCTAAGCAGGCTGGGAGCAAGGGAAGGACTGCTGGAAGGTGAAACCCTTTGCCAGAGGAAAGGGATCCTCTAGGACCAGTGAGTTTGCATTGTGTTCCATTTGCCAGCCCTCGTGATGCCAATTAGTCAAAGGACAATGCAGAGCTTGCTAATAAGGTACTTGTATCACCACTGGTAGATGTAATTGCTTAAGTGAGAATATTCAAATCTGAAGCCCCAGAAGTTTGCTGTAGCACTTTGCTGTCATGCTTTTTTAGGGGAAAGGGCGGTGAGAGGGCACAAAAGATTTGAGCTGCTAGTGAGGGCACTAGATATGTAGAACCAGGTTTTGAATCCTTGCTTAGATGTTGGTTCACCCTTTCCATTCTACATCCCTTTCCCTCCCTTTGTGGTGGTGTGTTGTTTTTTTTTTCTCCTTTGCTCTTGCTTGTCAGAAGTTTTCCTGCTGACACTGTTGGAAGTCAGAGTTCACAAGCAGTTACTATCCTTCCCTGTCTTCCCAGTCCTGGCTTTTAATGAGGTCAGCCTCAACTGCATTTGTTGAGGGTCTTGTTACTGATAATATGAATTAGTTGAAGGTCTGAGGAGTAGCTACTGGAAGAATGAGGCAGGATTCCTGTGTCTGGTGTGCATTTGACATTAGGAAGCAAGCAGAAAAACTTGCAGCTGGTGAAGTAAAACGGAAAATGCTGGGGAAAACTGAAGTGCCTTCAAGTACAGGGAGCTGTAGAGCAATAGTTTGAGTTAAATGCCTGGTGTCTTCCTCCAGTTGAGCTGTCAGCGTTACTTTGAGTGAGATGCATCAACAAATGGCAGTGTCTCTGTCCTTAAAAACAAAACTGTAACTTTTCTAAGGATTTGCCCTTTTGTAAGGGGAAGTGAAGAAATGCCCTTGCTGATCATGTTGGCTTTGTTTGATAGGGATTTTTAGTTTGTTTTTCTGCTCATGGTTTGTTTTTTTTTTTAGCTTTCCTTGGTAACAATACCCTATTTAGTTGACTAGGAACTGGCTATGCCACCCCCCAAATTGATGTCTTCTGTAACTAACTGTAATTAACAAGAATGATAAATCGAAGGAATTAAATCCTAAACTCATCCTAGCTTCCTAAAACTTTGTATCTTATTAGTGTCTACCCTCAATGTGCTTATTCACTAGTCCCTGGAGATAGGGAAGAGTTGTCTTTTGGTTTTCTGCCCCAGCAAAATGAATAAGTAAATGGCAGACTAGAAGTACTGCTTGCTTTTTGGAGGCTTATTAAGGAAGTACTCACACACTGCAAAGTAATGAAAGGTAGGGGCGGAGGGCTAAGAAAGCAGCAGAAACACTGGTCAGATACACCTTTTGTGCAACAAAAAGGACTGACAAAATTCTGAAATTCACTGGATGGATGCTTCCACCCATAATTCCTCATGCAGGAAGATTAGTGATGATTCTCTGCCACCCCATCCAGTACCTGGACTGTCACCTACTACTTGATGCCTGATCAGAAGTAGCATTTTAATCCCTACTTTCTCCCAGGCATATTGCACTGGAGAGACTCTCATCTCATCTGTTGTCACTAACCTTTCTTCCCCTCCCCACCATTTACTTGTTGGATTTTTTTTTTTCCCTTGCCACTCCCTGACAGTTGCATTTGTTCATTCACCTCCTGTGAATGTACACTGATCCAGTCCCTCATAGGATTCCCTGAAACTAGCTTCAAAGCAGAAGGCAATTAGTTGGAGGAAAAACTGGGCTAACAGGAGCCCAACTAGGCAAATAACATCTGTCTTATGTGGCCTTTACCTTCACTTTCAGTGAGGTCAGGGAAGTTCCAGCTGCTGTACTTAAGAACTGATTTAGTCTTGAATTACATGTGTGGTAGTACTTGATTGCAGGTAGCACTTGATTCAGGCTGGGAGCAGGAGGCACGGCACTCTAAGTGGCTTGATGCTTTCTAAAGGGTTAAGAATTTCTAGAGGAGATCACCAGTTTATCAAAAAAGTTGTTGTTAACTGTAAATGGCTGCCACTTTCTAGGCATTCCCTGACTGCACTGTCATTCATCCTTAAGCCTCAAGAAGAGTGGCAGCTGCTTCTTAATGGCCATTTTGCAAGTGTGAGATTGCTACTTTTGTTGCTTGAGACTTGTAATGTTTGTATTGGTCAATAGCTAATCCATCTCTTTTGTGAAACAAGAAGAGATGGTTTCCAAGCAGAAACCTCTTTCTTGCCAGTGTTATCCAGGTTACTGGTATAGCACAAACCAATGTTATTAAAGCTGTGGATTAACATGATGGACTTCAGGAGGAAAGAAAGTGCCTTATCCTGTCTCTGGGCCAGTTTCTCTCATCTCCAGTTCTTCCCAAACTCCTGAGGTGCCAAGGAGTGTGACCTGATAAACAGTACATTAGAGAATTCTCACGGAAGAGTTAGAAAAGCCTGTTCCAGCTATAAAAACAACAGCATCTAAAAAGCATTTTTCTGATATTCCTTGTTTGTATTTGAAGTTGCACTTGAGAAAAGTGTGTGAGGACTAATTTAGAACATTTGTGAATTGTTAGTGTTGGCTTGTCTGTCATACAGTGCTTCTGAAACTGGAGGGTGTTAGTTTGCGACACAGAGCTGAAAGCTATTCTGTGTGTTTATAATAAAGAAGTAGGTGAAGTCTGGCCTGGCCAACTATCTCATGTTGCCACTGCTGCATTTATTTTTTTTGAGGAAATGGTAAGTCTGATGGTAAGTTCACACATCTGTCCTAACATCTCCCCCAAGATACCTCACTTCTTTCATCCAGTACTCAAATGCAACCTTAATAAGTGACCCACAACTGCAAGCGAGTTTATTCCTGTATTTCAGGCAGAAGTTTGCTGCCCATTACTGATGTAAGGAGCACAGTATCTGCCCTTGTGGAAGAGCCATTGTATTATCCTTATTTGGCGTAACTTCCAGGTTGGGCTAATATTTAATGCAGGAAGATTGCTGCAACAGCCAGACACCTTCACTTTCCTCATTTAAAGGCTGACTCTTGGATATAGGCTGAGCTCTTGCTTCAGGGTTTGATAGGGTACTGTGACTGCATACACTTTGCAGAATCCTGTGGTTTCTTATGTGGGTGGGTTGTTTTGTGTATTTTGAACAGTCTGAGAGGCCTGTGATTATCCAAAACTTCTGGAGACTGATAAACAGAGGAACAAGCCATACCACAAGAATTTCAAAGAGTGTTCTTCTTGTTGAGGATGTTGATGCTGAAGATGCTGGAAACTACATCTGTATAGCTCAGAACTTACATGGAGAAACAGCAGTGGCTACTAAAGTTGAATTAAATTGATAGGAAAGGCTTCTGGACATAGGAGGAACAGTATGGTATGTGACAGTCTAACCCTTTATTTTCTTTGTTTATGTTTAAAAGAAGTTTTTTCTTACACTTGATATATATCAATGCATTCCATATTTAGCATCCTGACAGACCAGAACAGAGCTCCCTGAGCCCTGCATGCACAGGGCTGCTTATATTTAGGAGTAGGTGTTCTTGGGCTTTTCTTTGATATGGTTGTCAAACTCATAAGGTTTTCCTCCCTGTATGGGTGGTAGCTTTTTTGTATATGTGAGAATTGAGAAGATATTAAGTATCTTCCAAAATCCACCACTTTGGTGTGTCTTTTCTGGTGCTGTGCAATCTTAGAATACTGTATCTGCTTAAAAGAAAAAAAAACAACGAAAAACGACTTGTTACAGAATTAGCCAATAGCAAATGTTTATTTTGCAAGAAAAAATAAATTTCAGAACATTATGAAAACATAATGTGTGTGTATGTGCATGGGTGGCAGTGTGTTCATATGTATGAAGACGAAATTCTCACTTCTGAGAAGGATTAATACTGAATATTCATCAAGGAGCTAGAGGGTATCTGCAGAGACTTAAGTGGTTGGGGTATGATGATTTTCCTATCGGTACGTTCTTATAACCTTTTAATATGTAGCTTACTTAAAATTCACTGATCAGTGGATTGGTGATGTTACCAAGTTAGGTAGCAGATTGATTTGCTAAAGGTAAAACTTGCTTCTGTCAATGATACTATATAAATAAATACAAAATCTCTAAATGTAACAGAATAACATTCAGTTATATGGCAGAATCTCTTCTTGGTTTTAGGAACAAGTTCAATTTCACTGTATTAATAATTTTACTTGGGAGAAAAGGAAAGGTGTTTTATTTACAGAGAACTGTATCTGGATAAATAAGCCCTGGGTTGAGTTGCCAATATCAAGGAGACTTTCCACAGAACAAGTAAGAATATGATAGCAATGGTGATGGACTCTTTGGCCATGTGTTTGTCCTCCTAGGTTCAAGTGCAGAATCCATGTAAGCTAGAACTTCCAGTAAAAATGTATTCAGAGGAGGTGTGTGACAGTCTTCATGTAAGCTATTTTATTTACAAGGCATGTAAAAAATAACCGTACGAGGAAGCTGTTCCTTATGTGCACACTTCAGTACGTCTCGGCCTGCGTTCAACTAGAATTCCTAAAGCTTGCTTCTGGTGAAGTAAGGCCTTGGATTCAGATGTTAATTCAAACTTCTGAGCAGATGGGTATGGTGCTAGTGATGTCCAGTAAGTACCAGTGTGAAACCAGGAGCTTCTCCATGGTGTCATTAACACTGCTAATGAAAACATGAAACAAGCTTGCTGAAAGTTTTTTCTTCGTCATGCAGGAACCTAAACTAATGCGACCCTTCTGATAAGCATCCGTGGTAAATACTGAAATGAAATGGCTCCACCTGTCTCCTGAAATAGGCTTCACAGAGTGCCTGCCAGCTACCTGTCATAGTGCTGGCCTCTGGAAACACAGTAGTGACCAAAAAAAGGTAAATATAGCAACCGTTAGGACCGACATTGAAGGTGTAAGAGGCAGTTTCTTGTTAATCTTTCTTCTTGATATTAAAAGGTATCAAGAATGTTGCATTGGTACTAGTGACACCTAAGAGAGAGGTCTTAGTACCACCTTTTTAAAGTAAGTTTTCCTTCAGGCAAGACTTCTGTCTAATCAGAGTAACTTTAACAATGCCTGAGCTTCTGCATGACGCTGTGCAATGCTAAAATGGAATGAAGACATGTCCACAACCATAGATTTCCTTTTGAACTACAGGAGTTTAGCCAACTCCTTAAATTTCAGTGCTTTTGAGCCTTTGACAATTGCTTTCCTTTAAAATATCTGGCAAGTGGGAGACAGTGTCACCTGCTCAGACTTGTTCAACAGCATAATGGTTCTATGTGGCAGCATCACTTCCTCTGTTGCAGTCTGGCAGGAGAGGACAAGGTGATGTAAATCCATTGCTGCATCATTGTCCAGGTAGTCACCTTCACATTTTGTGGTTACGTGTCCCCATCACATGCAGGTCTCAGGACTGAGTAACTACAGTAGCACTGCCTTTAAGGAAGAACTTCTGGTGGGGTTGTGTTGTTTTGTTTTTTCCCCCAGCAAGCACTGTAAACTATGAGAATTGTTACATATTTTACATTGTTCTTATTTTACCAAAAGCTTCCTGGGCAAGCCTGATTCTTTTCATGGTGATGCTGTTCCATGTTTTCACATAAATGAACAGTGACACAGGGTAAGAGAATGAAGCCTGGGAAATTACATCTAAGTGACTTGTCCAAGTCACATGCCTGGAGCTGCCAATATTGTTATTTCTTTTTCCTCAGTTACTACTTTGCTACAGCAGAGAAGCAACAATGGACAGAAGGTATTTGATTCTTAAGGGTTCATTGATTATTGCAGCTTTCTGATGACCTTTTTAACTCCAGCTCAGTCCTGAATTATTTCCTGGCTGTCAGGCAGCTACAGGTTTAAAGATTAGTGGTTACTTACTGTCTGCAAGGAATTTCCTGCATGAATTGCATAGTACCAGTTTACATACAAGTGGCTTTGGTGTTTGTAATGAGTAACTTAATGCCGTGGTTAGCATAAGGGAATAATTCACTTACGCTGTATTTGCTGTAAAATTTCAACCCATGAAAAGGCCTTTAAGGTAGAGTATCTTAGGGACGTAGGCCATGTTCTGAATCGTTTGAAAGGCAATAAACCACTTGGTACAGATAGAAGTGTCACTGTTAACTTCCTCCAAAACTTACTGTTAGAGTTGGAACTGCTAGTTAAGGTTGAGCGTCTGAAGAAAATCACTTAATTGCTTGAGTAGCAGTAGAACTTTGGCAGATATTTGAGCAGTCTTGTAGCTTTTACTGGAAGTTTATGCTAAAAAAATTACCAAGAAAAGTCACTGAATCAAACAAAGCCTTTGCTAACACGTGGTAGTTAAAGCTTGAAAAGTTAATATTGCAACAGAATAACACTGCAGCAGTGCTTACAGATGAACAGAACTATTTAATTCTTTTGGACCAACAGGACAGACACTGAACAGGTATTTCTGTAATCTGATTTCTATACATAAGGATTCTTCATTTTCCTCATAAAAGCATGTAGGATTTTACATGAAAGAAGTTCGGAGTTGAGTAGGCTACTGTATTCTGCAGGGGAACTATTGACAAATGAACAGTCATGGTATTATTTACTATACCATATTTACTTTTCTGTGCTGGTAGCCTGGAAAAGCTTCCCCCTCTGTGTTACATCAAGGGGTTATACTAGATTTAATCTTAATGCACCTCTGTGCTCTCCTTGCATGTTTCGAGGCACTAATAGCGTAACTAAGATGATACAGTTCTTACCATTGGATAGACAACTCTTCTTGTGACATGAGCTAATTTCCAGGTGGCTTTTCTCATACAAAAAAGTCCTGAATAAGGTAAGAATTTTAATAAGTCCTACAGGATACCTTTACCAGGCATATGCAGATTGGGTCCCTGTAGTAAGCTGACTGCACTCAGGTATTATTGCTTAATTCTGTAACACTATCTACATTCTCCCTTTTTATTTTTTTTAATAGTTAACTCAGGTTGGATCCTTAGTAATTACAAGCAAGCTCTGTGTAAGTTCTACCAACATTAGAGCATGAAGGGCAGAGTTAAAACGTCCTGAAGGTTAGCTGAACAAATAATTTGTGTAGTGAAGTTTCACTATTGCTGTTCTGCTGTGCAGATACTAAGAGGGTATAATATTTGGAGAAAGGCTCCTCCTTGGATTAAAGATCATTTGACTACTACAAGCAAGAGAAAAAACCCTTCAATCAGTTAAAAAAAATTTATTGTATAAGCATTCAGCTTACATGTGAGCAAATCTCTTTGACCATAGAAAATAAGAATGTTCCAAGGTATACTTGAAGTTTTATCCCACAGAGGATTTTCGTAGTTAAATTTGAAAGCCATAGAAAACATTTTAAGTACTGGACACCGCTAACAAGTGGTGTAGGTACAGTGGTCTACATAGGATTAAAAGAGAGCATAATGTTCTATAGAAATGGCACCGTTAACTTGAACATTATGGAACATCAAGTGACTTCAATGATGAAATGGTCAATGACAAGGTTAAGTATAGTACAAGTTTACTTACTGCTTGAGCACTATTTCTGTTCCTCATTACTAGCCAAGATTTTTCAGGTCTTGCATAAAATGGCTTGAAGTGGTTCTCCAGTTAAGTTTCCTAAACATTTTCCATTCCATTGATTACTGTCCCCAAGCTACTGAAAAACAGGAAAGCTCAGAGACACTTGACAGTAACAGTTACTAGTCCAGCAAGCAAACAGCCCTAGCTAAACAGCAGTATAACAATGGTCCTGGAAGTGGTACTGCAAAACCTAGGCTGTTATAAGCACAGGTTCAGCTTCAAGGTAGCACTACAAAACGCTGTGTTTTGTAGGTACAATGCAGACCTTATAAACAGGTCTGACTAAGGGTCTGGCAAGGCTACACAATTACCTCATTGAAGCTGAAGCTCAGCATATGCCTTTTTGCAGAATCACTGACACCCTCAGCCTCCAGTTCCAGCACCCAGGACAATTTTTTTTTTCTGTTCTGCAGAATCTCTTGTACACAATCTTTAGCCAAACGAACTGGCCAAACATTGATATCCTGCAGTCTAAGAGAGAAAGTATGGCAGAAATAGCAAAATAAATGCACAGCTCTACCACCTTCCCCTTTTTCCTCAGGTGAGTTCAGCCACTCTGAAGAAGGGTATTACAAAGATTCATGCTTAAAAATGCAAAGCGTGTCACCAGATACACTGGAATTCACAAATCACTTAAGATTCTTTTTGAGAGCTGAGTTAAGAATGCACCTAATGACAATTGCTGCATTTTTCTCATTGGCTTTCAAGGCTGCATCGAGTTTATCCTCAGCAGATGGACATGCTATTTTGGGGAGTGATTCCTTTCCCGTAGGTAAGATGATAGATGTAGGCTTTTAAACCTGCAACTCAGGTCACACTTACCAATCTCATGTGGTTCTCATTATGACCCTGTTGACGTGGAAAGCCAAAATTTGCTGTATCTTGCAAAAGTAGTCTCCTCACAAATGGCAGAGTTGTGCATGGCTACTAAACCAAGAACCCATGCAACATATTGCTGCAAATTCAGTTGTTTTTTTAAATTTAAAGTTGCATACTCAGGTTGGCCAAGACACTAATCAGTTGACAAGATTTTTCATGCCTTTTTTGGTTTACTGAACTGAAGCCAGAAAGACAAAGGAAACTAACCTATACTACTAGTGACAGTTTCTCCTCATTCCTGGGTGAGGGTACTCTGTGCTAAAAGTATGCATGCTGACCATGTGATTAAGGAAGTAGATGTCACTGTATAGTCTTCAGCTTTATCCTTTATTACATACACAGCAGAGAAGGCAGCATTTGGACACACACAGAGTGTGTTACATCCATTCCATCCGCAGCACACACACGCGCACATACACATGGCCTTAAAAAAGTGTCGGTGATAAGGAACATATTATAAAGGTTGTGATCTTTTATCTCTAAGCCCCTGAGCTTTGTCGTATAGTTCGGTGAAAAGGCAACGAACAAGTCTTTCCTTGCTCTGTAAGTGCTTTGTGCAACAACGTCCATAGAGGTCATCAACAAGTCCTTTCGGAAGGAGCAACACAGCTGTCTTCCTCCCATAGTCTCAGTCTTTTAGCGCCATTTTTGCACCAGAGAGTTTCCAGTTATGTTTAGTTGGCTAATATAGCTCTTGCTCTGGTGATCAAAGTTAGGACCAGTTCTGCAGATCAGAAATGAAATGCAGTCCCCTCCTCCTCTCAAGAGATGTCATCTCGGTGATACTGTGGGACTAGAGAAGTTACCAGAATTTCGCGGGGACTGAAGAGGCACAGATGGAGAACTGGGAGACAGTTTTCTGGGGCTGCATAGGTCACCATTGTGCAACTTCCACAGAAGTTCTTCATTTTCCATGGACAGGCGTTTATTCACTTTTGATTCCTTCTCCAGTGACTCCTGCAAAACGGCTTGCTCTGTGGAAAGTTGCCTGCAAATGTAAGATTTACATCAGACTGCATCACCCAGGTAGGAGGTTCCAGTACTTAAAGAAAGGTTTTTAATTGCATAAACCTCTGCTTAGCTTACAACTAAATTATTTTCTTAATAGGAGAGATTTAGCTTGCAGAAGGCAGGAGAAAGTCCCAAAAAGAAATACCTCTGAAGGCCAGAAAAAGCTTTTGAGAAGTGACACTTGTCCTACTTTGTGCCAGATGCTTTGAAATAGCTGTGCTGGAGTCTTTAAGTCTTGTAGGCTAACCTTGAATCTGCATTTCTGTATGTCTAGTTTCCCTCAAAAAAGAGTTTGCCCATTCACTTCAGCAACAGTTGAAATTAGGAGAACCTCAGACCCATTTTACTCATGTTAAATATTGCTATTTACT
Source organism: Tricholaema leucomelas (assembly GCA_013400475.1). Lineage (NCBI taxonomy): Eukaryota > Metazoa > Chordata > Aves > Piciformes > Lybiidae > Tricholaema lacrymosa > Tricholaema leucomelas. The sequence continues at coordinate 637,954 of WAAF01006442.1, read as the reverse complement.
GCCAAGTTTAAGACTGCTCTAGATTGAGGACAGATCACTCAGCTGAAGTGGTTAAAAGTAATACCAGGTTTAGCTCACAAGCCGTATAGACTGTCTCTTTCACAAGATGGTATTTCTCAGTTGCTGCTTCTTCCCTGAAATACTGCTTCAGAGCACTGAAGCACATACTGAGCCTTTATTCCCTTAAAAGATCTTCCTGCTAGTTTTTCTACAAGGGAATGCACATTTATAGAGATACAAGTGGGGAAAAAAAAGGGATGGGATCTTCTATAGAGTACTACACACCCCTATCACAGATATTTAGAAAGAAATTTATTACAGGAACCTATCTGCCTGGACTGTAAGAACATCTCAAAATCCACAGATATATTTTCACCTTGAAAGCTCCATGTGTTTGTCCATCCGAGCTTTTAATTCTTCATTTTCTTGCTGAACCTTCTTTAATTTATCCATTAAGATTGTGTTTGTCTCCAGCTTAAAAAAAAGTGGTCACAGTTTTAAACCCACACATGAACACAGAGACACTGACTCAGCTATCACAGATGGTCATAATCTAGAGTTTGCAGTCTTTGTTAGAGTAAGCACAAAACCTCAGACTGACCTGCTATTGTAGCTTAATGTTCTGTAATAGTCAAATAGATCCTACTTGCCTTATCCTTCCCTAACGGTGGCATTTTGCCCCTTGAGCTGATTTAGATGCCAACAAAGGAGGACTAGGCACAGGATCTACTAGTTCACCAGTACCTTCTGCTAACTTTCTGCCAGTGATGGGCAGCAGTTTTAGGCTTCTGTCTACAAAAAAACATGCTAAGGTGGCACACTCAAGAGTTCCCTTGGGTAAACTGATTTCCCTGTTCTCTCCTGATTCCACCTCACTGCTGCAAAGTGTTAAAGTCAGAGATAAACAGTGGTTAAATGGCTGAACAGTCCAAGGGCTTCTATACTGTGGCTAACCTCTGTTTGAGAAGATGAAGGCTTACTAGTAATTTACTAGTAATCATGGACCAGGGCAACATATGATGCTGTATAATAGTGAACACCTGACAGGAATGTGTTCCTTTGTGTGTAAGCCTCCTTCTGTACTATTATAATTTTGCTTACGTATTGCAACAGTGTTCAAAGGCCCTACCCAGGATAAGGACCCTGTCCTGCCACAAATATAAACATGCCAAGTAATTACAAGTTCTGCCCCTACAGCTGCCTTTCTGTGAGGAATTATGCACAGATCAGGAGCACATCCACACAGCTAAAGAAGTAGCTTAAAGAGTAATAGCTGAAAGGGTTGACCTAAGCTAATCAACTATAAATGAAAACATTCATTCTGTTTCATATTTGATCCCTTCTTGTTTTAATTAGAATCATTTCCATGTTAACGTTTTCCTGACTGTGCAACCTAACACTAAGCAATGGTAGCAAGTAAGGACTTCAGTTGAGGGAGTAGGAGAAGTGAGGGAAGGAATTACAGGGGAGGCTCCCAGGTAACCCTTTACTAATGTGGCAACAGTTTATGCAAGCCAGTAGTTGTCTTAAGAGATTAAAGATCATTTACAACATCTGGTGATCCTTTCCCCCTTTTACATTACAGCCCCATACAAAGATAATTGTACCTGCCATGTGAGCACATTACTGTCAGCATTTCAGTTTTCCTTTTAAATTAAAACAGTACATCTGACCAGCTTGACTTGACTATCAGAACACTAACTCAGAGACACAGTCCTCATCTGCCAGATCCCAAAGGAAACTCACCAGTTTTTCCATCTTCATTAACTTTATATCCTGCTGATGAAGCTTCTCATTCTTGATTTCCAGCACTGCTTTCAAACTTTCCAGCTCCTGTTCCAGGTACATAATCTGTGGATTTTTCTGAAAGAATTCCACAGAGTGTGCTTAGTATCCTATATTTCAGGAACAAGTCCACTATTTAGAGTAAGAAAGTCACTGTGGTAACAACAGTTACTTGTTCTACATGACATCAAGTTAAACAGTTTAGAATTAAAACAAAAAGAAAAGGGTCCGCTACCACTTTCTTCCCTGATTTTGTTTGTCCTTTGGTATATAGGTGGTAGTTGTAGTTCTCCATAGAAGCTGTTCAGAAAACACTTTATGCACAAACATGCAAAAACCCTGTGAGTCAAAGAAAGGCCCTAAAGCTGTCACAGCAAAACTTGTTTTGCAGGAGTGTCCAAAAGTTCCCTTTAAGGCTAGGAGTTCCAAGATTTATTTTGTATTACTCATAACCCATCCCAAGAGATAATTAGAGTAAACATTTGAAGAGTTTTCAGATGCTGGAGTAGTTAAAAAAAAGCACTACAAATTTAAAGCCATGAACTTGACTGTAGCTCCTTTTCCCTGTTTTGAGCCTGAAGGTAGTAGCTGCTTCATAGAAAATTTCCAAGTTTAAATTCTTCTTAAACCTCAGCAATGCAATTGCACATAAAAATCCTGTACTGCTCTACAGCCATGACTTATCTACAGAATTGCAGAAATATTGAGGCTGGAATAGATCTCTGACATCATCAAGTCCAGTCTATGACCTAACACCACAACAATATAGCAAGATAGGCCTTTTTTATGTTTCCTTTTTTGGCATTGTTCTCCAGGGGGTGGACGAGAGAGCAGGGCAGGGTCAGATCTTTCCTACAATGAAGAATTATTCAAACACTGCAACATAAAATGGTAAAATCACAGGCAAAAATAAGGAGAAAACAAGCAAATCTCAGTCCATTTCCAGGTAGTCCAAGTGGAAAAGAAACAGAAACCAATCAATGATTTAGTGTGTTGTGTAACTAAGTTTCTCTCTCAAAAGCAAACAAAACTTGTTTTAGCATATTTGGGTAAGAAAATTGGTGTGCCACATTGAGTAACAGCTTAAGTACTGCATCAGGAAGACTCAGAAGGCAATGCCTGCAGGGTTGCAGGGTGCAGTCCCATTTCACAGGTAATGAGACCCTTATCTGTGCATTTCATTCTTCTGTTTTTCAGGACGGTTCTTGTATAATTTCTACTTTTGAAAAGAAATCCATGAGAGGATGGGGTGTGTCATACTGCCTCAGAGGAGGCAGCAGACAATTTGAACTTCATTCTTCCCTTTTCTAGCTTTACTTGGAATCCATAAGCTAGCAAGAAAAGTGATCTTAGAAAGTTTAAATATACTGTAAGCTGGATTTAAAATGTATCTACTGGGATAGAGGAAGAAAGAAAAATTGTCTTGAAATGTTTTTTTGAAGTTACATCTGGGCTACCACATTAGTACTTGTAATAAAAACAGAGCCAGATAAAAGGACTGAAAGGCCTGTATAAGATTTTAGCAAAAATGCTGGGAATAACAAGTGACACTAGCTGAGTAATACTAGAGAGCTGCAAATTCATCTGTCCTCAATTGAGTAATGGGAATTCTGATAGTGCAGAGTTTTGTTTAGTACAGAGGATTATACTGGGTCAAATCAGTATTTATAGGGAAGCCTGAAGCTCACGATGTGCCTTACGCTGTCAGGATGCAAAGTGCACTTGCAGCTGTGCAAGGACATGTCTGTGGAATGCAGTTTAAACTTGCAGGTGTACAATGTGTTCTCTTTGCTATCATCTCTCCCAACCACAGTAACACATTGTGGTTGCAGACTGTTCTTGCAGCAATTCTGTCCTGCCACTAGAATAAACAGTGATGGGGGAAAAAAATTAATGAGCATTCCAGTAGAAACTAGGGCAGCTTCTACTAGAAGACTCCTACATGAGTTTTAAGTGTGGAGTTTCTCTTTGTGGGATAAGCAATACAAGTGTCACTCCAGCTATTTTCAGGTAACCAGAAAGATATGCCTGTGCCTAACACTCCCAGCACATGAGAAACCTCAGCACTCAGAAGCATCCCAGATAACAGCAGCCTTGGCAAGAAAGACAGGAGAAAGCAGAAGTTTATCTGAAGGATGAATTTGCAATAGATATGAAGCACTGTTTGCATAAATGCATTCAAAACTCAAGCAAAAGAGGAGTGCGCAGTAGTAATAAAAAGCCCACATGGATCATTGTGCCATTAGAACATTTATCAACTGCCTGGCAGAAAGCTATGGTAGAGCACAACTCTTCAGTTTAACTTAGGCTGAACTTACATCACTGACTTAGATCCTCAACAACTGTACAGATTTATAGTGGTAAGGTTAATGTTGTAGTGCTTAGGGAAAATTGTGGCAGGCAAGGCATTAATATAAAATACTAATCAGTATGGGAGCACCATCAGGCCTGATTTCAAATGGTGTAATGAAATAAACCCATGCTTGCAGAGTCTGCTCATCTGCACTACTCTTGAAGTTAAACACTTACGAGATTGGCTTTTTCTTTGGCTATTTGTTTTTGCTCTTCTAATTTCAACTTCTCACTCAGGGAGTCATTTTCACATTTTAATTCATCGATTTTTTTCTGAAATTAAAAGATAATTGTATAGTTAGGCCAAGAATTCAGTGCCTGTCTCCCAAAACCCTTTTAAGGCTGTTGCAATGACCCCAATGACCCTTAACAAACCTCTAGCAATTCCTGCTTCTCTTTAAAGGAATCTTCAAGCAGCTTCCTTTCAGATTCATGGGCACTCTTGAGCTCTGCAACAAATGATTTTTGCACATTTCAAATACCACAATGACAAGCAGCAGCACAGAAAGCCAGCCAGTACACAGTATGCACAGATGTTGTGACCACATTTATCATCAACTGATCCAGAGTGTGTGCAAAGTAACTCTGATTTGTTGATTGCTCCCTTGCATAGTTTTTCATTAGCTGACATTGGGTCAATTTTGAAAGCATTCTCCTACATGAAACAAATGGCACAAGAGCCACAGCTGCCAAATCTGAGATTCTTCTAGGAAATAGTAAAAACTAAAATTGTGAATTCAGAATAAGTTCTAGTAAAACATTTCCTTTCCTGATCTGGAGATGCCACACAGAGGAATTTGCTCTTTTATTTCAGTGGAAGTGTCACCAGTTTTAATGATGCAGAAGTATCACTGGAAATTTGGTTACCAAGTGGAGGAAGAGGGACAGTGGAAATCACCATCACTTAAATCAATTTGATGCAATATTATTGAGTATTAGGCACACTTATCACCACCTCCTTCAAAAACAACCTTTGCCCCATTGCGTTGTAAACAGTGTAAAATACTTCTCAGTGTTCCCATTTCATTCTGGGAAGAACACAACCTCACCCTCCTCAATTTCAGTTTTGAGGTGCTCCTCATACAACTATGGGGGTGGAAGCAGTTACTCAGTAACATGAGATTTTGAGGGCAGACTGCAAATCTTTTTACTGAAAGTCATCTCCACCCTTAAACTGTTCTAAAAGTGTAATTCAGCTACAATGGGATCATGGTTATTTCTGTACATAAACTGAGATGTGTTTAGTTGCCAAAGAAGGAATTCAGCCAACTTAAAGACAGCTGACCACCACCAAGTGGACAGAGTGACAAAAAAGCTTGTGCTTTCACTTGTGACTGGGAGCACCACAGCGTGTGTACTTGAATACAAAACACTTGCCTGAAAAAGAGGATTCGTACTCCTTTTTCAGCTCCTCTACTTTTTCTGAGTGGCTGTTTTCAAGTTCCACCTTCAGGTTTTCATGTGTGATATTTAAGTTGTCGACCTGCAATAGGACAACATAATTTTACCCTCTGCTTACATGTGTTGACTCTTGTTTAAAGTATAGTTCCAATGGCTTCGTGCAGTATGTTGAGGACATTTCAAATGGTCCTGGTAGCACTTGGTCACAGAAGAAATGATGCTGCACACAGCACTTAGTAAGAAGGATGCTTTACAGTTTACCACTGCCAACAGGTCTCACACATGGAGCTGTTGTAAAGTAACATCACAGACCAGGTGTGTTTCTATAACTGTTAAAATTCAAGCTTCCTCAAATACCCAGTGGAGCTGCAGAAGTTACTGAAGCCTTGCGGCCACAAGGAATCTCAACATCTAAACACAAAGTTAAGATCTGAACAGCTTAGTGCAGCAGTATTTTTATACTTTCAATGAAAGAAGTCCATATGAAATAAATAACTCCATTATTAGCAAACCAGCTCACTTGTAGTAGAAACACTTGCTAGAGAACATTTCTACTTCAAATGTCACAAACCTGCTCCTGGAGTTGCGCCTTGTACTTTTCAGCTTCTTCAATGCAGATACTTTGGAGTTTCTCACATTCTGCAGTATAGAACTGTTTAAGTCTCTCTTCCAGCTCAGCTAAATCACTGTCATGTTTCTGGTTTAGCTTCTGCAAATACCCTTCATAAGCAACTTGCAGTTCATTCCTGTCTCTCTCCAATTTCTCACAAGCTGCAGAAGTGGTTACTGAAGACGTCAAAAGCAAAAAGGAGGGGGGAAAAAAAGTAATTGGATCAAGTTAAATGCTAATTTTACCATTTTCATTATAAGTATTAAAGATTATGAACACTCTGCACAGCAACATTGTTATACAAATAGAATTTACCCATGAAATAAGCACCACCAAGGACACATGAAAAGATTCTTGCAAAACTACTAATTCTAGTGTGTCTTATGCTGAGAATTAATTGAATCCAGTTAAGCCAGGAACCCATATAGAAAGCACAACTGTGACAGTTTGTCAGGACATAGAAGAATTAATCTTTCTCCCAAGAGACACCAGAGTGCTCAAAAAAAAAGTAATTGGATTTACTACTTCACCTAATTTGACCTCATTTCAGTAGTGTACTTGTTACTTTTTTCTTTATATATAAAATCACTTAGCTGACATCACATTCAGATATGCAGCAGAAAAGAAATTCTAGTCTGACATGGACTGTCTAGTGCAGAGTGGTACAGAACTGCCAGTGTGCATGTGTCCAAGGTACTTAAATGTGCAAGACAGCAGTTTCAGGCATAAAGTGTAGAGCACTGAGACAGAAAGTAACAGCTCTGCAGTTCTATTTACATTAACAGAAGTCAACCACTAAGGTTTGTCTCTCCATATGTACAGTTGAATAAAAGGCAAAACAGAACTCTGTAACCTGCACTTCTGAGTTTGCAATTCAGCATTCCCAGCTTCAGCCAAGATGAAATAAGAGGAGTCATTTTCCTACTGTATGACTGGAACATGAGCCTTATGCAGTTGTAGCTGCACACAAAGCCTTGAAGCAAGGTGAAACAGGACCTCAAATGCAACTTTGTGAACAGATCTTAAGCAAAACTGTTTCTATATAGACTGCAGTGCTTTGGTTTAAAATAAATAGATGAGTGTCTGCTTATGAGAAAAATCAACTAAAACATCAACTTGATCTTCAGTCAGATACAGGAGAGGTCATGTACACATACACTTGATAGCAGCTTGGCACACTGCCTAAGCAGTATAAATATAAACCCTGTGTAAAAGCATGAGAAGATTCATGGATTCTTCTACAGACAGTACAGGAAATTCTCATCACAGCTGTGTTTGAGCCTTAAAATATCTCAATCAGCATATCCAAGGACCAATTCCCAAAGCAGTACTGGGAAAAGCAGCTTGCCCCAGCAGTATGCCTCAAATTACACAAGTGCCAGAGTCCCTGCTCGTCAAGAGCAAGAGCAATTCAATGAATGATACTTGCACTCTAGATCTAAAGTGTACTCTCTTAAGTTTCCTTTTAAAAAAGGAAGTCTTGGCCTGGCTGCCATCACTTGGAACCTGCAGTTGAAGTAGGAATTGTTAAGAGTGAGCCTGTACTGCATGGAAATCAATCAGCACATGCGGGTACCTGAATTAGTTTTAACAGCAGGCTTAGCTTTTGTCATGGTAGGCCTTGGCAGGCCAAAACAGGCTTATACGTGTCCTGGCTTGCCCATTTTTCTGCACTCCCTCATTCTGTTCTGGGGAGAAGCCACCACAGGAAAGAGGACAAAGAACCTGGAGCCACTGAGTCTAAGGACTCTGGGTCACCCAGACTTGTTTACATCCTGTGGTAAACAAGGTACACACACTTAGCTTGTGCCTGCCTTGTGCAAAGCCTATGTTCTTCCCAAATTTGGGTAAAGCAAGCCTATGGCCTAACCTAATATGGTCAAGCTTGGACAACTGCCATTCTGATTGGTTATTCTGTGTCCAAAGGCCCATTAGTCTTGGGCTGTATTGATAAAAAGAGATGAGCAGGTAACACAACATGTTCTGCCACTGTTTTCATGCCTGCTTGCTACTGCCCGCTGCCATTGCTTACTGCCTTACTGTATCCTAAATTGCCTGGAAATTGCTTGCCTTGAGTTTACCAGGAACAGGCTCTAAGTGCCTTCATGCAATTGGCCTGCATCATACTAAGACTGCACATTGCAAGACATCCTACCTACACCTGAAAGTCTCCTGCCAAGATGGGAAGTCCTGGAGATACACAGATCATCCACAGAAGCCAAGATAAAGTCAGAGATTGTCTCCTTTCCCCAGCACTCTGAAGAATCAGAAGCCTCAGCAGCTGACAAGACCAACAGAATTCCCTGATAGTGTTTGGGTACTGTCTGAAGCTGTAGCTAGCCCTGCGAGTCAGGAGATACTTTGTGAGTAAATACTTAAGGCCTCTTGTAATTCACCATTGCCTTCTGCCATAAGCAGAAAGGGGCGCATTTGGTCCATCTAGTGGACAAGTGGTGTTTGGCTGTAGGAACCCTCTCTTCCAGCTCAATTCATGTTTATATATTTTTGCTAGTTATTTCTAGATCTAGTTATTCCTTTGTATAATGTTTCCATGACCACTGCAGAAGAACCAATTATTATTAAAATTAGTGGTCAGGGGGGTGAGACTCCTCAATATCAAACTTAACATTAATTTTGGAAAAGTATCATTTCACATTAATTAATTACCTCCTCCACTACAGCTCTGTGCTAGGACAGCATGAAAGATGTGCTGATCAGGGCAGACTGGCAACAATGCAACTAAAGGCTCAACTGAAATGTACCACATTTGTAATGTTTATAAATAACGTGAAGGGTGAGTGCCAAGAGGATGTTTACTCATATTTACATGCAAAGTTGTTTAATATACTACTTTCTGTACCAACACCAAAAATGGTTTTTATTTCCCAATTTTTCTTCTATTATAATTGGTCCTTTTGGGGAAAAAAAGATGGAACAATTGCATTTGTATTCTATCACATCACATAGGCATAGTTACTGAATATGCTCCACATTGTCACCTTTTTGGGGAAGAGGAAACATCCCAGGTAAGGACCATTATTTTATAAAGAATTAGGCAGCAAGCCAAACAGACATTACACAGCCAACCACACAGAACAGACCTGACCATCTATAGCAGAGAGAGTAGTGCTGAGAGATAGGCAACTCACATACCTTATTTGAGATAACTGTAGCAGAATGCCTCAAATGATCCACTGCCTTTAAAACCAGCAGAGGAAGAAGCAAGCTTCCAATCCTTTATTTGTAAGGCTGTGGCTATTCATTTGTCTCCATTCAGCTAAAAGAATGTGCTGCCTACCACTGCCTTATCTGTAAGCGTCAGCAAGCTGAACTGTGGGTGATGCAAAAGCACTTCAGAAAAAGCAAACAGCAAACCACACCTTTGTCAAAGAAAAGAGACACATCGGTTCTTGTTCAGCCAGTCTGCAACTTCAGGTTTATGAGGACTAATGTCACAAAGGCAAACAAGAACTTAATCAGACTGGTGTTGGCAGCTGAATGTTGTGTTACCTTGAAGGTAGCATCTGGTCTCCACAAAGCTGGAGGCTGCAGTGCTTGCTTACACATTACAAGCCTGACCGGAATCCTTGCTATCTGAACCAGAAGCAGAACCACCACACCACCAGTGAGCAACCAGTGTCATGGTGGTGCAAGGAACTATGTTTCAAATGCAACCGAGGAACTGTCAACTTGAAGTTATAAGAAGTGCTGTAAAACAGAGTTTGTCCCCGAACTTGAGATTCAAGTGACTGCAGCAAGTATTTTGCACAGACCCATCCATCTCCATATCATATGTATGAGTGTATGCTGCCCTGTTTTAAGAAAAGGACATGCCCTGGAAAAGGCAGCTGATTCTAACTTTGTCCTTTCACCCTCTGCAAAGGGATGCTGCAACACTCCCAACTAATCAATACTCCTGACACCAAGAGTAATCTCACAGAACTGGTGCTTAATTTTGATGAAAAACACAGAACTGCAACCTGTACTCTCCATGTGGCCCACAGAAAAACCTGTATTTTGACTTCTCAGCCAATTGAAAGACACTTGGAATGCCTCAGAGCTTTCTGCACAAATATTGCGCTTCCTCTCCCTTTTTAAAGCACTTCCCTCCACAATTCCACATCATCGTTATGCCATGCATTATAACAGACCACAGACCTTGAGCAAAAAAAACAACAGGAGATAAATGGCCCAGCAGCACTTAAGAGAAAGTCAAGCTACAGAGATACAAATACGCACTATCCATTTGTCCATCGAGTTTGTTCAGTCTCATTTGTAATACTAAATGGTTTTAAGCTTTAAGGATAAAGGATGTGGAATGGTGTACTTGGCAGCTAGAAGCAAGATTTACTTCTTTATTCGAACAGCAAAGCCATTAATACTTTTCCCCCACTTGGTTGTCCCACCTTCTCCCAGTCATACAACATCATCTCTCTCTGTATCATTACAACAGGGAGCAGGATCAAGCTGTATTAGACTTCTCAACACCTGTTCATTATAAATGCAGAGTCTAGTTGTTCTGGGCAGCAGCAGCAGCACCACCAGCTGTGGTGGGAAGCCCCCCAGATTTGTTAACAGTGTACCCTCAGAAACGCTGATTCTTGTAAAAATATCATTCACCTACAGTAGTAACAATGGCCACGTGCACCTGGAGCACTGCACTGCATTGCAAAGCGTTGTGTGCCAGAACTATACACCAAATGCCTGTCAAACAGAAGGGCAGAGAACCAGGCACATCACAACTTCCTGGAACTATGCAAACAGCAGCAGGTCCAAACTACACGAACTGTAGCACCAGCTGAAGGACTACAAAAGTCATCTTATTTTGTAGTATCCTCAAGAAATCCATCTCATATTTTCAGTAAAAGTTGCCAAGAGATAGGACAATAAATTATGCTATATTTCCTTATTACAAATCCTGGTTTTAATTATAAAACAGTTAATAGTTCAGTTCACTCCACAGAGCTAAAATGCTGATACAAGATCTTTCTTCCAGCTTACATTCCCCTGAAAGTCACCATTCCACAGCTCTAACAAGATAAAACAATGGATTTCTTTAATCTGAAATTAAGCTGTTTTGAAGCAAAAGTTATCAATGTCTAAGTCATTCACTGCTCTAGTAGTGATTTATGAAAAGCCATTAGACTGACATTTTGATGCAGAGGTCACTAGGACAGTAAACCATCAGCATTTTAATAGGCATGGGGATGTGAGGAGGGGATAATTACCAGAAAAAGTATTTAGCATGGTGTTATGTATTGGTGCATAACTTCAGCACTTGGCTTCATATTTCGTGTTGCAAGGTCTGTTGTGTATGTTTTGTTGATGAGCAAGCCTGCTGTAGACACAAAAGCTTCTCCACATAGTTTTTTAAAAATACATAAATTGTTATCTAATGAAGGCCAAATTTCTCTTGGTGTTACTTCTAGAGACGAGGAGGTTCAGGGAGCTCCTTATTACTGTCTACAACTACCTGAAAGAAAGTTGTAGCCAGGTGAGGGTTGGTCTCTTTTCCCAGGCAATCAGTGACAGAAAGAAAAGACACAATCTCAAGCTGTGCCAGGGGAGGTTTAGGTTGCATGTTAGGAAGAAGTTCTTTGCAGAAATAGCTACTTGAATTGGAATGGGCTGCTCAGGGAGCTGATGGAGTCACTGGTCCTGGAAGTGTTTAAAAAGAGACTGAATGTGGCACTTGGTGCCATGGTTTAGTTGAGTAGATGGTGTTGGGTAATAGGCTGGACTCGATCCCAAAGGTCTTTTCCAACCTGATTAATTCTGTGATTAACAGTACAGGTTATCAAGCTACACTTCACATGTTTGATCTCGGGCAAGTGGAAATGAAGCAGGTAGACCCAAAAAGCATGCTTTAAGCTACATTTAAGTGATTATGGTTGAACACATGTGAAGCATTCAGATACCTGCCCAGAAGTTGGTTCTTATCCTCTAATACTGCAAACAGTGCAGCGTCAGAAGGCAATTGAGTGTACAACTCGTGGCAAGTTAGGCCCTGCCCCAAATAATTGACAGAAATATATAACTGCTATTAAGTACTTTTAAGGATCACCAAAACCTGCAAAATGACATTCATTTCTCCTGCCTGTAAAACACTACAGACCTTTTATTCCAACCTTGAACGCATTTTGAAGGTCATTTATTATTTAAAAATAGCATGAAGGTATCTGGAATAAAATAGTATTCATCAACTGCAGTGCAGTGAATGGAAAGGAGAGGGAGGAGCATAGCATCTGGCTGTACAGGGTACATGCCCCTGCAGCCTGCCGAAAAAGGCTCACAAATTAAAAATCTTCAAATGGCCAAGGCAGGTATGGGGCTGAGTCAGCTCTGCACCTGCTGTTTTGTAGCAGAACTAAACTGGAGCACATCCAACAGCTGCAAAGAGGCTCCAAAACAATTGGCTGCACAATTAATTTAGAGGAGTAGTTTTGTACCTCTGAACAAATATGCAGCCCTTGCAATTTCTACTTACATAATTAAACAAGTAACTAGAAATAATTCATGCTGGTTTGCACCTTAAAAAGGGAAACGGGTGATAAACTGGCCATTGCTACCTGCTCCAGGCTCCCAGAAGTAAGGCCTTTACATTCAGACTGCACAGTTCAGTCTTTGTGGCTGGAGATTTTAAGGACACTCAAGTTGAGAGCCCAACTGTTAATGAATTTGAAGTCCTTAGGAAAAAGCCCACTCCCAAACAGGTTACCATTGCTAACCCTTGCATGTGTTTCTAGCTACTGAGAGCAGAAAACAGAGTCCAGCAACCCACCCCGTGCTGTGCGCAGCTGTGTGGTTGTTGTCAAAAGACAGGTTCTGAAACCATAATACATATTTAAATCATTAAACAAAAAGGTATTTTGGTAGAAAGGGTCATACACAGTAACTCTGCTAAACAGACAGTTTGACAGCAAACCAGTTTGGCTTTGCCAGGAATCAAGCAGCTTGGGAGCACACACAATAAAACTTCAAAGCAAGAAACAGAGGAGTCCAAACTGGGCAGGGTGCAAGCTGCAGGAGACTTATTATTACTCTCGAACTTGGCAACAAGCAGGGTGCAGACTACACCGAGATGGGCACACCTGGTTCTGCCTCCTAGCCTGCCTGCTCCCAAACTGCAAACCAACAGGCACTTCAAGCACAGCGGATGAAGCTGCACATATAAACACGCACATGTCCACATGGCCAAAGGAAGACTCAAACTGTACTTAACCACCTAAGCCAGTCTGAGCCTAGATCATACTGTGAATCAAAAATCATGGTACTTATGTCAAAACAGCCTATGGAAACCTTAAGTGCAGCTATATCCATTTAACAGTAGCAGTAGAAAGCTGATTAGCAGGTGCATATTTAAGAGGATTAAAGCTACTGTAACAAGAATGCTTTTCTCACACCTTGTCAACAAGTGAGCTCTAGCTGGCTTATTTATTTTTCTTAATTTTACTTTTGAAACACCTTTCTAAAGCCAGGTAGAATTGAAGACCTCTATAGTTTTTAATTTCTGTGATTAATTCCACTTGCTGCAGAGAGAAGTACAGACAGGCCAGACATGTGACACGGTTGAGACAAAGGAGCTGCATGAAAATAAATGCTTCACTGAAACCATGGTCTGGAAACCTTACAAAGGGAAGTGAGCCTGAGGCTGCCACTCAGATGCTCCCGTGGAGCTGACCCAGTATCAGCTCTGTGAGAGGAATGACTGAGGACCTTATCGTGCAGCCTGCCAGCCAGCATCCCTGTCTGACAGCTCTCTGTATTTGGGTATCACAGATCCATCAAGCTCAGATGCATTTGAGTGCTTTTCTAGTTATCAGCCGATTGAACAGCACATTCTTCCAATGGGAGAGACAGAGATGAGCTCAGCAGGCTTGTAATCAAAGCAGGAAGGTACCAAGTTTCTGGGAAGCTCACTTAAAAGTGAGGCTCCCTTAGAAAGAACTAATCTTTGAAACAAACACCAAGCAACCTCAAAAACCAAGACACCCCAAAAAGTGGTAAGAGGCTGCTAAACATTTGGTCTGGCCATTTAAGCTGAATTTTCCCATTCCTGCTAAGTGACACAGTACTCAGGCTGACAAAGGAAAAACAATATAGAAAAGAACAAAAATATGCAGGCACATAGAAGAACAGGAACTTCCTTGCTCTAATACAATACTTCTTTTGTTGTTGTCACTTCAGGGTGACTGGCTGCAGTCAACGGGGCAACACGGCCCTTCATCCTACTGCTCCTTCCTCTTTGCTTGAGCACCACTGATCCTTCAGTTGGCTTATGTCCCCAGGCAGCTCACCCTGTGGCTCAGTGCATGGCTGCCTGGGCAGCAGTGCTGGCACAAGGCAGGACAGAGGGAGACAAAGGCTGAGGAAATCCAGGCTCTTTCAAAGCCAACCCCTACCAAGACCTGCCTGAAACAACTGCAAAACTGCCATCCAGGTGCCTCATTGAATGGTTTGGGTTGGAATAGACTTTAAAGGTCATCTAGTTCCAAATCCCCTGCCATAGGCAGGAATACCTTCCGCTAGACCAGATTACTCAAGGCCCTGTCCGACCTGGCCTGGAACACCTCCAGGGAAGAAGAATCCACAACCTCCTTAGGCAGCCTGCTCCAGCAAGAATTTTAAACGCTGCAACTTGACAGATGCCAGACTGCACCAAACTCTAGGGGAAAAAAACCAACACACCCCACATATTTTTTTAGTACTAAGCTTCCAAGAAAGAAAACGCTATACATTTCTGCTGTGCCTTTGGTACTCCCATCTATCTGCTGAGGCTGAAGGCTTTCTGTGTTTGTGATGCACAGCATTCACACATTTGTAGTTTTATGCAGTATCAAATAAAGCTCCTAGAAAACTGCATTTTAACGTAGCGTTCCAAATGGCACAACAATAATAGTGACAAGAGGAGAAGCTGCACCCTGTTGCTTCAGCTGGGAGGAGAGCGAAACCTCTCCTTCCTCACCACACTTCCAACTCTGAGTAACTGCTGAGGAATGCCCACCTTATTAATCAGTGCTACAAAATAAATCTGAACTTTAAAATGCACCATCTGCATACAACAACACTTACATTCACACTCAACGTAGGCTGAAACAATACGTGAAAGTAAACATTTCCAACTCCTCGGTAGTAACTGAAACTGCTCCACATGTATTAATTCTATTTTTAAAGCTTTTTCCTTTTTTTTTTTTTTCTTTAGGGGATTTCATCATAGCAGAAGTGTGCTTTTATAAAACTCTAGCTTTACTTTCAAGTGCTATCATTTTGAAGCCATGGCTTTCTGTACTACATAAGATGATTCTGCTTTGAATTGAAGTAAGTTATATGGGTACCAGTAAATGGAGTTAAATCAAGCTTCAAAGCTGGTAAAACCAGCCCCTGCACAGTATAGCTATCCTAGTGGACAGCTCAATTTTGTATTATGAGTTCAAAGATTTTATCTCATTAGCCCAACAGCATTTCCTTCTGTTAATTTTACACTCATTCACCTACGAGCCACTAAGGCAAAATGCTGATTTTGCAGTGTGTTTTATTGACGATGGAAAAGTTTATGTATTTGCTGCCAGCAAACCTCGAGAAGACACTCAAGTAAATTTACACTACAAGTAAATTGAGGATCAAACAAAAGTATATATACTGTTAGCCATCCTCCCACTTTCAAGGGAGTGCTTTGGTCATCAGACACATGTTTTGCAAGGAGGCCCCACTAGGCGCAGTCAGATCTGTGCCAGGAATTCCGTGAACCTGGGGTCACACTGTCAGGGCTCCAGAGAAACGCAGCGACTAAAGCATCTGAGCAGAATTCAGTCAGGGAATTAAATGTCTGCCATTACAATACCAGGGCATCTGCCTTTCTGCAGATCTGTTTTGCTGCATTTCTGTTCTTATGAAGAACACAAAAACGAATTCTTACCTAGTTCTCCTCGAAGGTTAACTAGTTCTTGAGATAACTCCTTCTGCTGTTTCAGTGCTTCCTCCCTCTGCAGAGAAAAAAAACACCAAACGTTTGTTTACTAGTGATCTGAGCAGGGCACTTTCCAATAATTAACTTACAGGGGTTCTGTAGGAAAACGAGACAGGAGCAAGAAGCCAAGATATGAATCATTTAGGATAACAGTTCTGTTGTTACAAAATACACAGATGTTCTCTGTTGTTAGGGAAGTTATACTTTAAAACAAAGAATAGCTTTTTCCAGGATAACACTGCAATTAAAATCATCCTTTGCAGCAATTAATTGTATACTTTATGATGGGTGTAGCAGCATAAGCCTCCAGAACAAATCAGCCAATAGCTGTGAAGGGCACAAAAGTACAGTACATATGCGAAGGACACATGCATTAAATATTTATCTTAAGCTTACTCAAAACACAAACCCAAAAACTTTGCTAAATGCTCAGTCTTCCATCGAGGCAAGGCAGAGCTCTGCTCAAAGTTAAATACAATCTACTCCAGTGCTCACAGCTCTTACTTTAGAGACGATGTCTCTTATACAGAGACAATCAGCACAAATCCATGCTCACCACAAGCAGAAGCACCCATCTCCCTGCTTTGCCTTGGAGCTGCACCTCAGCCGGGAGAAGGTGTCTGGCCAGGCTCCTCTGCCCCCAGACCTGCACCCGAGAGAGAAGCCCAGCCACAGCACAGAGCTGCTCCACGACTCGGGCCATCAGACCCCTGGCAGAGGACTGTGACAAGGTCCAGGCTTCCCACTGCCAGGGCACTTTCACCTTGCTGATGGCCAAGCTCTCATCCAGCTCCCGGCCGCCTGAAAAAGCACTGCAAAGCAAATACTCATTACCCTCACTGCAGCACACTGAGAATAGAGGCACAGTTTGCTGCTAGAGCAGCCCATCTTCCAGCTCCAGCAGCCCCCTACTCGGCCCCCGGCACTCATAGGCGACGTGCAGGTGGCGGAACCACCAGCCAGGATGGTCTGGCCATGGTCATGCAGCAGTGCCGAGCACTGGACCTTGCTGAAGGCTGGACCTTGCCTCTGCAGGTTATCCTACTTCCGCGCCGATCGCTCCGACAGCGGCAGATACTGCAGCTTCTGCAATTGGCACAGGCAGCCAGCGAGCACTTAAAGCCACAGCCCTTCTTTTATGAAAGGCGAGCCCCAGACAGGAGACTGATCGATCTCCGCTTGCTCCAACGGCAGCCAGCCTGGCAAAGGGACCGCTGTCCTTCTCTGCAGATAGCGCAGCTTATTTGTAGCTGTTTCGAGCTTGCTGTGCGCCGCTTTCACACCGAATTTGTGGATGCTTTCGAAAATAAGCCACAGGAGGCCTGAGCTGAATGGGAGAGACAGATACAGCAGCATTGCTGCTGTCCCTGCCCAGGCTTGTGTTCACAGCTCATGCGCATGCAGAGAGCCTGGAACTCACTTTGCTTTTCCTTCAGCTCGGGAACACTACAACACTCACAAATAATGCAGTGGCCGAAAAATCACTTACACCTTCTCATTAGCTATTACACCGCTAACCGCGGCAGATTAACTCACACACTGTCAGGGCCACACCTGCACCCAGTATCCTCAGGGGAAACCTCATCTTTACAGCAGGTTCCCCATTTGCCCCCCCGCCACTCTGACTGCAGGTCTCCCAGTTATGAGCACTCTGTCCTAGAGGTGGGAATACCCACCCCATGCCTGCAGAACAAATAAAGCAGTAAAAGACACCATTCTTAAGAAACAAAAGAGAGGGAGTGAGCAACCAGAAGAGAGTAATGTATTAAGGTCTGACACGAGGCTAATCAAAATGAATGATTATTACTACTATGCATCCTCATCTGCTGCAAGTTATAGGAAATTATTCTGCAGCTGAAAAAACAAGCTGGTTAGATGAAAGGGTCAACCAGCCCTCTACTGGAAATATTTGTAATTTTTACCTTGTATGGGAAAGATCTCATTTTAATCACTGCTGTTTAAGCAGTCTTAAGAGTTACTTTGACACTGAAACACTGGCAGGGGTATTAAGTAGCTGTGTTGCAGCTTTACAGTGAATTGAAGAAGCCTTTTACAGTGACAGTGGCTAAGATTGAAAACCACGCCTTGTCCTCCATGGTAAATTCTCAGGAGAGAAGAGCTCAGTTATTGAAAGGACTTGCCCTGCTCTTCCCCATTTCCCTGCTCAGGAAGCAGAGATGAGTCATCTCACTCCTGTGAAACACCAGTTCCTGCTACGGACACAGCATCTGATGATGAAAATGTGAATGCTGCAGTAAGGTATTTGAGCTGCACCCTAGCACACTGGGACACAAGCAGGTAGTGGATCTGCAAGTGAATATAACAGCAAAGCGCTCTCATTTTCATGCTGTGAGCTCCTGATGGAATTTTCCAAAGCACTTAAAGCAACCTTGTCCATTACTAAATTAGTGTACCAACCCAGGAGATTTATTGAAGTTTTAATGCCCCTCCTCCTTTCTCTGCATATTCTGTCTTTGTTCCAATTCTCATAAAATCATCCTTGAATCTGATTTCTTCCAGCCCATTCTGTCAGTGAAGCACCTCATTTTTTTCTCCCTCAGCCTAGTGGCTGGACCACACAGCAGACCCTTTGAAAATACTAAGGGGTTTGGATAGTGTTTCCAAAGGGCTGCCTTATGTTACACACATTTTGTACTTGTTTTTAATTAGAGTGATTGGATGAGAAAAGAGCATGAGATCAGAATATAGTAAGGGCTGACAGAGTCTGAAACTAAAAACCCAAAATAAAACACTGTCCTACTAACTTTTTAATTTGTTTTTAGTGTTTCTTTGCTCTCTGATGCTCTTCAGCCCTTTTGCTTTTTATGTTGTGCCTCAACCACCATCTGATTATCCATTCAGAATTTCACAAACCAAGAAATCCAGACAGACTTATATCACCACTGCTTGTTAAAGAATATATTCAGAAAAAGCTACCCATATTTTAGGCTGGCAGCCTCTAAGCTGGTCATATAGTTAACCAGCCCTGTGAAGTAGTCAGATTTACTAGCAGTTCATTTATCATCCTTTATCCAAGTGTTTGTCCTGAGGGTCTTTTCCAAACTGTGATTCTAAGAGAACTCAAGTTCCAGGTTTGGGAATGTCCAAAGAAAACCTCTGAGTTTCTAAGATGGGAAAGTGTAGTGAAATACCAAAACTCACTTGAATAATCCAGTAAGGGTCATCTTCAGTATTTAGAAGCCAAGTATGCACTTGGGTTTTGGGTTGGAATATCAGGAAACCTTCTAGTTTATGCTTTACAAGACTGTAGTTGAAAAAGAAATCATTAGCAGAAACTGAAAGAGGAGATCCAAGCGAAAGCACATAGGATTGAGCATTCTGGCCATTATTCATTTATCCAGAAAAATCTGGCAACAAGAATCACCCTTACTTCTCAGAGACTCAAGGAGGGTCTTCATAATCATTTAAAGATGATTCTGGCACAACCCATAAGTTTATGCCAACATTATGTAGGATCACTGGATACTTATTTTTCCTATTTCAAATGAACCTACTGTAGATGCACAAGAAATCCAGCTGAGGTTTGGCTAAACGTTCTCCCTACCATAAACATGGAAGCCATAGGAGAAAGGAACAAGAACAGAGTTTGGGGATAAAAGCTTTGCTACAGGCAACATCAGGGTGGTGCAATTCTGCTATTGTATTTCAGCTTAAAGAAGAGGACTTGGAAATTTCTAGTTTTGTGAAAGATGAGGCAGTTAAAAATCCTTCATGTTTTAAAGTGTTGACAAGTAAGTTCAGAGGGATGCACAAGAAGCACACTTGGGAAGGTGAGGTATGCTCCACTAGAACTGCATGGAAAAAGAAGAGGTCTAAGAGGGGGCTGGAAAAAATGACAGTTTCAAGATGACAAAACCGAACAAGCTGGGAATGGAAAATGTTACAAAATCTGTCACTGGTGTTTGTGTTACTGGGAGTTGTGCAGCTCAGTTACACACTTAAGAGTATTTTTCCTGGCAATCAGCTACTTTTGCGACAGCCTGAGATTCAAACAGGCCAGCCTATGGTCACTTTAGATACAAGTGAAGGTGAAGACATCAACATCGAACTGTTTCTATGGCTCTGCTTTAAAAGCAGGAAGCTCTACAAAGGTCCACATCCTAGAACGAACAACAAAAGTACTCACCCCAAGCACGCAAGCAACCAACCTTCCTAGCTGTGTATCTATACTAAATCTTCACTTGAGAAAGGCACCAGATACCTCCAAGGCTCCAGCTCTCAAGCTGAAATGAGTGGGTGTTCCTCAAGCATCCCACAGCAACTTTGCATGCAGTTTTATGGCAAACTGGCTACTCCTTATTTGCTTGAAAGAACATACAACCACCTGGACTAACCACTTCAGGTTTCCCAGTCCAGTCCTGCTGCTGGCCAGGCAAAGCAGGCCTGATATGGGAGATCCAGTCTCTGCCTGCACGTCAAGGCTTCAAGAGCCCCAGATAGGCCGTTCCTCACCAAAAATCCCTATTTATACTTCACAGGTTTTCCCTCCATATTAAGGGCTGTAAGTCCTTTGACAGATACTCTATGTGAAAAAGCAAACTATGGCAGAAACTAGATTTTAAGTATGTCTGTCCAATCCACCACCCATCTGGTAGCAATTATCCACACATCACAGTTCATGTTTTAAGCAACCACACTCCTGGAAACAAAGCACATGCGCTTTTGGAGTTGTACTGAAGAAAGAAGGATTCACAAGAACCAGTAATGAAAAGTTGGTAGTTGAATACCTAAATATGTCTGTGTAATTTCCAGCAGCTGTGTCACACCAATATGTGTGTGATAAACTACTTATCAAATTTGCCTCGTCTATCTCATGCAATGTATCACCTCCTCCAGAAGCTCTGTGGCATTTCAAACTTGTTAGCAAGCTTCTGCCATTTAACAAAATGCTCTCAACTAATTTTTTTTCCTTAATCCTCACATTACTATTTCCAGGTTTCCTCACAATTTTACTCATGTGAAGCCTTGTATCTTCTATACACAAACTGATTCAGAGCAACCATCACACACAGCTGCAACTGGAAACTGCAAAAGGCTAGATAGCTGCAAAGGAACAGACTCAACCCACTTTGAGGTCTTGAAATATCTTGGGGAATAAGGTCACAACTTTTCCCACAACAAAAACATTGTGCCCATAATGGAACCTTTCCCTCTTCAGGCTGGGATACAACATGACCCCTGCCCAGACAAGACGCAGAAAGGCCCAGATGATGCTGGTAGAGCACTCTGCAGTGTGCAGGCAAGCAGCTCTGAGTCACACACAAAGGACAGCAACTGTACCTGTCGCAGGCAGAACTGGCAGGTGAAAATGACTCTTAATGGAAGGTTGTAAACCAACCTTCTAGCTTTTTCAGCAGTACACATTGTAAAGAAGTCATTTCAGGAGTCAAGATTCATGGAAGGAAAACATTAAATGTCAAATATTAAAAAATTACATTGCTCTTAAAAAAAAACATTTTATTAGACCAGATTAAAATTTGTTCAGAGCGCATAAAGGAAGCACTTAAATGCATTCTACTGCCACAGATAGGGTCAAATTAATTTTGCTCTGGGAAAGGAAAGCCTGGTTTTTGAAAGTCATTTGCTCAAACCACAGGCACTTAGTACTAAAAGTCAAGTTCAGGGAGAAACACTGAGCATATTAAGAGGGAAAAAAAAAAGTTCCTTGCAAGCAGTCCTGAGTGCTCAGACCTTACAGGACATAGTTTGTATGGAAGAATAGAGTAGCACTTAACTGTTTCACATTGATGAAGTATTACCTACCAACACTTAATTCATAATGCATCTTTCTCATCTGACCAGATACACTTATGGACAAAGCATTAGAAACTGGAGTCTACTACATGCTTGTGCCACACTAGTCATGAGAAGATGAGCATCACCATTTTCTGTACTACAGAAACTGAGTCACGTTTTTGCATATACACCAGTCACTCGCACGTGACTATAGCCTGAAGGTAATCATGAAGGGGTAACAAAAGGACCATTCACATCCACTTTGCACTATGAGATTTGCTTTGATTATCTTTGTCCTTGCACTACAATATTTCTCCTGTTCCTTCTTTAGTGGCAAAACTCAATCCTCTAAATAAATCTTCTAATTAGAAGGCAACAATTTTAGAAGTTATTTAAAACAAAGAAAAAGTCCATACCACACAATGAAGTGTGAACACTTCATCTGGCCCCCACCCTGCTCAACAAAAAATAAAAATCAAGCCTTAAAACATCACTTTGTTTGCATCACTCGAGGTAAAAGCAAGCTAAGGAAATGAGACAAGAAGTTCTCTACAATGAGAGTGGTAAAATACTGGAACAGGTTGCCCAAGAATGCAGTTGAGGCCCTCTCCCTATAGGCACTAAAGATCAGACTTGATGAGGCCGTGGGCAGCCTAATCTAGTTGGAGGCATCCCTGCTTACTGCAAGGACAAGATGACCTTTGAGGGTCCCTTCCAGCAAGATGTAACCTGGGAAATTTGCATGGCAAAAAGGCTTTAGTCCCCATGCTCCATGTGCATTTTTGAATGGAGGTGTAGGCTATTACTGCAGTGAAATAAAAAGATGCCATTAACCACCTTAATAAATAAAACATAAAACCATCCACAGCAAAACTGCTACTTCCAAATTACTACTGGCATGTGTTAGTGTTTGCATTATCTGCTCACCAAATGAAATAAGCAATCTGTTTTTACCTTGACTTAGTACTTCAAACAGAATTCAATTAAGCTTCAGACTACACTACTTAGGAGATTAGCTGATGGAGATGCACTGTAATTTCTAATGTTTTACTTCTCATATGCTAAGTACATTCATGGAAAACCAGATTGTTATTCCCTGATGCTTAGTGTGAAACATTAAAGCACAGAACCAGCCAAACAGGATTCCTGTGAGTCAATATTTAACAAGGATCTTACACTTGCAGGCTCTTTATGCTTCTACAAGCTTTACATGGGATGTCTGTTTTCCCATTTCAAAGTGATGTCCACCTTCATGCAAAACCTTTACAAAGGTAGGCCCTGGTGCAGTAACAGGGGCTATGCAACTTTACATCTCTATTACAATCTGCTTTCTACTTTACAGGGGTTTTGAACTCTCATACACATTTTCCCTTGCCACAGAGAATGGCTCCTTTCTTCCTTGTAAAAACTCTGATCTCATAAAAAAAATTATCCTGAGCAATGACTTATTTTTCAGTATCTGAAGTGGTTTATTTTGTTGTAGGGTTTTTATTTCTTTTGGGTCTCAGCTAATCTCACCTGAGTATGAGGCAAAGTCTCTGTGAGACATCATATTCCTTTAACAAGTTACATTCTTACAGCTTAGGTTTTAACATCTGTAAAAATTACAATTATCTTTATATGCTGCTTTGAAATGCTTAAGCACAGTATTACAGCACTTATTTCACATCATTTTGTTAAGGCTGTCTAGAATTTAATCTGAGAGAGCAGTACAAACCAAGATGGAAACGAGAAGCAAAGACATCATTTTTTTTCTTCCAGCAGCCACTCCCTATGTAACAGAAACATCGATCTTGCTACTGTCATTAATGTTGCATCTTCTTGGAAAAAAACTAAACTAGGAGAATTAACGAAGTGCAGGACAAGACTCCCAACTGTCTCCAGCCATAACTCATTCTAAATACTCAGATGCACCCAATAAACTGCTTAACTGAGGTGTCTTCTAAAAAGCTATTTCCACCACAGCCTAGTTTCACAGTAATTAATGGATTAAAATATTTTTCTGGATGTTAGACCTCACAAGCCTCCAACCTGTTGCCAAAAATATTCTTGTACCCCAGCAGCCTTGTGTTACAGGGATGCTGAGAAGGTTTCTTGCTTTCCAACAGCTACCTACCATATGCAAGCTGCCAGAGTCTGCATTTGCCCTACAGGGGGAAGCTACTGTTTTTCCAAATACTCTCCTTCACTAACAAAACGTACTTCACTTACTAAGATTTAAGATATTATCTTTTTACTTCTCTTTTAAGTGATTCTTTTTACCTGAAGAAAGACAAAATTTATCTAAATTAAGTATTTTTATTCTCTCTTATAAAAAATTACACCCATACTTTTGGAAGCCAGATTGAAAGAGCAGAAGTACACTTTGGATGCAGTACTCCAGGTGGGGTCTCACCAGAGCGGAGCAGAGGGGCAGAATCACCTCCCTCGCCCTGCTGGCCACACTTCTCCTGATGCAGCCCAGGATCCGGTTGGCCCTCCGGGCTGCAAGTGCACACTGTGGGCTCCCATTGAACTTCTCATCCACCAGCACCCCCAAGTCACTCTCCTCAGGGCTGCTCTCCAGCCAGTCACTGCCCAGCCTGGATTTGTGCTTGGAATTGCCCCAAGCCAGATGCAGGACACTGCACTTGATCTTGTTCAGCCTCATGAGATTGGCTTGTGCCCACCTCTCCAGCCTGTCCAGGTCCCCCTGGATGGCATCCCTTCCTTCCAGTGTGTCTGCTGCACCACACAGCTTGGTGTTGTCAGCAAACTTGCTGAGGGTGCACTCAATGCCTCCGTCCATGTCACTGACAAAGCTGTTGAACAAGACTGGCCCCAGGAATGCAATGTATACTTCTGCTTCTTAACCAGGCTATGTATTTCTTACTTCATAAATGTAAGCAATTTCTGCTACGTTTTCAAAGAGGACAGGAGAAATGTTTTTGATACATGTGTGTACGTACACCAAGATGGAACAAACACCTTCTTAAGATCCCTCTTGCAGTCATCCTCATGTCAGGAAATGCCAGCTACAGTAGCTCATTTACTAATGATTAATTTCTGCTTCCGCCTACAAACGCTGAAGCCTGTTTCAGTCCCACAATTTCTAGCACATTCCTTATGTTGCTTCCTCTGTCATACCCACAATTAGTGGTACTCATGTATTATTGTCAATGCTTTATAGCCTCCCAAGGCGCATTTCTCTGTATGAAGAGATACATGCATTCCCAGGTAGAGTTTAAACTGTACATGCCAGTTGTCCCATAACCATACCAAAAGAAATACTGTAGTGAAAATTAGTTTCTGTTCATCTCTGTAGCACCCTGTGGCACAGACACAAATCACAGGATCACAGGATGTCAGGGCTTGGAAAGGAACCCAAAGAGATCGAGTCCAACCCCCCTGCCAGAGGAGGACCTTATGATCTAGCTCAGGTCACAGAGGAACACATCCAGACAGGCCTTGAAAGTCTTCAGAGAAAGAGACTCCAAAGTCTCTCTGGGGAGCCTGTTCCAGTGTTTTGTGACCCTTACAGTAAAGAAGTTCTCCCTTGTGTGGAGGTGGAACCTTCTGTGCTGCAGTTTACATCCATTGCTCCTTGTCCTATCACAGGAAGCAAGTGAGCAGAGCCTGTCCCCTCTCTCCTGACACCCAACCTTCAGATATTTATAAATATTTATCAAATCCCCTCTCAGTGTTCTCTTCTCCAGACTAAAAAGCCCCAGGTCCCTCAGCCTCTCCTCATCAGCACCCCGCTCCAGCCCCTAATCGTTCTCATAGCCCTCTGCTGGACCCTCTCCAGCAGATTCCCGTTCCTCTTAAACTGGGGAGCCCAACACTGAACACAGTACTCAAGATGAAGTCTCGCCATGACAGAGTAAAGCTTCTTTCTGAAGCTCCTTTCTACAGCACAATCTGTTGAGAGCTCTCAAAAGACATAATGAGATTAATTTACTGAACTAGAAGAACAGAAATGGGTGTTTATAATAATTAAACATTTTACCACCTAATTTTTTTTACACTGCCTGAGTCATTCTGAATGTGGCAATTTATGCACAAAAATAAGAGGAATCAATTAACACTTCGAACCATCACAGAGCTTTTCGAGTCAATCTAACAATGCATTTCCTTTTCACTCACAAGCAAAATCTCCCTTAGAGTCTCAAAACCAGATGTAAAAACAAGCTATTACTGTGCTGCTTAAACAAACAGCCTCCACCCCAAACAGGTAAGAGTTTATGTATAACAGAGAGTTAAGAGGTTCAAACTCTTCAGCTACAATGATCATGCAGCCTTGCAGGGAAGGCAGCTCTGAGGCAGGGGTAGGGGCTCACCAAGCCTCATTCTCATTAGCTGATAAGGTACCTGTTTAGCACATCATGAAAACAAGTAAGAGTTCGGGATTTTGCTTCCCAAAGCAGTATGTGGCTGCAAGGAATAGCTGCAGACCTCCTGCGCACGTGTTCCTACTCCAGCATTAGTGGTTCTTAACTTCTACTCCTTAACAGTGAAACACTGCACAGAGGCATAGGCTTAACACTTAGGGTATGGACAGACCTATAAAACTAGACCCATAATATTCTTTTACATTTGTGACTCGGTGCCTAAATTAGCTTCTGAAGGCCAGGCAAGCACCAGCCCGTGCAGACATGAGGGTAAAGGGAAGAGAGGGCAGGGCTGCAGGAGTGGCAGCTCCAGCCTGACTTGGTGCAGGCACGCTAAACCACGTCTTTAAAGCATCTGTGAACACATCTGTTACTGAAAGGCCAAGAAATAAATTCAAAATTAAACCGGTTAATCAATAGCAGAGGGAAGTTAAAAGATGACCTCCAATGCAGTGGTGCAGATTTCAGAGCTTAATGCCATGAAAGATTAATGGGAGAAGGCTTTCCTTGGCATTTCATGCACTTATTGTAAACAGCTGATTTCAATGTTTCCTCTGTACTGTTGCTTTTCCCTTCTCATTTAAGCTTTTTTAAAAACAGGAAAGCAGTTATGAAGTCACAGGAATTACCAGGGGATCAGGGGGAGTACAGCAGTCTAGAAAGACTAAGCTTGAGAGCAGCCCACAGTTTGACATGTGTTTCTGACACCGCCATTGTACATGCAGCTCTCTAACCATGCAGAACCTTGGTGCAGCATGGTGTTCTCTCCAGCCACACCGTTCCCTGCATCAAGCATTCTGGATGACAAGACCTATTCCCATCTGTTACTAACCCAGTGCACCAGCAGCTCCCAAGAGGTGGAAATTGTTTAAGAAATTTTAAGTTCAGAAGAGTCTTGGTAAAGATAGTTAGGCATATAAATTCCCTGGATAAATCCTGGCAGCTTAAGCATGGAGGTATCATCAGAGCCAGCTGTTAATACTGACAGCTCAAGATAATGGCTGCAACAAACAGGTTTGAACTCAGGCAGAGTTTTGTGAGAGATTCCTGCTGGGCTAGAAACAGCAAAGCAGCATTGCTCAATCTCCTTTAACCCTTCAACAGCAACCTCTCAACTTCGTTCCAGATGAGCCAGCTGCATTTTTTATGTAAGTCATTGCTACTGACTCCTGATTCCATTCACAGCTATTCCTATTCCAAATAAGCTCATAAAGGAGCAATTCAAAACTTCTGTGCAAAACTGTATTGGGACCTCTTGGAAAAAAACAAACAAAAAACAAACAAACAAAAAACAACAACAAAAAAACCCCACACAACAATCAGGAAAACAAACCCAAATAAACTAACAGATTAACAACCCAATAACTTTGGCTTTGCAGGGAAAATGGGAGAGGCTGAGGCAGGTTTTGCCAAGAGGCTCAGGCTGAGCTGCCAAGCTTTGAAGTGACCTAATAGCTTGCTCCATCTCTTTTCTGCAGCCAGGAAGGCTGTCTTCAACCCTGTCTCTGACCACCATGGTCCATGTCACTAATCTGGCAAAGGAATCTCTTTAGCTGAGTTAGCTTTCTGGTAGTTGCAGGCTAAAATCAGCCTTCTGCAGGGACACAGCAGCACTAGAAAACTCCAGATCAGGACTTTCTTTTGGTTACAAGAAGCTCCCATCACAGTTTGTACTGCCTAGTGTCACGTCACACTTGCACTACTGCCAATATTGCACAGTTTTGTTCTTCATCTAATCAGATAAGCATGATTTTTTTGGTTGTTTTGGTTTGGTGGAGTTGTGGTCTTCATTTGTTTTTTTTTGTTCTGTTTTATTTGTTTGGCTTTTTTTTAAAAACCATAAAAGCTGAAGCTATCTCCAGTTAGCTCTGCAGTAGTTAAGGTATAAGTTCCTTGCCTTATGAGCTAAATCCTAACCAAGTTTATCCATGGGTTTACCCAAAGAGTTTGAAAACTACACTAAAGGGTTACCCCATAGAGATTTCAGAAAAATAGAGGTATGGCCAGTTGAGATTCAATTAGTTATACCAGACTCCACACCTCTCCAGAATGGAAAGGGAAAAACCAAACCAAACCAACCAACAGCACACCCCCAGAACTAAACAATGGGCAAAACTAAAACAAACCACAAACAACTCTTCACAGTGATCCCTAAAACCCAGAAAACATACAGGAAATCTCCCCAGCTAATAATCAGATTCTGAGTATTCCTTAGATCACCATAGTAGAAGAGTCCTTCTCACCCCTGCGGTAAGCACACAAGATTAAGACAGTCACTCTTCAGCAAGCATTATCTTATCCTGGGAAATACCAAGTTTCAAAGGTCAGTTTCATGTGCTCAGACTTAACTCTCCAGAATTACTAATTTTATATATGTATATAAATATATATATTTAAATATATATATTAATATATATATATATATTTCTCTTTCCTTTCCATCTGCAAAAGAATAAGTGAACAGTAAGAAGGAGCAAAACTACCCATTTTCTCCAAGCAGTTCTTTCTTCCTTCCATTTTCAGTGTTACTTCCCACCCCTCCCCATTTTGTGTTTTTTTTTTCCCCCATTGCTTTTGTTTTTTGAATAACCATTCCTGTTTTTCTTAAAAAAACCCAAAAACTACAACCCAACCAACACCACCACCACAAATGAAAAAACCAACCCACCAACCAAAAACCCCACCACAATAATCCCCCTAAACCAACAACACTTGAAAACACAAACGAACAAACACACATGTTTAGATTAAGTAGTGTGTAAAATAGCCTGGAAGAAGCAAATGTGAGAGTTGTCTTCTCGTTAAATATGACACTGATTAAGCATTCCTGCATTTTAATAAGTTGCAATATGAAATATGAGAGAAGACTCTAGGCCAAGACATCTAATTATGAAAGGCACCAAAAATAAAGGTGCTTATTATACAGTAATTAGAAGACTGCACAGAAGTTTAGCAGTGAGAATGTCACATATAAATTTCACAATTTCGTATTAGCTGACAGGCATCCAAAAATCCTGTATCTAATTGCTTTGAAGAGCTGAAACTAGTTCCTTAGCAAATGAAGGTGTTCCAACCAAGAGTTTAAAAAATACCCACCCAAAGCAATCCCACAAAATTAGCTCAGAGCCACTGCTCTTACTGAGTGGAATCAGCCAAAGCAATCCCACAAAATTAGCACCACTGCTCTTACTGAGTTGAATCAGAACTAGACTTAAGTGCAGTACTTTTAGATTAGATGAGAGCAAGCAGGTATCAGACAAGAATGTTATGTTTCTGGCAGCATACTATGACAACTCAGCACTTTTCTATATACCAGATTACAAAAATCACCAGATACTGGAAAAGCTGAAAAACAAATTATAGCCATCTGGAACATCAGTTAGAACTGCAACAAAAAACTGCTATTAAAGCCTGCATCAACTCTTGCAGCATAAATCCGTAACTTAAAATTTCCCTAACTTCAGATTTTTTTCCTCTCCCAGAAGTTTTCAAAGCAGACCACAGCTATCAAGTGTAATCTCAAGCTGATTTAGTCATGTGCATCAAATACACTAGAACAAATCAGTATTAGATCACATCATATTCATTCCACTCATAATTTTAGTTACATTTCTGTTTTTTTTTTAGTGAAATTCTGATCATTTGAAGGCACCACCACCAAAGCTGGATACAGCAAGTAACACCAGTATAACTCACATTTTATTCCAGTACCTGAAAAGCTTATCTACCTCTTCTATCCAGTGCCGGGTAACAAAGCAAGGTCATGCAGATTACCTGTTGAAACTACTCTTTCCTACAAGGACAGAACTTGAAGTATATGCTTGGAAAGGTACTCAACCCTGAAGGGTTCTGACCACAAGTTTTTCAAAACTAAAAATGATATGAAGCTGCAAGAAAGCCATAAAACCTCGTGTGGGTGGGTGTTTTTTCCCCTTCCTACCCAGGTGATGCCAGAGCATTACTGCTGCCTCCACAGGAAAACAGAAATCACTGGAATGGAAACAAAGATGTTACGTATATTAATCTTTTCAGAAGCCCTTGTTGAGAAGGAGTAGAAAACTTCAAGGCAGAAGTGATCACCTGGAGAGGTGGGTCCAGGTGAACCTCATGAGGTTCAACAAGACCAAGTGTCAGGTCCTGTACCTGGGCTGGAACAATCCTCATTATCAGTAGAGGTTGGGGAATGAGGTGATAGAAAACAGCCTCGCAGAAAAAGACTTGGAAGTTCTGGTGGATGAGAAGACTGACACAGGCCAACGGTGTGTGCTTGCAGCCCAGAAGGCAAACAGCATCCTGGTCTGCATCAAAAGAAGTGTGGCCAGCAGATTGAGACAGGCAGTTCTGCCTCCTGGTCTGGAGTCATCAACACAAAACCAACATAGGACCTCATGGAACAGGTCCAGAGGAGGACCAGGAAAATGATTGGGGGCTGAAACACCTCTCCAACAAGGACAGGCTGAAGGAGCTAGAGTTGTTCTGACCAGGGAAGAATAGACTCTGGGGAGACCTAACAGCAGCCTTCCCGTACTTGAAGGGAGCATACAAGAAGCTTGGAAAGGGACTGTTCACAAAGCTCTGCACTGACAGGATGAGGGGCACTGGTTTTAGAGATGAGTAGATTTAGGTTGGATGTTAGGAGGAAGTTATTTACGATGACAGTAGTGGAACACTGGAACTGATTGCTCGTGAAAGTAGTTGAGGCCCCATCCATGAAGATATTCAAGGTCAGGCTTGACAGGGCTCAGGGAAACCTTATGTAATAGAGGATGTCTCTGCTTACTGCAGGAGGGTTGGATAGACCTTTGGAAACCTCTTCCAACCCAGACCATTCTATGACAAGCTGTGAGATTTTTACCTTGGACTGCAAGTGCTGGATCACAACCGTTAACGCTTCAAATTTCTGGTTGCTGCTTGTCAGGAATTTTTTCAGCTGCAGGATGATTCCACTTTGGGTCTCACATTTTGTTTTGTACTGCGTCAGCTCGGCTGTCTTTGTGACAGGTGAATGCCCATCTGTGGAAGCTCGAGTCTGTATGCATGAGCTCTTGGGACTCCGTGGCTTGCCTTTGTCAACTAAAAGAAACAACAACTAATTAATACACACCAAAACATAAAAGACAAGTACAAAATACAGCAGTTATAGATTCTTGTAAAACAATGAGGAGAAAGAGTGATTTCAGCAATACTGCAGAGCAAATACTATCATCCAAAGTTTATTTCTAGCACCATAACATTGCATACACTTTGTACTTCATCCTCACCTTTGGGTATTCTGTGGCTTACTTTTCAACACATTCTCCAGACTGGGCTTTGAATAAATATTTTCATAATATGCAAGACATCTGTCATCCAATCTATCCAGTAACTTAATTCTAACATAAAATTTGACCAGTTTTGTTTGTAATACATATTTCAAATTCAAAAGCATTTTCCCTAGACTTACTTGGACTTCTTCCTTTCACTGCAAAAACTCTCCTCTTTGAAGCTCAGGTCTGAGCACTTTTTTTAGCATCAGCAGTTTCAGTCACAAGGATGAGATTTAACAAACCGCTTTAAAATGTAATAGATTTCAAATTTGCCCTGCCACTCTTCATGGTCCAAGGATTACATCGCTGACTTAGTATTTCCAGTTATGTTGCAACCTCAATCCTTTCACAGCACACAATCTTTTCATGTCAAAGGAAACCATGTTACATAATCCAGTACTTGACTCGTAAACACCATGAAGGTTACAGGCTCCTCTGCTGTCTTCACATTGGAAAGGGAGTACAGTACTGCTGTGCAGAGAGGGCCATTTGATCACACAGGGAACAAGCAAACACTTTTGCAATAAAAAGTTGATGCAATACATAAATACTCTTGCCAATTTAATGAAGCCACCTAAGCAGGTTACTTTGTATGGTTTCAACTTGGTAAGATTTCTTCAAGATAAGGTAAAAAAACTGAGAGATGAGATTTGGAGAAAAGAAAAATAGGAGCATGCAGAAAAAAAACACATGGGGATAGACTAACCAGCTATTAGTACTTGCTCATTAATCCCTTCTGAAACCCAGGGTTTGAAGGAATAGTCCTAGAGGTGCAGGGTTCAATCACACAACTGGAGGTAGTGTTAATAACAAAAGCTTCAATCCTAAATTCATATTAGTCTGACTGATGCTTAACTATTGCATTAATGCATCATTCTTACGCAGACTCCACTTGTTTTCAAAGCATCAAGTTTCTTGTGCACAATGCTGACATCTTTTGTGCCTCTTACTGAGCCTGGTATAAAATGCCTCCTGAGCCTATTTATTTTCCAAATAAATCCTCTCCAGGCAAGATTTACTGTCATCCTTCATAGCTAGAGAATTGTCAGCATACTGCTCTATCATGGTCAGATGCTCTTGTATTGTTGGAAATCTCACTGCACTTCACTGCACTTTAATAGTTAGCTCAGATGTTGTTAGAGAGTATATTTTCTGTTAGAAACCAAACATCCTGCAGTTTAACAGTAGAGCTGTTGAAAGGTATAATCAACATAACCCAAATCAAAATATGAATCTGCAGGGGAAATAAAGATTAAGTTTCGCTGCTAGCTCTAGTTAGCTTATTTTTACCACCATTTTAAGTAAATCTGACCACTTTTCTTGTAATGCAGACCACGTCCTAGACATCTTTAAAATGAATGACAATGACAGCTCACACTTGAGCCACCTCATCAGAATTGCAGCAACTGTATGAAAAACAGTGTGTTTGGGAAAATACTGGTTACCTTCTGAAGCTCCTTCAGCAAAAAAGGAAAAAAAAATAACAAAAATCAGAAGGAACAACAATCTAGGAAGGGGAGGTGAGGGGGGAAGAGCAAGGACTAGAGAACAAACACGTAGAGTCAGTCCTCCTCTGCCCCGATAGCTCATATACGCCTACTCACATATTCCACCTCCCTTCCTGAATGCTCCACTAAAATAGAGAACTAGAGCACTCTTATAGATTTAAGGGTACTGGGTAGATTTACTGATACATATGCTAATGCCATCATTTAATTAACTAGATGAAATTACTTTTACATCCATCTGACCCTGACTAAGCTGCATTAAACCTGAACAGATGTTTGCAGACAATTTTCATTCTGGGAAAAAAGAATAAAATTACATCATATACTGTTACCTAAAGAAGTTATTTAATTTAAATATAGTGATACAACCACAAACAACAAGGCTCCAGATATACACTGCTTTCAGAGTTCAGAGAGCTTCACACCACTACTTTTATCATGGACTACCAAGTCTTTTCCTAGAAGCTCAATGAAACATCCAACCAAGCCAAGCTTGAATACTACATTAAAAAAAACTGAACAAAAACCATGCACTAGAGAAATTCAGAGACATTCCTGTTGGCAGTGTTATCATAGATACGTGCTAGACACAGCCACTTCAAATGCTGAAAAGCATTTCTCTGCTAGCATGAACCCTCTGTAGCATGAGCTGCCTCTGCAGATTAACACCAGTGACACTCCAATGCTTATTTATGGCCTGTATACCTCTGGGCAATGACAGATTGTTTCCAGATTCATACAAAAGCGTGTTGTTGTGTCAAAACAAAAGTCATGTTTTCCTTTAAACAAAAGATTGCAAGTCTAATTAGATACAACACATCACTGCTGGGCTCTAGTTTAAAGACAGCGTTGGTTAGTAGCCCAGGTCCTCTTCACTTCTGCTTTCTTACTCATCACCTTTATACAACCAGACTTTTAAAGCAGAACAATTTTGACCTGCAAGTTAGGTTCTGACCTACTCCTCCTCTCCAACAGTGTCAAAAGCAAACACTGTCCCCACTCTAGCTGAAGTACTGTTTCTGAAGGCTAAAATTCAGATGTTTAGTGGAGCAGGTAGTACAGTCACCAGACAGAATCACCATCTGCCCTATTCTCCTTCACAAAACTAAAAGGGAAAAAAAATAGCAGTGATTTAGCAAAGACTAAGCCTTTTGACCACTGCATCATTCACAGAAGGTTCAATACCTTGCTGGCAAAAAGAATATCCCATGACTTGGGAGAAGGTTCAAACATCCTTCCACCTTCCCTACAGTTGCTACTTCGATGGCAGCAGCTCCAGTTCTTTGGGGAGAATATTAGACCCATTCAAAGCTCTTCCACAGAGCAAACTGTTTCCCGTGTGTAGCTGCTTTAGTTAGTAGATGTTCAGCAGCAAGAAATACACAACTGCCTACAAAACACACCCTACTCCACAAAGTTATATTTAAGTGCTGAGTTATTGCCCATACTTGACTGCATATCTCAGAGCTTGCCCGGTACTGCCAACTTGATGAACCTATCTTGTACTCTGTTGTGCTGGATTACCAGAAGAAACATTTATCACCTACTTGCTGGTTTGTAGGTCCAATATAAAGCCTTGCTTTGCCTGTCACAGCATCTGCTAGGAAGATCTGTGCTGTAACATCTAGGCTAACAAGAAATTTTCTTTAAGCAAAAGATTAAATAAAAAAACCCAACCAAACCCATGCAAACATTTCTTAAGAGAATTCCAAACAGCTTAAACAAACCACTTGACAGGCACAAATAGGCACAGCCTCACTTCTCTCCCCACACTTCTGCAGTCCCCATTTTCTTACCCCTAAGAACCTTCTTTTCACATTCCTCATCCAAACTGTTAGCTTCCACAGGTTTTTCAAAACCTCCCTGTGTGTTGTGTAAGCATCTTTCAAAGGAACAGCCTTGCTCGACATTTTCTCTTGTAGGAAGATGCAAGCTGGTAAAAACTTTCTGCCTCTCCTCCATTTTCTGGAAAGCCTTGTCTACATATGTTAAGTTAGTGCTCACTTCTTTGATCAGTAAGACCAGATCAGCTTGAGTATTTAATCGAGTTTGCATTTCTTCTCTTACTCGCTGGATTTCCTCAAGCACGGTTCTTATATCCAAGTGACTGGACTTCACCTCTGCTTTGAGATCTTCTTTCACCTGTTGCTGACTCCTCTGCAGTGCTAACACTGTTCTGATTTCCTTCTGAGACGTTTCCACATCATGCTTTAGTTCCTTCTGTCCAGCCTGCATTGCCTCTTGACTAGCTTTTACTTCTGCCAACAGAGCAGCAAGGCACTCCATCCCAAATCCACAGGAACTGCAAGACCTATTCCAGCGTCACAGCTTCCAAGCAGTCAAGGACACTCGTGAGCTGGTAGCGGATTTCCCCAGACAGCCAGAGAGCTGGTACATAGCCCTTGGTTTGATATCCTACCTCAGTTTACAGCATGCTGCAATGAAAAGCACTAGGCAAAAGTCTAGCACAAGGTGAGACAAAGGCACGATATAAAATACTTGAATAAGCAGGGCTCTACAGGCAGAGCTCCTTCTCAGGACTCGGGCAGAGCACTAATCAGTTTAATTGGCAGATTATGCCACACCTGAATTTTTTGAAATCTTTTGCTGACATCATTGTAGGTGGGACGTCACCCCGAAAGCCACTCCCAACAGTCATTTCACCTGCGCATCAATAAAAGTACGCCTGGGCATCAGTAACCAGCTTTGTTGCAACACAGTCAAACACTGCAAGGCGGCAGTGGCCCTTTCTTTCCAACACAACGGCTCAAAAGGAGCCAGAATTGCCTGCAGGAGATGAAAACCAAACAGCTCAACAGTGCCTAGTTATTACAATTGTATATTCAACACAGTGATTATGCACCTGTCCTTTTGCTAGTGGTTGCAGTGAGGGTTAAGGAGTAGACCTTTGAGCACCTCAGATATCATCCAATCTTACTGAATGCTCTCCCCATTCCCATAGCTAGCCATGCTCTTTTAGCAATCTTTAGAACAACCCAGGGCCTGAGGAAACCCTCTAGTCCATAAACAATAAACAGTTACCACAGCAACATGGGAAAACTGACTAATGAGTTATTTTTGGCACATTAAAGATGCTGCCTTACAGCTACCAGGTCTGTGTTAGCTATGTAAAAGATATTGTTTCTTACTTCTTAAGCACAAAACTTGTAATTGGTCTGGGTTCTATGTAAAGCCTGGTAGATTAATGACACCAGGCTGTCAGCTGCTGTGGTGCACAGAAGCTTAATTACCCAGCCCTTGGATTCAATTTGGGATAAAAAAAAAAAAAAAAAAAAAAGGAACACAATGTAGATCTTGCTCGACGGAAGGAGTCAAGATCTGCCTTCAAAGAGGTGAGATGGTACTCAGCTTAACACCCACCATTCAGAGCTTGCAATGAAAGTTTACTCTGCCCTTTCCAGTTTGCTTCCTACGCTAGAGCACGCACACTCCTAGGACCAGGAAGGTATCAGATACATGTTGTCCACACAGAGTGCTTTACAACTTGCAGGTATCCCCTGTCTCGCTATCACAGTGCTATCACAGCCCCTAAGGAACACAATGCCAGTGGTGGAGCTTTTCTCCAGGTCTCTGTAACACCTGCTAGGTGGTCAGAAATCTCTGATGAGATTTTTCCCAGCACAGCTACAGGCTGAAGGTGTAGTTTCTTCCTCTTCCAGCCCCCTGCCCCATTTATAGCTGGATAGCTATTCCAAGGTCTCCTGAGCATTAGTTACATACAGTTACCACTAAGGACCAACACACAAAGCAGACTGCAGAAGCACAATCTGAAATCTGAACTCAGGTAACATCTTTGACAAAAGATTTAGGTAGGTAAAGAGTTGCCAGATATGAGCACCAGCAGTATTTCCAAAGCCCTAGGCCAAAATCTGCAGTAATTCAGGTGAGCAGTATAACACTTCATTCCAACCATGACAGGTG
Organism: Tricholaema leucomelas; assembly: GCA_013400475.1. Taxonomy (NCBI): domain Eukaryota; kingdom Metazoa; phylum Chordata; class Aves; order Piciformes; family Lybiidae; genus Tricholaema lacrymosa; species Tricholaema leucomelas. The sequence continues at coordinate 600,956 of WAAF01006442.1, read as the reverse complement.
TAGAATGCATCTCTCTGTTAGAGGGACTGTATTCACCAGGCTTATTAATGTAACCACCCAACATCTAACTTCCTGGCAGCCCCAAAAGCCCCACTGTTCTTTCTACACATGTGCATCCTCTCTGATTGCCAAGTGTTCTCTGCTGTAAGATAATAAGCTGCGAAGAAAAGCTCTCCTTGGAAATACATCCTGCTCTATATGAAAATATTCATTCCACATGGAATGTAATCAGTGTGTTTGTTATGTTCTTCACTCAAACTAAGAGATTTGATCTCTAAGGACTATGGTGATTTGGAAGGTCACCTTCTTCACATAGCTTCCAGGCAGCTTTCCTTGGCTTTTCTGCACTCTGGAAGACAGTCTTCAAAAATCTACCTAAAAATAAATTTGTGAGTACACACTACAAAGCAAACTGAAAGTCTAGAGAGAATGATGGTACTCTGAAGTTCACAACCTGTCTTTCAACATGAATAGAATCACAGAATGGTTTAGGTTGGAAGGGACCTCAAGGATCATCCAGCTCCAACCCCCTGCCATAGGCAGGGACACCTCCCACTAGAGCAGGCTGCTCAAGGCCTCATCCAGCCTGGCCTTAAACACCTCCAGGGAGGAAGCATCCACAACCTCCCTGGGCAACCTGTGCCAGTGTCTCACCACCCTCACTGTAAAGAACTTCCTCCTAACATCCAGTCTAAATCTCCCCTCTTCCAGCTTAAACCCATTCCCCCTCGTCCTGACATTACCAGACCTTGTCAATAGTCCCTCCCCAGCCTTCCTGTAGGCTCCCTTCAGATACTGGAAAGCCACTCTAAGGTCTCCTCGAAGCCTTCTCTTCTCCAGGCTGCAGAGCCCCAACTCTCTCAGCCTGTCCTCATAGCAGAGCTGCTGCAGCCCTCTGAGCATCTTCGTGGCTCTCCTCTGGACCCGCTCCAGCAGTTCCATGTCCTTCTTGTGTTGGGGGCTCCAGAACTGCACACAGTACTCCAGGTGGGGTCTGAGGAGAGCAGAGTAAAGGGGGAGAATCCCCTCCCTTGCCCTGCTGGCCACACTGCTCTTGATGCAGCCCAGCACAGGGTTGCTGTCTGGGCTGCATGTGCACACTGCAGGCTCATGTTGAGCTTTTCGTCAACCCAGACCCCCAGGTCCTTCTCCTCAGGGCTGCTCTCAGCCATTCACCACCCAGCCTGTATCTGTGCCTGGGATTGCACTGACCCAGGTGCAGGACCTTACACTTGGCCTTGTTAAACGTCATGAGGTTGGCCTGGGCCCACCTCTCCAGCCTGCCCAGGTCCCTCTGGATGGCATCCCTGCCCGCCAGCAAGTCAACTGTGCCACACAGCTTGGTGTCATCTGCACACTGGCTGAGGGTGCACTCAATTCCTCTGTCCATATCACTGACAAAAATACTTAGCAAATGACACACAAACAATAGCTTTCACCTTCCCAAGCTAGAATTCATGCTCTGGGAATTACCAATTCCTGCTGCTTTTGCTCCAACTACCCTGTCTCTACTCTTAATAAGTTTCAGGTATTTTAACATTTTCTCCTGCTTCAGTGAAGAATCTCCTGATCTCATACAATAACAAAAGTCAAAGACTGATGAGGATTTCCTCTCAAGAGTGTATTAGAGAAAAAAGATGCAAATCCTACCAAAATAAAATCTGGCCTATTTGGGTGGGATGTTTAGGGGGCTTTTTCTGTTGCTGTTTCTGATTGTTTGAGGTTTGGGATTTTTTTGTATTGTTCATTTATTTGATATTAATATAATTTTTAAAAGTCTTTCTCCTGCCTTCTGAAAACACAGAAATCCCTTACACAACTAGCTACCAGCAAACACTAATCATCCCTATTTCTATAGCTCAAATATTACAAGCATAAAATCTCTGGAGTGAAAAAAATATCTTAAAAAATCCATGCAGTTTTGAAGTCAACACAGAAACTTGCTGTAAAATAGAACTGTTACTGTGGTTTAGCATTAAGCAATACAGCAAATTTGAAACACTAGGAGTTCACACAAAGCTTACAGTAAACCATACAGAAAAATCTCTTACATTGCCAGGCTGGTTTCAAATTCTGTATGGATGACCAATTTGTGCAAGTAAGACTGGGGTCAGCCTTAGAACAACAGGCTGATGTTTTCACTTTTTCAACATGAGAGAGGAAGCACCTAGCTGCTTCTATGCATTGACCTCTCCTTTTCTCAAAAAGCCTGATTTACAACTAATTATAGCTAGTAAGTGAACACTTCCCCATCACAATAAAACTCCAAAACATGAGAAAAGAAGTAGTCTCATCCTTGGACTTCTTGGTGTTAGGCTGGCAAAGAAGCTTGAGAATTAATGAGAAAGACCAAATTAAAAATGAAGAAAAAGAGTAAGGTCTAAAGGGGGCTGCAGAACAGAGTACTTGCTATATGTAACAGGAAAAAACACTTGTACAAGAATATGCTGTTACAAACAAGATAGATACTCAGATTTATGAAACCAGCCAAGTTACAATTGAATTATTGAAAGAAACATTGCCAACACATCCCACACCACTGACCCAAGTTGCAGAAAGCATTACAAAACATCCATCCTGTACAATATTAACAGTCATGAAAGACACTTAACTGTGCTCAGTGGAGTTCAATTTCTACAAATACACTGATAAACATTAAACTTAAAGGTCCACTTGGTTTTGTTAGAGCTTGAAGTACACACACTTACACTCCTGACCTCTACTCCACATGCCTTGATCTTTTCCTCTTGTAAGTGAGCTCGTCCCCACTGATGTGCTACTGCATGCCCCACAGGTCTGATTCTGGGCTTTTTCCCATCAAGAGTTATCAAATCTCACTATCACATCTGAACCCACGAGTGAATACCTAACTTCACCTTGTTAATCTTTACACAGCTAGCTCTGCATCCTTAAAAAAGATCTCTACAATTCTCCCATCACCCTTCTCCCCATCTTACCCCCTGCTGCAAGGCATATGAGCTATTTGAGCAATGCAGCAGAAAGGCTGATCAACCATTTGATTTCATGGCTTTGATTTTCAAGTTTCCCTTCTGACAAGCTATAACACTTCAGAGAGGGAGACTTAAGAACATCCACAGAAATAAGGAAACTGTTGGGTTCAATCTGCAGCAGTACATACATTATCTTTGAGAGGATCTGGAAATTTGGCTAGCTGTAAATTGTCACCCTAAGTTCTTTCAAAGCTGCTCTGGGGTATAAACCCATGAAGCAGCTTCAGACAAATATACAGGGAAAGCAGTCACAAAACTAAATTAATGGTTTCTGCAGAGGGCTTGATAAGCTAGACTCAGATGGAAGTCTTCCAATTCTTGAGTTACTCCATCCATAGCTTGGTCAACTATAAATTTTGCCTGCATGCAGCTGAACAAGTGGTGAACATGCTTCTTCCTGAAGTGCCTCAGAGTAGAGGCTGGTGACTACACAAATGCAGACTCCTGAAGAAATGATCTTCTGTTTCTAGGCTCTGCCTTAGGCCTGTCTGTGTAAGCTGGTGCAGACAGTCCCAACTTGCTCTGTTCATACATCAAGCATGTCAGTCATGAGCCAGTTCCAGTTCACAGGAAAGTGATTTCATTTTTCAGAGTTGTGCCTGCAGCATTTGCAAAACTGAAATTCTGAAGATGATGCTATACCTCAAAAACTCTTCTAGCTACTTATTCAGCTGATCTTGTTTCAGAAACTGAACTCTCATCTTCTATCTCCCCTGTGCCATCAACATGGTCTGAAGCTCTAGACCACTAAATGCTTTCTAGAGCAGAATTGCAGCTCTCCCTCAATTTCTTCACTTCTACTGTAACATCTTGAGATTCCCTTCTTTAGGGGCAGTCACTAGTCCCTGGACATGGACATCAGCTTATCTTAGCCACCACCAAACCCTTTTCAACCTGTTCTGAACAAAACAAACAGAAACCACCACAGAGGATTTTAAAATGTTTGCAGGAACCAATCAAGATTTAACTGCAGGCAGGTAGAATCTGACCCAGATGCTTAGACTGACACAGCAGGGTTAAAACATACACAGCAAAAATCCATCTGCCTTTCTTTGCAGAAATAAAATGTTTTTCAGCACGTTTTTCCTTAAATGCTAGTACAGCCTGGAGGAGAAGTGCAGAATCATCACATATTCCAAGCATGCAGCCTGAAGTACTGTTTCTGAAGTCTGTCTGTCCTCTCATGCCTATTCATCCATTTACTTATAGTATTACATCACACTGACTTTTAGCCCCAGTACAGCACTTTAAATCTCTTTTTGTTCCTCGTTTCTAGCCACAGAGCTGCATATTTTCTTTATACAGAGAACAGCAGAAAAGAAAGGGAAGTCTCAGATGTATTTACATACTTCAAAGAGTTCTGTGCCATAGAATGTTTTAATTGCATGCTTAACACAGATATCTTGCAGCACTGGTCATACTGGGTTTCACACTGGCAGGAGCAAGTCTCTGCTGAGGCAGAACCTATTAGCATGTCCAACGCTTCCCTATCCGTTACAATGCTGACTATTAGGTAAGAAGCCAAATGTTTTTGAACCACACCAGAGTACTGCAGCCTAGAGCTGTTACCCAGAAAATGTAACATACCACATTCAGCTTTTATTAGCTTCCTGCTTGTTGACAGAACAAATGCAGAATGTGAACCAAGGGTGCCATTTTCACACAGAGAAAGGTGGAGAAGGAAACCGCAAATTCAAGATGATGGGAAAAAACCAAGAGATAGCAAGTAAGGCCAGTTTTCCAACTGCATACCTTTCTAAGAGAGCTTTTGTACAATCCACAAAGGCTCAGCAACCCTGAGCAGTCCTTAACTGCTGCTTGAGATTTCTTCTTAAGCCAGTGAACCTACTCATTGCTAGTTGATCTGACACTTCAAACTCTTTCAGGGTCTTTGATAACCCACAGTGTGTAGCAAGCCCTCTGCCTCACAGTGTAATGGTCTGGACTTTTCCTGTTGAGTCATAAGCACACCACTACTATTGTTCTGTAGTAGAGAGAGAAAGCTCTTCTGGCAAGCAAGAGAGGCTGGAGGCAGTCATGAATTCAAGGAAAGCAAAATACCAGCAATCCAATAGTGTATTGCAATAATGTTCCCAGCTAAGACTCAGTACATAATCTTCTCAATTCCTACCCCAACAAACTCTTACCCTTATGACAGCCTTTGAACCAGGTTCCTTGTGGGTACGAACCAATTACAATAGCCATCCATTAAAGCCTCAGTGTTTCTCAAGCAAAAGTACACCTTCATCCAAGTGATTAACACAATGTGTCTTTGTTACCCTTAGGTGTCACCTGTCCTATGGAATATGGTTCCTGAGCTTGTACAACTGTTTCAGGACACTGTGAAATGCACTACTGACTGCCTGAACACAGCACTTTTCCCCATCGAAGAAGCATGTTTATGAGAGACATTTTCATTTGCCAGTACTTTAGTAAGTAAGTAACAGGTCATACCAAGCACAGAGAATCTCCATGTTGTATAAGCCTCCCTCACACTTCTTAACATTGTAATTTATGTGTTAAAAGTACACATTATCCTTATTCTGAAGCAAGGAAGTAGATGGTGACATTTGTAAAGATACCTAAACTACATCAGAGTAAACAAATGCACTACTTTAAATTTGCTGGTGGCCTTCAAAAATAAAAGCACAGAGACAAAGTGTAGCTCAACTCCTGTAATCACTACAAATCCCTGATCAAGCAGCTTATGCATTTTTCAAAAAGCAAGTTTTGAAGAAAGTTGGTCATCATGACTCTCTTGATCTCTGCTCTACACTCTTAGCATTACACATTTCTTTGTCAGCTCACCTGCAGCTGGTGGACTGACATTCTAGTCTTGATGATGATGACAAAGTCAGTACCAGGTGAAAGGATGTCAAATGGCTACACATTTGGTCAACCCTAGAAGTAGTGCATTGGCAAAGCCAGTGATGATGGCAGATAAGAATTTAAGAAACACTTCAAAATAGCCTGAAATTTTCTAGCAGATTAGAAGATTGGAAGGGATAATCCCCACAAGTCACATTTTACAAAGGATTTAAGAAGCCCCAGACTTGAACATTAAGTGTGTAATTAGTGTGTCAGACAGAGGGCTGATAAACACATGGTACATGTGCAAGCCTGACTAATACTCTGAAATCTCAGCCTTGTGCCATAACACTTTTTACTTAGTTACCATGGGCCTTACAGAAGCACTGGCTGAGTTGTGAACACTTATATACAAACTGATTTTGTCTTAATACTGCGTTCACATTATATTTAGTCAAGCATAGTGGAACTATAACACCTAAAAGTGAGTTAGGTTTTCACCTAGCTAATGCACTGTCAAAGGTTAGGGCCACTAAACAAGTGGCAGACACACTATTATCCCCTCTTCCTTCCCCATTCCCAAAAACGCACACCTGCCCAAAGAACCAAGCACAGAGTTATGTTGAACACTGATGTTCTTCACCCGTCCTTGCTCCTATTTCCTCTCCTCTGTCTTTTCTTTCCATTTCCACCTCCTGTACAAGAAGTTGCTCCTTGTAGTCTGGTGCCCTCTACTGCTTCATATCATGTACAGGACGTGGCATATTTTTGCCCTTTATTGTGCAGCCTCTGTCAGGATCCAGAGTCAAATGGTAGAGGGAATTCCACTATGATTACTTCATACCATCTGCAAGCCCTTACCAGATCCCATTAATTGTCACTCCAGTGGAAATCCTGATCCCTTCTTACCTCCACATTCTTCTTGGGTACGCTCCCTCAATCACAGAACAGTTTAGTTTAGAAGGCACCTTAAAGACACACCTGGTCATGGGAAAGGACATCTACTAGATCATGTTGCTCAAAGCCCTGTTAAACCTGGCCTTGAACACTTCCAGAGATGGGGCATCCATAACTTCTTTGGGCAATCTGTTTCAGTGCCTCACCACCCTCACAATGAGTAATTTCTTCCTAATATCTGATCTAGATTTACATTTTTCCAGTTTGAAGCCATTACCCCTCATCCTATCCCTACACTCCCTGATAAAGAGTCCTTCCCCATCCTTCCTGCTGGCTCCCTTTAAGTACTGGAAAGCTACTATGAGGTCTCCTGCCCAGGAGCGCCCATTTCCCTATTTTCTGATACTGGGGTGTGTGGTATCTTTAGATTCAGGAAAAGACTTAGTAGGGACAGTGTGTGTATGGTGTTACAAGAAGCCTGCAATATATCCATGTGTGTAGGGAACCACCACACAGGACAGAGAGCAGAACCATGTCAAGGCCTTTCTCCTCTTCTAGCCTTTCAGAAGAGCCCATGTTTCACATGTGATTGTGGGGTTGGAAAGGCTGAAGAAGAACCAAAAAGGAAGAAGCCATGAGTTGCAGGGCTTGAACTTATTCCTTCTCCAATACTGTATCCCACCTACCATGCTCAGCATCAGAAACAGGGCCAGAAGAAGCCTCCAGAAGCTATTTACATAGCTTCTAGTTGGGACAAGTTAAACAGTACTTAGACATAAAAGACATTTCACCAGACTGCTCAACTGTTTCAAGTCTTACCACAAAACTCCCCTGCATTTTTTTCCCCAGGATAACTTAACCTCCAGCTCAAACTTCACACAGATTAAATCACTGACTATAACCTCTCTACATGACACATATCTCATGCAGATACCAACAGGGTACCTGAGAAGTCGTCGTTTTTTCCCCACTCTCATACATGCATGACAGCTTTTTGTGCTCTGCAAAGTCAGATACATAAGCAGCTTAATTATTTCACTACAACTTTTAAAACTTGCTTCTTTCTAAAAGGTCTGCTGAGCATTCTAAGTATGGAGGGACTAAACATCAAGTAAGTGGGAGATACTGTTACTAACAAATCCATTTAATAGAGGTTAACAGAAGTTTTCATTTTGCATCATAAATTTATTCCAGATCTGTGTATCAAACTTGGCTCCCACAACCCTAGATTGTAACAGATAATTGCATGAAGAACTCAAAACAAATCCAAACAGGATTCTTGTAGTATATGGAATTAAGTCTTTGATAAATACTGTTTGCTTATGTACTTACAGAGGTTTACTTTGTTACAATATAGGCAAAAATCCTCAACCAACCCATCCAAAACTAATTTAGAAATTTAACTGAATCACCCAACTTCAGCTGTGCCTGCCTTGAACTCAATAGCGTAATTCTTCCTTCATAACCATCAGAACATTTATTAACTCAGTTTAATGCCAGATTCAAGAATTTATTCTTTCTTTCTATTTTTTTTTTCTTAATTACTCAGCCTTTCAGGGTCTATTTAAGGCTCAGTAACTTGCAAAGAACCATAATCTTTCCTGGAAATCAACTGTACATAGGGGACCTGAAGAATACATTTTTTTTAATCATAAGACCAGCACACTAATATGCAACAGCATTTCTTGTGCAGTATCTGCAGCTATCTGAGATGGAAAGGATAGAGTGGCTTTTAGTTTGAACTCAGAAGCTATTTATTCCATCACACTAGTATGAGCTGATGTTATATGACTGTAACAAATGTCACTGACTTAAGTGTGGTACTGAAATGCTGCCTGAAGGATATTATGAAAGAAAAAGTAGGACAGACAGTGGGAATTTAAAGAGCTTCCTGAGCCTTGGTTGTATTTTGTATTACTGCTTTTCTACGAATATGGTTTCTAAAAGTATCCAGCAGCAGCTTCCTGTGTTTATAAAAGTCTACATCCATTTAAAAACAAATCCATATTAGACTCGAGTTTACTGATGCTGCTCTTGAAAAAGAGAAGCAATAGCATTTATAAACATGCAGGAAGCACTCTAATCAGAGCCAAGTCACCCAAAATATTCATATTTTATCTACCAAAATATCACTAAAACAGTAAATCCTATCATTTTCCTAAAAGAGATAACTGCAGTTAGTAATTCCAAGTTACAAAACAGTAAATATCCTAATTCTCCTTTTAGTACATACAGATTTACTTTCTACAGACGTATCAAGTTTCTGAACATAAAATGGATGACAAAAGAATTCAGAGACCAAGCTAGGATGTGCAACTTGCCTACAGATTAAAAAAGTGAATAAACTATTCAGGCACAATTAAGCTTACACAATGGAAATGAACTGATTAAGTCTTTAACTTTCTAAATCCCTTCAAGAATCAGTCCTAGAGCTCTTAGGAGCTATGTAGCATTTTCACCATTGCTCACTATGGTATTGTCCAATGACCTTTTTTCAATCAGTATCTCAATTTGTTTTAATCACAGTCCAAAATGGCAACCCAACAGGGTGCTCCTTCCCAGCTGCACTGACTTCACTTAATGAGTTCAGGTTCAGTACCAAAATCAGGTGTTTCTTCATAACTGCAGTTTCCACACAACAAAGCAGAAGTGTACATTTACCCTATTTACGGAGGACTACTTTGGCATGCCTGGAAGATCACATAAGGCAAGTTGCACTAGTTTTTTACTATAGGTAACTAGAGGATTATCTATTTTCATACCTGTTTCATAGTTTGGTTAAGACTTGTTACCTTAAATCACTACTATTCTTCTGAGGCACTTGATATTGGCACATACTCATCTCCACTGGGTTGGTCCATATAGCATGAGTTGTTTTTTTTTAATCTATGTATTATTATTATTCCAATTTACAGCTTAAGAACCTGTGCCATTCATCCTTGTGATTACCCATATCAATATTAAACTGAAATAAAGACTCTGCAGAATGAAGGAAAAGGTAGGCAGTCACCAAAATCAGACAAAGTCGCAGTTATAGGAAAATGTATTTTAGGAAGCAGCAGCACAGTTGAACACATGTCTAGCCTTGAAATGGTACTTTAAAGTTACCCTAGCTGTGAAACACAATTTGTTGGGTCACAGAATAAAACAGCATCTTAAGAGAACCACTTCAGTTGCTGCTGGTTAAAATCATCCATGTGAACTCAATCTTACATGCTTCAATGCAAGCAAAAGGCAGATCATCACAGAATCACAGATATGGTCACACAAGTGCCCTATACCAGCAATAAAGGCTGCTTCTATATCCCCTTTTCAGAAGGCACACAAATTGCACTTATACAGTTCCTGGCATTAATCACGTCATAGTTCAGGACCTATTTGTGTCTTTACTGTTATATTAAATTGTTTTCCTCTTATTAAGCATCAAAGATGTCTCCCCAGAGACACACCTAGAACACTGCACACCATTGTTTCAGGAATAGCCTGACAGCAAGATAGGAAAACAAAGCAGAGAACAAGGCAGCACCCAGTGCTTTTATTAGCCACAAGATAAACTGTCCCCACCCTCTGGGAAGCACACAGTCCTTCTACTGCTTTCTGGCTACACCTGGAAGTTAAGACCTCTCTTCCCAATGACTCCTAACCAAACTATGCCTCGGGCAATGGCTGCCTGAGAACTACCAGCTCTCATCTCATGGAGTGATTGCTTGTGGTGCCTGCTGTGGAGAGCAAGCAGTTTCTGTAGAGGAGATTTAAAACATTAATCACATCATTTTTTTTTGCATTTAATGTTCCCTCAAGTCACTTCTGCCTAAGCTAAAAAACAAAAATGGAAGACTTGCATCTTAATTGGGCAGTGGGCAGGGAGGGAAGGAAAGAAGGCTCTCTTGAAGAGCTGTTATCTCAGGTAACTGCAGTCTTCACTGGGGTATACCTATAACTTACTGCAAAGACCAAAATCTGTACGTGAGGTTAATCCCTTTGAAAGATTTTTAACTACAAACACTTCCACTAGTAACCTTAACAACTGCAGCAAGCAAAATACTGATTGCACGTTACACACACATCTTGTCTTCTTTGAACCTATGCCCTAGCTAAGAAGTCCTTCTTGAAGCACAGGAACACAGGTTTAATGACACTTTACTATTCATTTCATAGTACAACTTTTTTTTTAGAAGTGGAAAAAAATTCTTCATTTGATAAGCAAATTAAGCAACTAGTAGATTGTATAGCAGTATTTGTGGAAATCAAGCTTTGATTTTATATTGACTACACAATGAGTGGCCCATGCTTATGGCTAAGAAAAGCAAAGTTGTTTGGAGTATAATAAATTGCATCTGGTTTTTTAAGTAACTTCAACCATTCTTCTGCTTTACTACTTCAGATATCTGAAAAGGCTTAGGACAAAGTATATTCTTGCAGTAAGTGCAAACACACTTTTAGTATCTCAGGTGCTACTGATATTAGCAATATTCACAAACAGATAAAAATGAAGGTCACTGAAATACCTGAGTTTAAAAATATTACTAAAGAAATCATTAATAAGCAGTGCTTTTTATTGTCCCTAATTTTCTACTGAGAGGCTGCTAGTTCTCTTTAAAAGGATGAGCATTCACTAAAAGAATTTAATCACAGATGTTCCCAGCTGTCTTGTTTCCTGCTTAAGTATTTCCAGAACAACACACACAAAGTGTTTACACAAGCATCTCAAAGACTTTTGGCTTGCTATAAATACATAAAGGAGCATAATACCATGAGAAGATGTAGCAAAGCTAAATTTAACAAGGAGATGAACACAAGATACAGAATTATTAGTGCCCCACTACAACCACCAGACATCAGTGAAGGCGATACCAATGGAACATTCATAAATAGCAACTGTAAAGAAATACCTCAGACAGATACAAGCCAGGTTATTTAAGGTGGGTTATTTCCATGTTTGAGTATGAGGACAGTCTGCAAGAGCTGTGGCTGTTCACCCTGGAAAAAAACAGCTCCAGAGAGACCTTATAGTGGCCTTCCAGTACCTGAAAGGGGCCTACAAAAAAGCTAAGAAGGGACTTTTTACAAGTGCTTGTTCTAATAGGATGAGAAAGAATGGATTTAAGGTTAAGGAAAGTAGATTTAGACTGGACTATTAGTAAAAAATTCTTTACAGTGAGGCTGGCAAGACACTGGAACAAGTTGCCTAGAGAGGTCATGGATGCCCCTCCCTGAAGGTGTTCAAGGCCAGGTTGGATGGTGCCTCAAGCAGCCTGGTCTAGCATAAAGTGTCCCTGCCCATGGCAGGGATGCTGGAACTAGATGGTCTTTAAGGTTGCCTCCAGCTCTTTCATTCTGTGAAACTGAATTTGTTTTTCAAATAAAAAATGTTATACTGCTGATTCTTTTTTCAGAAGACCAAATATTTTCTTCTCCCTCTAGGATGGAGAACAGAAGTGATACTCCATGAACCAGAAAAAGTAATAGGGAAAGCAAGAGCACTGGAATTGGACATGGTTAGATAGGGGCTGGTTACACAACTGCAGTCTAAGTTATCAATAATTCCACAATGCTAGCTTACCACTATTACCGTGTTAAAGATATATTGCTTAAGGGCCTCTCAAAAATAAGATTTAATTCAACCAAATCTTTCTGACAACCACACTATTCCATTGGTCCACAGAGAGCAGACTGTTCTTCTCTAGACCTATTAGAGCTAAAGATGATCTCAGCAAGCCAGACAGCTTGACCAATGCAGCCTTCACTGTATTTTGTTCTCAGGTAATATAAGGGATAGAGACTGCTAACAGATAATTTTCCAAGTTAGTTTGGGTACAATATTTGGTGAAACACCAGCACTCCTCCTAACAGTATCAACTTGATCAACTTCAGCCTTAGGTTCATGCCACTCTGGGATCAGAACTCTTTTAAAATAACAAAAACAACGGAGAAGCTGTTTCTTTACATGACACTAAATTAAGTGCCAGTTTCTATAAACAGAAACTGTCACCTCTTGCCACCAATTGCAGGGAGTGTGACCAGTACTTTTCAGTACTGCTGCCACAGTACTTAGCATACAATCATATTTAATTGAAGATGCTACAAATATTTTTTGCCCTCTATTCCATTCCCACATCAGAATTTTCTCTCTTTCACCAACAACAAAGATTGACACAAAACAGTGAGCCAACTGGCTGCAAATATATTACATTCTAGCACTGATATCTCATGCTATTGTTTTTCTCAAAAAAAAAAAAAAAGCAGCTATCGCTTTACGCCTTAGAAAGTTCAAATTAAAAGGACTTAGAATAAGCAATAATGCTTTATTTGTTTGAATACTGCAAGTCATTTCTACTACAATAACAGATTTGTTTGCATAAGCTGCAAAACTGGTAGAGGCAGCTTTTAGAAGTTTAAGTCCAGTTGTACGATGCTGGAGAACCCTTGAAGTAATTTGAAAGCTATGAAAGTTTTTATGCATCACTGTTTTTTACCTATCACTTTCAAGCTCAATCTGCTTCACAGCAAACAGCAGTTGCAGCCAGACCCTTTTCACCTATTAGGCATATCAAGTGGGAACAAATGCACACTTAGAATATGCAGTGATATTAGCAGAGATAATGTGCTAGGTTTATAGGTTTATATTTACCCTCCAACTCACTATTCTTCTATGAAGTTGACCTTGAGGCAGTAAGTCCATTTATTTCACAGTGACAAATATTAAAGGCATCCTTCACAGAATTACTCCATTTTGGTGAAAGAAAAACAATATCCAGAATCACTCAGGGAAGGCAAAAATGCAAAATCTGCCATGTCTCTGCTTTTCACAGCACTCTAGATCTTCTTTCTCCAAAGATATTTGTTGAGCAAAAATCCTCATCTACATTCATTGTCATACTACATTAAATATTTGCACAGCTTAAGTTTTAAAAAAGCATGAGTAAGTTAAAAAAAATAAAACTCCCAGAATCAAGCCATTATTTGCAGAGGGTTTTGATGATTTGGGTTTGTGAGAGGTTTGTTGTTTGGGGAGTTTTCTAGCAGCTTCTTTCTGTTAGCCATGCTTCCTTGGGAAAGCACTAGAGTTATCTTCATTTTATACACCCACTGTAAATGCATCAGTTGGATCATCCTTGTACAAATGATGCTTATAACAGAGCCCTAGCACCTCAAAGTAAGAACCTCCATCAAGCTATCACCTACATGTCTGCTGAAGCTACGACCTCTTAAGATTGAAATCAAGTAGACCAAACAGGTCATTTACTACCCAGTCTTGAATAGATGAAGTTAAGAGCAAGGTCTCAAGAGGAATATGATCAAATCTAAAATCCCTCATAACAAATAGTTTCTAGTTGTTCAATTTCTTTTGCTCAGAATAGAAAAGGTAGCTTTTCTTCTGATTTTTCCCTTGGTAAGTGACACAATATTTAGCATATTCATTCTGTATCAAATCTATCAAGCAGACTTTTGGATATTCTACAAAATACCTGGTATAGTTGACTCTGTTGGGTATCTTTCTGTAGCTCTATATGGAACTGTCACGTCGGACATTAATCAGTACTTTAGCTACTCTTCAAAGGAGAAAAAACTACAAAGGCATATGAACAGTGAAGCAAACACATGAGGCTTTTATAAATCTTTAAGAGCATTCCTTTGTGATGCACAAAAGTAATTTGATAGTTCCCAAAGTGATCTGAAGCATTATTTGGGGAAGAAATTGTATTGGAAAAGGATGTTGTAATCTTAAAGAAACAGGTCTGTGATGTTTGCTTGCTGCTGTTGGTATTGCTGTAATGACATCAACTACTATTTGACCTCTGAGACATTGCTTATTCCCAAGGTAACAGAGGAACTAAGTTTAGTAAGCGAGGGAAGTTAGCAGAGAGATAAGAGTACTGTTTGCTTAGGGGAAGAAAAGGAAGAGCATCAAGAAGAGTTGGGTGAAAACACTGAGACAAGACAGTTTACCACAAAAGCAACAGTACAGTTCAGTACACAAATCTTGAAGTACTTTGAAGAAAAAAGGCACAAGAGCTTTGACCTCCATTTGCAGCACTAGTTCTTTCCCTAGTCTTCACGCAAGAGAAAACGTAACTCAAAATTATTATTCTGTATCAATCAAAAGAATGTCCTTCTCTGACATTTTATGTAGAATCAGAGATGATGATTTACTCTGTCACACCAATGATGCATGAAGAGTATAAAAGCACTTCAGTCACTCTTTGCTAAAAATTTTTCATGGTTTGGTAAAAGTAGTACATGTTAGATTTCATCACTGAAAAACACTGATTCATACTTAACTTATAATCACGTTTATGCACTCCAAGTGTTCAGATTTTTGTTGCAGTTACTTGCTACAAATACATTTTACAATTCACAGGATGGGTAAACTATTTCCTGAAGCATTTTGGTGTTTTTGATTTGCTGAAAAGGACACTTGTATACAGCTAACAAGGCAGGTGTACATATTTCCAGTAACCTGAAAATGATGTTTCAATGTCTGCCTGCTTTGAAAAGGAGAATAAATTTCTAGATAGTGTAGAGCATACAGCAATGGAAGTTAGACATAAGACAACAAGCTGATTTACCATAGAATAGAATCAACCAAGTTGGAAGAGACCTCCAAGATCATCCAGTCCAACCTAGCACCCAGCCCTATCCAGTCATCTAGACCATGGCAGTAAATGCCTCATCCAGTCTTTTCTTGAACACCTCCAGGGATGGCAACTCCACCACCTCCCTAGGCAGCCCATTCCAATGGCAAATCACTCTCCCTGGTAAGAACTTCCTCCTAACACCCACCCTATACTTCCCCGGCACAACTTGAGACTGTGTCCTCTTGTTCTGTTGCTGGCTTCCTGGGAGAAGAGACCAACCCCCACCTGGCTACAACCTCCCTTCAAGTACTTGAAGACAGCAATGAGGCCACCCCTGAGCGTCCTTTTCTCCAGGCTAAACAGCCCCAGCTCCCTCAGCCTCTCTTCATAGGGTTTGTGTTCCAGGCCTCTCACCAGCTTTGTCGCCCTTCTCTGGATATGTTCCAGGACCTCAATATCTCTCTTGAATTGAGGGGCCCAGAACTGGACACAGTACTCAAGGTGTGGCCTGACCAGTGTTGAGTAACCCCCCTTGTCCCACTGGCCACACTGTTCCTCATATAGGCCAGGATGCCATTGGCTGTCTTGGCTACCTGGGCACACTGCTTACGTTAAGAAACACTTCATGTTTTACACCAGATTTCTTCTGGATGTATTCCAATCTTAGAAAAAATACCCATTTTTATTTGGTGTCCTCTAAGCAGGCTGTATGTTTATGTAGCAAGGTGGCTGAATTCTCCAGTTAGTTTAACACCTCCACATGTTAAAGACATCAGCAGTGCACACATACTCCAGCCCAAGGACCCATTTAAATACAAATGCAACAACAAATCCAGACCAAATTAACACCAGTGTCAACAATCGTGTTTGGCCATACTATGTGCTGTGAAGAAACTGGCAGGCTACTGCAAAATATGCCCATATCAGAATGAAAACTCAAGAGCAAGTTCCATTCTCTTCCTCCCAATAGTGCTTACATCCTTATTATTTTACCAAGTAACTGTACCAAAACCCAGACAGGACATGGTAACAGAAGAATCCAGCTTGCCCTGTGCTCTACACTAGTTTAAAACTCTACATTTCAACAATTGCCACAAGTATCTCAAGGATGCTCTACGTTATACAAGGTGAAGGATAAAATCCATGATAATGCTTATTAAAAGAACAATCTATACAAAACCTGGAACTGAATATTACTTACATAACACATACATATTCACATTCCTATCTCAAGATGGAAATTCCTTTTTTCAATTACTCTCTGCCTGATTTGTTGACGCAGTGCCTAGTTTACCCTTATGTGATTTTGGAATGAAGCCAATTAAACCACTCTAAGAAAAGATATTCATACTGGCACTGCAAAACCAAACACGGCCCCTGGCATTTAACACAAAAATCTCCTCATAAGCAAACAACAAACAGAAAACACCAACCACAAACCACCAAAACCACAAAATCCCTTTTACACTGTAATAAGCATTGTGATTTTCTGGCCTACTATTGCTGAAATAATCACTAACAAGCATCAATGCATCTCACTGTTTCTAACCCCACAGTATATCTATACATAATTGCACTTTCCACTACAGAATCTGACCTGGTTTTCAGATGTCCTACTTTTAGGGCATACTCAGCTCTAGCTAACCACTGGTCAGCTTTCCGCAAACACACTGACTTCCTACAAGACAGAGACAGCCAAGCAGAAAGAGGAGACCAGGCAATAACCTCTCTAAGCTTTCAGTGCTGTACCATTAGCCTGTACATACTGCACAGAGAAAACACAAAGAAGGTCTATTCAGCACTTCTTATTTAAGTGAAGTGTTACTCAACTGGAGTACAAGGCTACCAATTTATTTTACATGCTGTTTTTAACAGAGGCATCCTGCAGGCAGGTTTTACTTTACAATCCACCTAAATATCACAAATGGATTCTCATCATTGTAAAATTCCCTTGACAGATGCACTGACATCTACTTTTTTTTTTTTTTTTCCAAAATGATACCAGTTTCAGCAGCAGTTGATGAACATCACCCGTCTCCCTGCCTTCCCTTTCAGGATTTGTTTTGTCCCTGGAATATGTGCTACTTGGAAATTTCATACTGTTAGCTGTATCAAAGATTTAAGTACATGCACAAAGACTCCCTTACATAAGAATTTTTACCATCAAGGTACTTTAGCTTAAAGCCATGCAAGCAAGCTGCAAACAGAATCCTCAACTGCATTTGGATAGTCAGCCTGTGTTATGTTCATAACTGAACCCAGAAACTGGATTTACTTTGACAAGGATAAGTAACAACAATGCAAATGGTTTAAGCTGCTATGCAAAATGCCAGGACAGGAAGGAAAGCTGGTAGAACTAAACACCAGAAAATAAAACCAGAGGGTGGTGTTCAAGAGAGAAAGGAAATGATTGAGAGGAAAAGCTTCTGCAAAACTACTTTATGTAGCTCCTTGCTCCTCCCAAAATGCAAGAAAATTATAAACAGTGCAGCGAAGAGAAAGGATTATGTAACTAATATGCAGGCTGCCACACATTTCTCTAGATGTCCTGCACCTTAGCCAAAACAAAACCACCAAACAACTGCTAACCTTAACCGAAATGACACATGTATGTCCTGGGACAAAGCTCAGCTAACAGAATTTTAATCCTATTCCACATACTTGCTTTATTTGCTTTACCTCCTACTGAAGATGAAAACTAGGTCACATATAGGTGAGGATTCTGTGGTGAGTTTTTGGGTTTGGGTTTTTTTCTGTTGCTTGTTTAGGGGTTTTATTTAATTTTGGGGAGTTTTTTTGTTGTTTGGTTGGAGTTTTTTTTGGGGGGTGATGGATGTGTTAAACACACACCTACAACTTCATACATTTCAGGTTTGTGTCAGCACAAGTGAGCGTAAGTTCGCTTGTTCTACTTGCAAATTAGATAGCTTTCACGTAATATGTATGACAGCAGATATCTACATATAAGTATTCAAATGTTTCTCCCAGACCAAAAGCCACACTGTGATAGCCTATATTCATTCCACTTCCCTCCCCATTCCACCCCCCCCCCCAT